>JAGUQL010000012.1:0-332793 GCA_018410145.1 Penicillium corylophilum | reverse complement strand
TTAACAAACACCACCCCCAACCCCACCCCCCACACCAGTCCCAGTCCTGCCCAAACCAACCCCCTTTTGTCCCCAACCCCCCCCCCCCCCCCCCCCCTAAAATCGAACCAGACGAAAAAAAAAAAAAACTCCCGAGATCCCACAACTCAGGAAAAATCATGAAAGAAGACAAAAACAATCCAAGCTCAAAATTTGGAATCGCCGAAACTCCAATTGTCCGGCCCTTGGGGTTTAGAGGACAACTGGTTTCCTGTTAGTTGCACAGGTACAGGCACAGGTACAGGACACATCAAAGGTAGACAACAGGAGAGTTTTGGCCTGGTCGGGTGGCTTGACGGGAAGAGCCCCACAGACCTCGGGACTCTCCACTGTTTCCAGCGAAAACCACGGAACGCGGGAACCCAAATATCAGCTGTCATAGACCCTAGGTAAATACCCCAGTAGTCCATTCAACATCACATATATCCTGGACATCCCTACCCGCCCGTCGCGTATATATCCGCAAGTCGAGAACCCGAATCCATTCCGTTCGGCCTGTTGGCTGGCATCGACCGTCGAGTGGGTATCACGACTCAAGTCGCACAGCCAAGACCGGCTGCAAGGATAGTGACTCGTCACGTTCGAGAGCAGCATGCCCTCAGGCCTGAACACGTTCACCTCCACATCTAAATCCACACCCTCAAGCCCCGGCTGCAATGGCAGCGTGGCCCATTCGTATCGGGGAAATCGGAAGCAGTATCCGGGCTGCATCGGTTCGAAGCGGGGAGGTCGCGGTGAATATTTTTCATTCCCTGCCAGACTCTGGCAAGGGAACAGGGAATATGGAAGCTGGAAACTGCAAATCTGCGTGTTGCTGTGGGACCCGCACAGGGGAGGCGCTTGCAGGAGAGCGGAAAAAAAAAAAAGGAAAAAAAAGAGGAAAAGGGTAGACGCACACAACGTCGGGAAAAAAATAAGCAAAAATAAAAATGATTTTGAAGATGGCCACCCAACAAAGGAAAAAGTAAGGATCACAATAGGAGAATCAGTAGCCTCCAGTGCCTCGGCCGTAGCTGGTCTGGGTTGGCTGGGGCAATTGCCCGGGATAAACAGTCGAAGCAGGAGGCTGATTGCTGAACAATTTGAAAGCAACTTCGGCAGCGTCTTCTTTGGCGTTGTTGATATTCGCCCCGTCGTACCAGTAGCGGGCTGAGAGATTCTGTCCCTGGACTGTGACGGTGCTAGACCATGCGGTACGACCTCCTGTGGGTAATCAAACGTCAAGCTTTAGCTCGAAAGTAAAGTAAAAGTCGGTGTACAGTCTCTTTCAGCTCCACCAGAATACACAATACCCGAGACACGCAACGGACGTTCGACGGGGAAGATGGGAGAATAACGGGGAAAGAAACGGGTACGTACCTCGCCGATCGGACACAATGTTGAAGACAGGAGCGGCTATTTTGGCCATTTTGCAATAGTCTTGGCTCTTGTTAGACTGTCTTGAATGGCGAGGTGGGTTCAATGGCTTACCATCGAGCTGATCTTGCCAGCTTTTCCGAATAGCACTACTCCCTTGGGCAATTGGCTGGGACATTGTCGAGCTGCTGAGCTATATAGCGGCTCAATTGGTGATTGTAGTAGAAGAAAGTGAAAAGTTAAGTAAAAATGCAAGTCCAAGTCCAAGTCGGTGAGGAGGGGGGGGGGAAGGGAAAGGGGAAAGGTCCGGGAAAAGGAAGTAGATATAACTGAAAGCTCAACGGGTCTCCTCTTGCGTGACATTTTAAGAGGTATGGGGAGCGGGGAGGATCATATAAACGGCTCCAGAATCATCCCAAAAAAAGACCGTTCTCCGGTTCCTCAAATTTTACTTTTTTGCAATTTTTTATTATTTATTTTTCCCATTTAACAAACAAATGCAGCCTAACCGTCTAACCTAACGAAAAGCGAAAACCGGCCGGACTCATGCATGCATCTCCGTGGGTACCAGCCAAAAATTCCCCCTCACAACCCCTCCTTCTCTTCTTATCCACCAGTCAAAGACGCAGCCCGGGAGGGAAATGCGGATCATTCTCTGAGGCTGCAAGCTGGAACGGCCCGGCGCACGCCGACCAGACCAACTACCCTTGAAGAAACGCTAAGTAAGGGGAGATAGGGTTCCCACCGCCATTGACCGTACGGTAAGGACTCTCAAAAATTTCGAGGCGATAAGGAGTAGGGTTCAGAACTGGATGGGGGTTAGGAAAGTGGGGAACAACTCAGAGAACCCCACGTTGATATTCGATGCCTCGTCCCTGCCTCATCTGCTAGGCGTAACCCGAGCAGTCAGAACGGCTTCCAGAACAGCCTCAGCTGTATGAATTGCATTGAGTGGTGGTGGGCGATCTCTGCCCAACGGCGGAGGTGAGGCCATGGCTTTGGTGTTGTGCATGAATGACGCCCAAAGTACCTCTTCTCTCATCCGGGTGCACTGTCTTGTGCATTTCTTAGGTACACGCAGTTGGGCCGTATTCTGGAAGTTGCTTGCCAGCGCATCACTGAGATGAGATCATTCAATGAGGCAGAGTCGTTGACGGGGGTTTGGTTCGAATGTCAAGTAGTGTGCGACTGGGCCACCGGGCCGCCCTGCATGAACATCCTAGGGGTGAACAGGAGCTATTATTGCTAACTGAGGTCAGAGTTAAAACGTCATCCAGACTGATTCAAAACAGACCTGCAAATTTCAAATTCAAAATTCATATCCATATCATCACATCGTAATTAACAACCTTGTATTACATGCAACTTACATTTCTGGGTGGAACCCACCCCCAGTGGGGAACGGTTCACGATTCACGGTTCTCAGTTCTCTCTAACCGCCTGCATCAACAACCGCCCTCGGAAGAGACGGGTGAGATTCCATCAACTCGCGGATTGGGCATACCTGCAGCCCTGTAGCTTCACTCGAACCGTGGAACGGTTCGAGCAATGTAATGCGCAATGCGGCTCGGAGTCTCGACTCGTGGCAAGCCGTTGCAAGGAGACCGTGCAAGTGCGGGCAAGCTTAAAAACAAACTAGACAACTCAGGCAGCACGTCCCACCCAGCGCCTTGGGCGCGATAAAATCACAAAAAAACAAAAAGATTCATCCACAGCCAATCGATTGGCAATCTAGTAAACTGCACATGTGTATACTGACTCGTTAGCTCGCAGTGCATCTATAGCGTGCTCCAGGTTACATGACTTCATTCTAGACAAAAGTAGCTTGAGGGGTGCAAGCTCACGTACATGGAACAGGAGCACGTAGCGTGTAGCAGCAAGTGTTTTTTTCTTCACTGGCGCACTAGCGGGTTCGCCCTTCTGGACCTATGCTAATAGACCAGTCGTGTTCGCGGTTTACCGAGGCGAGTCATGTCGGTGTGTACATTGGCCTATTATTTCGGTGTCAAAAGAAGCAAATTGTCAAGGTGAAGCGGCGGTCAGGCTTGACTTCAGCTCTGGGGCTACGAGGTATGCAGAGCCAGCAGAGCAGCGCAGAGTCGCATGGATGTATGTGATGTGCAGGATCCTTCAGCGTTTCATCTATACACCCACAGCGGGAATCATTTTTAGGATCAACCCATTCTAGTCCATGTAAACACCGAAAAGGGCTAATCTTGAAATCTCTTGGAGGAGTCGGTGGAAAAAGCAAGCATGTATTGCTCGTGCTTGAACTGTAACTGAACTGTCGATAGCCACCAGATGTGTCCAGGTGGTTCATGCTAAGTGGAAAAATAAAAAAGCTAAAGCAAAAAAGAAGAAAAACAAGGAAAAAATAAACGCCAACCCCCAGGAGCCCTCCGAGCTTTCGAATATCCTGGACCAATAGATAATGCGAACCTCTCTCAACCAGGTCCCAGATCTCAATGCAAGCCCCAAACCCCTCACGCAGAACCCAGAACTAGCAAGATAGACGACAGTGACAATACCCGTCACGATCGTCCAAGCGAAGCAGCGAGGCGAGACATCCAAAGAAAAAAAAAGAAAAAAAAAAAAAAAAAAGCAATACCACACAGCACAACAGTGGAGTCCCAAGAAAATCATTGGCAAGTCATTCAAGTCATCAATCATGCGAACCATGGCTCCACATTGATCTAGCCAGCACATCACACCTCTCCTTCCGGAGCCGAAGAATTACATGCAGTAGATCAGCGCTTAGCTTCACCGGGAGTTACGCGGATCCCCTTCGCTGTAGTACTTCGCCGATCAGACGACGCGGGCCCAAGCGCGCCGTCCCAAGGCCCTTGGAAATGGAGGAACGTGCGGGGGAGATCCATGGAACGCGACGGGCGCCCTGCCAGCGTCGACGAATACAATCGTCCACGAGGGAGACTAGTCCCGTTGCGACGATTACGCTAGAGCGCGTTAGTGGGACTGATTGTTTCGCTAGCCGCGAACGACAAATAAATGGACAAATTGAATCATGGACCAATATAGAGATAGGAATGGAAATGGAAAAAGAAAAAGAAAAAGAAAAAGAAGGAGGGTTTGGTTGGGACTGGACTTACTCGGCAACGTCGGGCATCCGCTCATACACGGAGGTATCATTAATCCACATCGAGCACGGCGGCACCCAACCGCCTTTACTTTCTTCCTCGACTGCTTCGAGTGGGGTAAGGATTTCAGGAACGAGGTGGGCGATTGTGCGAGATGTGCGGGTGTCGATTAGATAGTATGAGACTTCGCGAAGGTCGCCTTCTTTGCGGGCCTCGCGGCGCCATTGGTATTTCGTCGACCAGTATTCGAATTCATATCGCTTTGCAGTTCCGGGTCCGCGGCGTTTAAGTTCGACGTGTGCATAGTTCGAGAATTCGAGGAGGATTGAGTCGGCGAATCTTTTGTCACTTTTGGAGTCATCCTCTTCGTCGGCGTGGATGTGGGCCGAGTAGGACGAAGTTTGGCGCTGGAGGGCTGGTTCGGCGGGGGTGTGGGGTGTTGAGGATGGGCGGAGACTAGCGAGGACACTGCTCCATGAGCGGCGGAGAATTGGGCGGGAGTGGTGGGTTGGGGAGACTTCTTTTCGGGAGGAGTGGAAGACTTCGCGACCTGAGTCTCGGCAGTAGCGGCGGAGAGATAGTTTTCGAGAGAATAGGTCGTACATGCGGAGGTGGAAGAGGGTTACATCTTGTTGATAGCCGCCTCGGCGGGGGACGATGGTATCGACGCGTAGATTCATGTTGCCGTCTATGGTTGCATCGTCGTGGCGGATTAGGAGACGTCTTGATGAGGGGAAAAGGCCTGCGAACGAAGAGGGTGTGGTTGCGAGAGCATCTGTCGGGAATGTCTCCTGTCGCTCGACGACTTCATAGCGAGGCTCGTCAGGGGGATCGACCAGAGAGCGAGTGGTGGAAGCATATGTCGAGACTGAGTCGCGAGGACCGTCATCCTCGAATTCTGGCCAGTCTTGCTGCTTTATTGTGCCAGTTGTATGAGCACTGGTTACCGTGGGTGCGGTACTTTTTGAATGCACCGAGGCATCAGTATCTGTTGAGCTGGAGCTACCGCCGCTACCAGCACGGTCTTTGCAAGATTTGTAGGACCCCATGGTCACTGATCGACAGCGGGGGGCAGTAAGGGTGTAAATTTGGATGTAAGACAAATCAAGTCCAGTCCAGGGTAATTATATGAGGAGTATCAAATGATATCACGCAACGATCGGGATGCCCGGTCAGATTAGCGAGGAGAATTGAATTCCCATGACGCAGCGTGAACGAAGGGATAGATATTCACATAGAATAGTGGCCGGAGGGAATAGGCGAGGATGGAGGAATCATACGACGGCCACAGGGAGGACAGGGATCGGGGAATTTCGAACTTGGAGGACACTATAGAGTATTTCGTAGCTCTAGCAACCCGACTAATTACCTTCTAGGCTCGAACGACCAGGATCGAGTCGAGTCAAGTCAAGTCGTCAGGTATGAAAAGACGGGCTTCAGAGCAAGAGAGGGGCACTGGCACTCCCTATCTCCAGAAAAAGAAAAGAAGAAAATGTGGAAAACAACCGACACTGAAACTCGGGGGTTCGGAGTAAGAATGAGGCAAGGAATGCACTCCTTTTGTTTTGGAGCAAAGCCGACGATCATACACCTCACACTCACGTCCAAAGTAGGAAACCTTCTCTATAGCCCACTCCCATTTACTCACTCACTCACTCATCCACAGAGAGACCTTGTTTTCCCCTTCACGGCCCCCCGTCGCACAGCTCTTCGGGCTGCAACCCAGTTCGCGAATGACCAGGGCTGGGAAGCACCACCCACACACCTCGCAAACCGGGCCTCCAAGCTGTGCGATGACCGACTCCGTTTGGGCGAGAATCTTCGTGAGCTTGTGTGTCGGGTCATCATTCGCTGCCATACCACCCTTGAGCCACCCCCTCCAACCTCCGCGTGCCCCCACTTGCAGACTGATGAGTGGCCCGTCAGCGGGGATGTGCGCAGGCCCGGTCTAGACACGAGGTACTGGCGCAGCTGGTATTCTGGGACTGGTCCCTTGGGAGGTTTCTCGCTGAGAAGAGCGAGAAGATTATGTCACTGGCAGGTCCGATCGCGGGTATTTGGGATATTGGGCTCGGGAATGTAAAGATGTGTAGAGACGTCATGATGGAGAACGGTGGGGTTGGCGGTCCGAACCGGATCCAGTCTTTTCCGTCGAGAACTGCGTCTGCGTCTGCGCCCTACGGTTATGCAATAGTGTGTCATATCGGTATCAAGACTGCTATTGATATTAATTGACATTAGCGCGGCGTTCTCAGCCCCATGCCATCGGATCGGACCACGCGGTTTTCAGGGTCGAACAGTGGGGGCCGTGGCATGACGATGGGTCGGATCGGGATCTGATGTTCGCCTTCTTAGAAGAAACATGACGATATGAGATCGTCGGTGCACAGACTGGAATGGATGAAACTTACCCTTTCTGATGCAGTCTGGAGAATATCTACTTCCTACAGTAGGTTCTACGCAAGGTACGCCATTGCCGGTGAGTGCCAGATCCAGTGCCACTTACGAGGTGGTGAAGGAGCGGTCTGCACCGCAGTTCACTTGAACTGGACGTATGTCCTCCGGGGCTGTGTTTCTCGATGTGCTCGTGCTCGTGCTCTAACCGAGGACAACCGAGAAAGCGAAACCGAAACATGTTCAATAACGAATAATATACTGAAACCAACCATGCCGAGACTGGATCCCGCCAACATCGCACCATTAAGATTGAGAATCACCCGACAAACGTCAAAGCGTTTATATCTACCAGCATTTGAAAACAAGGCAGTTGTCTAGACCTGCGTGTAAAGAGGCTGCGGGAGCTCGTCACCCGGCTTGATCAGTTCCTCGGCTCGACAAGCAGGATGAGTGACGAGGCGAGCTCGACTACCCGGCGCCGGTGGACGGAAGCCCACATAGGCTTCCCGTCGGGCAGGGTCGCCCACGGTAACAGACCAGGTGTGCAAGCCATAGTACGAGGCGATAGAGTGCACAAGCCAACGACTGGGATCTCCAGTCAGCACAAGCAATTACAAGCCATGGGAAGCAAACTCACCCGAAACCAGCGGAACGGTCCTCAACCAAGCTCTCAAATACCATCTTTTCGCCATCCCTCTCATGGTGCAAGCTCATCTCTTCACGAAGCTGCTGAAGCCTCTGCTTCCGCTCAGGCGAGTCGTGCATCTGGCCGTTACGGCCGACAAAGACGATCTCGTCTTCGGAGTCTTCACTGCTCGACTCCGGTGCATCCTGCAGGCCCTCATTTCGGAGGAAAAGCTGCTTCTCGTTCCACTTGCGGATGAACAGACGGATCTCATCTTCCAGATCCTGCAGCATACCGCGAGCAGCGCGAGCATGCTTCAACTTCGTGCGCAGCTCTTTCGGCACGCGGTGCTTATCAACGACGGCCTTGGGTGCATGGTCAGCCATCTTGGAATAGTGAACGTCCCAGAGCGGAGCAAGATAGTATGGCATAGGATCGTGTCGGGGGTAAGTAGGCAAGATATCCCAGTCCTTGGAAGAAGGAGGTTCCGCCCACGGGTTATGTAGTAGACGGTCTTGTGATCATCATCAGCATTCAGCTCAGTCCTCGTGACGAAGTCCCAAGGACCCGTTGGGCCTTACCGTTCTCCCATCGTTGTCTCCGACGGCTTCCATCTTTTCCTTTTAATAGTGCCTCGCGGCTCTTCAGACTATCCCGTCGGAGTGGCTCGCGACGCCGGAAACTGACGGTTGGAGGGCGCGTCTCGGCGCTCGCGATCTTCACACGCGATGGAGTCACTGGGGGTTCATCGTCGAGAGGAATCGAGATGGACATGCTTGCGCCTTGGAGACCGGAACGCGATGGTCTCGATGGAGTGCCCTCGGGTCTTGACTCCGAGAGGGTCAGGTTCTCGAGCGAGGCCGAGGCTTGCTCCGTCCACGCGGAGATGGCCACAGCCTGCTGGGGAGACAGAGTCCCCTGTGCATTCTGGGATCGTAGTTGAGGGTGAATGGCCATGATCTAGCGATCTAGGTAAGGATGAGTAGGGGTATAAAGATACAAGGTAAGGATGGGATGAGAGAGCAGATAACGAGATAAAGGCAGGCCATCGGACACGCCAATCTCCCCTCTCGCGATTGCTCGCGATTGCACGGGAGGCTAATGGACTCCTGATTGGCGGGATGTGACCTATCCAGTAAAGGCCCTAACCCTACCTTCCTGTATTGGCAGTATTGTATCTTGGCAGGTGAGTCATGCGTTTCACGTGACGTGGCAGCCTAATCGGCCAGGCAGAAAGTGATTCACGGGATCCGACGGCGATCCGAGGCTGAGACGAGTCATACTGTAGTTCGAGGTGGAGTTCTGATGCTCCACTGTGTCCAAGCACCCCGCGCGAGGCGCAACCGATACCCGCGACTCAAGTTGAGTAACGCACTTTGTTCCTCGGTTTTACAAAGTAGAAAAAGGGTATAGTGAAAAGGATCGAATGAAACAAACCGTTTCAGGGTTAACGGCAAGGTATCTATAAATATACCCTGCTTTAGCGCGGGGTCCAGAAAGGGCTTGGCGGCTGCCAAGGGCGCGTGATAACAAATCCTGCCGCTGCGGCTGTGAGCTTTCAGAACCTACAAAACCCGAGAGGCCTGCCCTCTCTCATTTTTATCCTATCTTTAACCCGCCATCATGAAGTTCTTCGCCCCCATTGCACTGGGTGCTGCCTCTACCGCTCTCGCGGCGGTCATTCCTCAGCAGGCACCTCTAGTCCCCTCTATTGTACAGAATGCCCAGACCACCAAGTGGCTGATCGAGCTGGCCCCATACCAGACCCGCTGGGTGACCGAAGAAGAAAAGTGGGAGTTGAAGTTGGTAAGTCATCCAAATCGTCTAAAAAGGACCTTGTTTGTTGAATCTGGCTAACAATCATCCCCCCCTTCAGGACGGCGTCAACTTCATTGATGTCACCGATGAGTTCCAGTCCGGCTCATACGGTGCTCTCCACACCAAGCGTATCGTCCATTACCCCGGATCGATGCAGCACGAGGAAGCCATTGCGCCTTTGACCGAAGACCTGTCCAAGGCCAACATGAGGAAGAACCTGGAGCATTTCACCTCCTTCCACACCCGGTACTATAAGTCCCAGACCGGTATCGAGTCCGCTGAATGGCTCCACGGACAGGTCAGCGACATAGTCAATGACTCCGGCGCTAGCGATCACGGTGCTACTGTGGAGAAGTTCAGCCACCCCTGGGGCCAGTTCAGCATCATCGCCCGCATCCCCGGCCAGACCAACAACACGGTCGTGCTGGGTGCTCACCAAGACAGCATCAACCTGTTCCTCCCTTCTTTCCTGGCTGCCCCAGGCGCCGACGATGACGGCAGTGGAACAGTCACTATCTTGGAGTCTCTCCGGGCCCTGCTGCGGTCCGAGTCCATCGCCAAGGGCCAAGCTGAGAACACCCTCGAGTTCCACTGGTATTCCGCCGAGGAGGGCGGGCTTCTCGGTTCCCAGGCAATCTACGGAAAATACAAGAGCGACCACCGTGAAGTCAAGGCCATGCTCCAGCAGGACATGACCGGCTTCGTCCAGGGTACTCTAGACGCCGGACTTAAGGAGTCTGTCGGCGTCATCGTCGACTACGTCGACCCAGGCCTGACCAACTTCATAAAGGAGGTCATCACCACCGTAAGTTACCCCCCACCCATTTTCTTGTCCCAAAACAAAGTTCACTAACAACTCCCAGTACTGCGACATCCCCTACGCTGAAACAAAGTGCGGCTACGCTTGCTCTGACCATGCCTCCGCCAGCCGCTTCGGCTACCCATCTGCCTTTGTCATCGAATCTCAGTTCGAGAACAGCGACAAGAAAATCCACACGACCGAAGACAAGATTGAGTACCTTAGCTTCGACCACATGCTGCAGCATGCGAAGATGAGTCTCGCGTTTGCCTATGAGCTTGCGTTTGCTCCTTTCTGAGTCTGGATTAATTTTGCTGTTGCCTTGGGATGGCGTTAGAGGTATACATTGGGTTTCTGCGAAGACGGTAGACCATTGCGTCGATGTCGGTAATTGGATACGAGTCTGGGCTATGCCCGCAATTGATTATGAGATTATGTATATGTTGATCCTTCTTTTTCGCGTCGATCTGGGTTTTCGTACTTGTAGTCCGTTGGTGTAAACTATATGCCGCCGGGATGTT
The DNA here is from genome assembly GCA_018410145.1 of Penicillium corylophilum. NCBI lineage: Eukaryota > Fungi > Ascomycota > Eurotiomycetes > Eurotiales > Aspergillaceae > Penicillium > Penicillium corylophilum. The sequence goes on along the minus strand of JAGUQL010000012.1, from coordinate 322,143 downwards.
ATCTCTTGAGAACATCGGGGATGATGAGTTGCGTCCGAGCAACAATGTAGGCCAGTAGACATGAAATACTGAAGCATTCAGATGTTCTAGATTTGGATTCTGTTGCTCGAATGACAATTCTCTGGAACATTGAATAGAAGGTCCTGATCTAGGGTCGTTTGCGTATATGCGGTCTACGAGAACTTCAACCTCCCAGAGCTCTCTCCAACCCAATGCCCCTGCTTTGACAGCACCAAATAACCCTAAAACATATTTTAAACCCTACAATTGCCTTGATTCCCTTACGCTTATCCACACTTTCTCTCAACTGTTCCACTTTAAAACACGATGACGATGTCCACGTGACTCTCTAGACCTGGAGCTTGACCGATCGCCGGAAATATATCTAGGAACATACTGCAACCCACCGCCCCATCACGCGAGGACCCTCATTTCCTCAATCCTCAATCCCCTCTCCCTCTCCAACTCTTTACTCCTACACACCTGAAATTCACGACATCTCACCACCAAAGATGTCAACCAAAAGCTACACCAAAGAGCTCCACCTCGCGCGCCTCGCCGTCCAACGCGCCGCCCTCCTCACCAAGAAACTCCTCTCAGAAGTAGACAAAGGCTCCTTCGACAAAATCGACGCAACACCCGTAACAATCGCCGACTTTGCCGCACAAGCCTCCATCATCGCCGCCATCCACAGCACCTTCCCAAACGACCAAATCGTCGGCGAAGAAGATTCCACCGCCCTCCGCGCGGACCCCGTCCTCCTCGAGCGAACATGGGACCTTGCTCGATCTGTGCATCTGGACGATGCAGAGAGCGAGGCTTTGCTTCATACGCCTTCTACGAAAGATGAGATGTTATCGCTGATTGATCTTGGTGCGGCGGGGACCGCGGGTCGCAAGGGTCGGACGTGGACTCTTGATCCTGTTGATGGGACGGCGACGTTTATGCGGGGGCAGCAGTATGCTGTTTGTTTGAGTTTGATTGAGGATGGGGAGCAGGTTGTTGGGGTTTTGGGGTGTCCGAATTTACTCCTAGAAGAGGGAGATGAGGGTGGACCGACCAGTCTTACGGAGGAGGTGGTTGATAAGGATGGGTATGGGCAGATGTTATCTGCTGTTTGTGGACAGGGTGTCACGATTCAGCCGATGGGGACGGGGAAGTTACTAGATGGGAGGAAGTTGGGTGGTGTTTCGCAGATCCAGGATACGGGCGAGGTGCGGTTCATCGATACGCAAGCTTCTGAGACGGCGAATCTGGCGGTTCATGGGAAGGTAGCGGAACTGTTGGGTTGTGCGTGGCCGAATCCCGTGGATCTGTGGTCTGCGCAGATGCGGTATGTGGCTATTGCAGTTGGGGCGTGTAATGCGTTCGTCAAGGTGCCGTTGAATGATAGTTATCGGTCGAAGATCTGGGATCATTCTGGAGGGATGCTTCTGGCGGCGGAGTTGGGGGTTAAGATTACGGATTTGGAGGGGAATGAGGTTGATTGTGGGCTTGGGAGGACATTGGCCGGGTGCCATGGGATGGTTGTGGCGCCTGCTTCTATTCATGGGCGGGTTTTGGAGGCTGTTCGTGTTGCGAGGCAGTGATTGTTTCGAATTGCTTGGGGCTGTAACCTGAACTCTCTGTGGCGGTCTGAGCATGGCGCTGATACCCCTTTGCATTGATTGTTTGAATGGATGGTATATTTGATAGGCTTTGGCCCCCTTGCCCCTACCCCGCGTTTCCAGGGGGTCTTGATTTGACGCTTTGACTGGACTTACGTGCTAGATGGATATCTAGGTTTAAATTATATAGATATTGGGATTATAGAGTTGATTTTTGACTGCTTCTGTTGCTGGTTTCAGACATATAAGACTACAGTAGGTAACAGCTAGACCCCGGACCGGGGTGTATTAACAGCTAATCAGGCAGACAGCTCGGCTTCGGTCTCAAGTTGAGTTTTGCGGACAGAACCAAATTAAAAACCCCTGCAATTATTTAATTGAGCACCGATCCGCCGGAGCTCCTGTCGTTTAGATAGCTGCTGTCATGATCGCCCGTCTACGACTCCCCACGAAGGGCCGTGCACAGGATCGACGGGAGCCCGCAGAAACGCCATTGAAAGTCTCACATCAAGACTAGATCCCTTGGGCCTCCGAAGCCCTTGAAAAGAAGAAGAATTTCAATCTCTAGTAACTCGGCAAGTGGAACTGGCGCCTACGTGAAAAGTCTAGAAACCGGGCAATGGCTTATCGATAAAGCAAGGTACCCACACAGTGAGTTCTGATCCAAGGCAGCTCCAAACCCCGAAGACTGACATCACCGAATTGACCTCATCTGTGGATGGCGCCACCGGGGGACCTTGGCTCTAACTGGTGGGAAGCCGAGTCATCCGACACCTGACGAAGGCACTTGGTTCGTGCTCCTATAAAACCATAAAGCATTACTTTCCCCGCTCTTGGGGTCGATCAAGTGTCACTTTTTTTTCCATCTTGACATTCCAGCCATGGCTAGCTACAATCCTTTTGCTCGGCGGGAATCGCATCATGCGTCCGCCTTGAACACCTACCGCGTTCTGGTACCCCTCACCTGGTTGCTTGTAGTGATTGTCGGCTTCTACTATTCCTTCCACTCGCCGGATGATACGAAGCATAGTAAGAAGCTCTGGAAGCAGGCTCGGAAGCACAATACGCCGTTTAGTCAAAATACTACTGTGACTGGGGTTTACTGGTAAGTGCAGTGCTCGGACCTTGACTGAGGGTTATATCGTCGGGATTGCCCAGATTGGAGGAACACCAAACTGACCATCTCCAGGATCCTTCTGCTCCTCTCCCAGCTCAGCTATGTCTGGCACCTGTTCCACAAGGACACTGCTATCGTGGCGGCTGCTGCTAACGTCGCTACCCATTTCATCCTCAACAACGTCTTCCTCGTTGTCTGGATCCTGCTATGGACTCGTAACTACTTCTGGTGGGCTGAGGTCATTCTCATCGTCCACTTCATCAACCAGGCCGTTACATACTGGCGACACCGGGGACTTCCCGCTTTCGTGCACCTGCCGGCCGTCGCGGGACCTTACGCTTGGACTCTGACGGCGCTGTTCTGGAATGGCGCCGTTGCTGTTCACAGTCACAATCTGCCCGGTCGGATCGTGGCTAACATCTTCATCTGGGTGATCTTGTTCATTGGTCTGCAGCACATCGTGCTGCGGAGTGATTATATCTTGGGATACTGTCTGAGTTTCCTTACTCTGTGTAAGTGTCGCTTGTCCTTGTGGTCGTTCGGGACGTTACTAATATCCGTATAGCACTGGCTCTCAAGCAGCTCTCGATCAAGATCATCGCTCTCCAGTGGATCTTCGCCTTTACCATCTTCGGTATCTTTACTGCTGTCTCGCTGTACGTCTCTTCTACCGTTTACACCGGTCGCGACAGCTTGTTCCGTCGCGTGGCGCACCCCGAATCGAGTGATCGGGAGCGGGAGCCTCTGCTCAACGACGCGTAGGCAGCTGCAGCTGGGAGTGGGGACTTGGAGCGGAGGGGTGTCTTACGACAGAGAAGTGTTGCCGTTGGCGACTGGAGAAAAGGCGGGGTTGATGGATTTCGGTGGCATTTGAGGTTTTTCACATTTCTATGTTCTATGAAGAATGATCTGTCTTTTGTGCTCTGATACCTGGAGTTAGGTGCAAATTAATATCAGCGAATTTAATGCACTGTTTACGATCGCTGACGCACTGATATCGATGTGACCCACTTGGTGGAGCATGGGTAATCGAGTCTGGATGGTCCAACGTCGTAGATCAACATCGTGAACTCTCCCGGCGTGCTGTAAGGATGAGAATGAAGACAAACAATAGAGCACTGCTGTAAGTGAATAAATAATGAAATGAATTTCACGATCGAAACCAGCCCAATATCCAGAAAGTGCCCCGTGCAGAGACTCCTTGCAAGTCCGGTTGCCGTGACAACCAGCTCCACACCTTGTTGATCACGAACCGGCTGTGCTTCTCTCTTACCATAGTATTCTTGATTCTTAATAGTTTGGTCGTTTCCACGTTCCTACATTCCACTCCGCATTCCACCTCTTTCAATCCAGTATCTTCACCTGTCAGACCTGGTGTACTGTCTCGGCTCCGTTGACCATAGGTCTCATTGCGCAACTTGTCTCATCCAGACCGCGTCAAGTCCTACTATGCAGAACTGAGTGATCAAAAGACACAACCCCCATCATGAACCGTCACCCACCGACCAATTACGGGGACGAGCCTCCCGCGTACTTGGACGAGGCGTCCTCATTCTTATCCGACGCCGAGTCTCCCTCTGCCGCGTCTCGCAATGGGCCAACCATGCGCCTGTTGCCGACCACTGGCAACGAGAGCGACCTGAGTGGTACCAGTGCTCCTTCATCCTACCAACCATCCTCGTACCAGCCATCTACCTATCAGTCGGACTATGATGAAACTACTCCGTACGTACATCCCTTCCAGTCGCAAGTTTATTCCCCGACACATTCCACCCGTTGTCCCTTCAACCCAAACCACATGCTCCTCGCCAGTTCTGGCTCCTCCCTTCAGGCGCGGTTTTTGGTAGACGCGCCAGGAATGGGCACGCGAGGTCTACCATTGGGCGAGACCGTCCTCGTCCTGGCTGTCTATCGATGTCGGTTATAAACAGTGCGCATCGTACTTTATTCCATCTCCATCTCCTCTCCACTTTTGAACAGGACGCTTGTTCAAGATGGATACGGACGAGCTGCATTTTTCTCCAAGTCCGTCGCGACCACGTTCTAACATTCGAGTCCGTTATTCTAGGACCGGCCAGGCGCCTCTTTACGATGATCGATTCTATCAGGTTCCTAGCGCGGCTTCTCCTACGCGTCCATCGTCCAGGGTGGGCACTATCCCGAATATTCCTCCTCCCACTGCTAGTTTAGCAGACACATCGGTTTATCCGTCTATTCCTCCGCGAATGGGATCACCTACTCGGCCTTGGAGCCCAGGACACATTCGGCCCCCATCCGTGTCGAGTGTCGGTTACGAACGGGCGGATCTTAATGGCAGTCCTCGACCTGGTACGCCCAGTTCACGATATGGTGGAAGTCCTCGACGACCATTGCCACCGGCTCCTCTTTTCTCGGGCCCTGCGCCTTCCATGGGTGCCGATACCAGCATTGATATTGGAGATGGAGTTGTTGGTGAAGACCCATTCGGTGGTGGTGGCCGGACCATCAACCACGGATCCCGCGCCAGTGTCCGCTCGTTCATGAGCGAGTCGACCGTTATGGGCGATGAAAAAGATGAGATGGCCAAGGTCGATCTAAACGAGGAAGACGATGAAGCTAGCATGATTGATCCCAACCTTCACTACGGACCCGCACCTGTTAAGCAGAACCGCCGAGGTGTTCGCGACACACAGATGGTCAAGAAAGAAGTCCAATTGATCAACGGTGAGCTGATCCTGGAGTGCAAGATCCCGACTATTCTGCACAGTTTCTTGCCTCGCCGTGATGATCGCGAATTCACCCATATGCGATACACTGCCGTGACGTCTGATCCTGATGACTTTACCAACCGAGGATACAAGCTTCGCCAGCAGATTGGCAGCACGACTCGCGAGACTGAGTTGTTTGTCTGCATTACCATGTACAACGAAGACGAGATCGGTTTCACCCGTACCATGCACGGTGTCATGCGGAACATTAGTCACTTCTGCCAGCGTACTAAGTCCCGTACTTGGGGCAAGGACGGCTGGAAGAAGATTGTTGTTTGCATTATTGCCGATGGTCGTAAGAAGGTTCACCCGCGAACCCTCAATGCTCTGGCGGCTCTGGGTGTTTACCAGGAGGGTATTGCCAAGAATATTGTCAACCAGAAGCCTGTCACAGCCCACGTCTACGAGTACACTACCCAGGTGTCGCTCGACTCGGATCTCAAGTTCAAGGGTGCTGAAAAGGGGATCGTGCCCTGCCAGGTTATCTTTTGTTTGAAGGAGCAGAATCAGAAGAAGCTCAACTCTCACCGATGGTTCTTCAATGCCTTCGGCCGTGCCTTGCAGCCCAACATTTGCATTCTGCTTGACGTTGGTACTAAGCCAAACCCAGATGCTTTGTACCACCTGTGGAAGGCATTCGATCAAGACTCCAATGTTGCTGGTGCAGCTGGTGAGATTAAGGCTGGAAAGGGAAAGCACTGGCTCGGTCTCTTCAACCCGCTCGTTGCCAGTCAGAACTTTGAGTACAAGATGTCTAACATTCTTGATAAACCTCTGGAGTCGGTGTTTGGCTACATTACTGTGTTACCTGGTGCTCTCAGTGCGTACCGTTTCTTCGCTTTGCAGAACGATGCGGATGGCCACGGTCCACTGAACCAATACTTCAAGGGTGAGACCCTGCACGGTCAAGATGCAGACGTCTTCACTGCCAACATGTACCTCGCTGAGGATCGTATTCTTTGCTGGGAATTGGTGGCCAAACGAGAAGAAAGATGGGTCCTGAAGTTCGTCAAGAGCGCCGTTGGAGAGACTGATGTGCCCGACTCGGTGCCCGAGTTCATTTCACAACGTCGTCGTTGGCTGAACGGTGCATTCTTCGCTGCGGTTTACTCTATGTTCAACGGCAAACAGATCTGGAAGACAGATCATACTCTTGCTCGCAAGATTCTCTTGCATATTGAGTTCGTCTACCAGACTCTCAACCTGCTGTTCACTTATTTCGGTCTCGCCAACTTCTACCTCGCTTTCTACTTCATTGCTGGTTCCCTCACCGATGAGAAACTCGATCCCTTCGGCCATAACATGGGCAAGTACATCTTCATCGTCCTCAAGTACGCCGTCATCTTGGTCATGTGTTTGCAATTCGTCATCTCCCTCGGTAATCGACCTCAAGGTGCCAAAAACCTTTATCTCACCGGTATCATCGTCTACGCCATCGTCATGTTCTACACCGTCTTTTGCGCCCTCTACCTCGTAGTAGAAGAGCTCATGTCCCGCGCAGGCGTAGGCAACTCTGCCCTCGCCGTTTCCGACTCCCTGATGATGAACATTGTCATCTCTATGTTGTCAACAGTCGGCCTATACTTCTACATTTCCTTCCTCTACCTCGACCCCTGGCACATGTTCACCTCATCCATCCAATACTTCCTCCTCATGCCCTCCTACATCTGCACCCTCCAAGTCTACGCCTTCTGCAACCTCCACGACGTAACCTGGGGCACAAAGGGTGACAACGTCCTAAACACAGACCTTGGCGCTGCAAAAGTCATCAACGGCACGACCGTCCTCATGGAGATGCCCTCCGAGCAACTCGACATTGACTCAGGCTACGATGCTGCCCTCCGCAACCTCCGCGATCGCCTCGAGGTTCCCGAGCCCCCTATCCCCGAAGCCCAGATGCAGGAGGACTACTACCGCGCAGTCCGCACGTACATGGTTTGCATCTGGCTAGTCGCCAACGTCATCCTCGGAATGGCCGTCTCAGAAATTTACGGCGTGGACTCAGGCGGTACGAACATTTACCTTAGTATCATCCTCTGGTCCGTCGCTGTTCTAGCCGCTATTCGCGCCATTGGATCCACGATATATGCCATTCTCAACTTGGTCCACAAGATCGTTGAAGGGAAGACCAAATTCGAAGCAGGCAATATGACCAACTTCGCACCTTCATCGTTCGGTGGAAGTTCAACCGGTCCCTCGTCTGAAGGAGGCGGTTCTTCCAGACCTATTCGGTATTCCGGAAAACCGTCTATCAAGGATCGTATTGTCGAGGCGAGATGGGCTGTTGGTAGAACTATGGGGAAGGCCATGTTCTGGCGCAAATAAAACTTCTGTTCAGTTCATAACCCTTCCTGTTAGATTGATTTGTGGAGTTTTCTTTTCTGGAGTTGTGAACACCCCATTTTGTTTCTTTTTTCTTTTTTCTTTTTTTTTTTCATGATGGAAATATTTGTGATGGATATGCTTGTGATGATAGTTTGCTTTTTGTTTTCTTATTTTCTCATCCCAGTTTACTTCCCCGTGTTACGAGGGGTAAATGGGCGATAATGTGTCTATGGTTTCTTTTTATGGATGTATATATGTTCTTGAATGGAGTTTATGATTTCTTCATGACTTTACTTCGTGCTCTCGCTTATAAAGTATGTGAAATTGTGGTTTCTTGCTAGAAGCACATTAACACGATCCTATTTCTTGTTCAAATATTGGAAGTTGAAGGTTGGAACCCTCTTAGTGAGGTCTCCACCATTACACTGGACTTTCATGAAACGATGAGAGGTATCATTGCTTTAGGTAATTCCCAAGGAGGATTCCTTGACATGAGGCAAGTGCCTGCAAGCCACTAAAACAAACCCCTGGACCAAGTTCAGTCCCTCTACATTCAACTACCTTATACTTGAAAACTCCATACCCTCTACAAATGAGATCTATTTACGATGACAGACTCTTCCACAATGACGCAACATGATACCCTTTTAAACAGGCACCTAAAGGCGTCCGCGTTTTGCCCTTCACCATGCATTGAAGCAGTGTTGAGCCCGGCATGTCACTCTCTTGCCTTGTCTTTGGGAAATCTAGGTCGGATTTCTAGATGCGCGAACCAGAAGAAGAAACTATCGCGGGATCTCTTGGGATGTCCTACACTAAGCATAGCTCCTTGTGTTGCAAACTGAGAATCCAATAATGGGGGATTGCCGATTTTCCTATACTTCCGCTACTGGTCAAACACTTCTCAATATCAAGGTCCACGACCGCCGTGGCATCAGGAAGACCATGACCAAAATGCAAATAATTCCCTCCGCAGTCCCAGTCATCATCTACCTAACCACCCTTCCTCCACAAGTCTACTTTCACAAACCTCTCCCCGCGGTCATAGCTTACTAGCCTTCCTCCCATCCCTTATAATCCCCTCAACAACCCTCGCCGCAGCAAGCACTTCCTCATCCTCAAACCTTCCTCCCGCAATCTGCAGCGCAACCGGCGCCCCCTCAAACCTCTCCGGCCCCGTATACTTCCTCCACTCCCGCTCCTCAATCTCAGAACGAGGAACATACCCCTTCTCCTCCCCAAGCACATCCAACTCCGCATCAACAGTCAACCCGGACGGGAATACCGCAGAAGGCAAATCAACCAGATTCCATATCGCAGTGTAATTCCAATAATGCGACTCGCCCATCACAGCCGCAACGCCAGGGTAGGTTGGTGAAATGATAAAGTCCACGCCGCGCGATTTCATAAGCGCATGGTACTCGCTTATGAAGACGTCACGCTTGTACTGGTATTCCCAGGCTTGGGGGTGGGTTAGGGCGGTTGTGCGCCCGTAGGAGAGGGCCCATTCTGTTAGAGGGCGGGCGGGTTCACCTGAGGCGCGGAGCATTTCGCGTTGACGGGAGCCGGCGTCTGGGTAGTAGAGGGTTGACTGGGTGGGTGTTAGTTGGTGTGGAGGGTTGGATGTGGAGTTTTGGGGGGAGAGGACATACGATGATATCCCAGCCTTCGGCGTGGTTGTATGGTTCCCAGTCTACGACTTTGATTCCGGCTGCAGAGAGCTTGTCACGGGCGAGACGGAGGGCGCGGGTGATTGGGGGATGGGGACGGACGATTCTGTGAGTCTGTTAGTATGGGATTTATGTGAATAGTAAATAATTGAAGAGGGAATTGGGGGGACGTACCCATCATCCCACATGATAGCAATGGTCATAGCTTGTGTCGGGGTGACAGTCCTCCATGGTAGAGGGACTAGGGTCTTCTCGGTTTTCCATGGCTCTTGGTCCAGTACAACCTTGGAGAACAGCTCACAGTCTTCGAGGGAGGAGCTTGCCATGGGACCCACGACGCCGTGGATAGTCTCCTGGCCTACAGCGGCGGCTTGGAGACCCGCCATTGGCATGCGCATTGTAGAGGGACGGAAGCCGTAGGCACCGCAGAAGGCAGCTGGGCAGCGAATTGATCCTCCGATGTCAGTGCCGATTCCGAGAGGGGCGCATTTGAAGCCCATTGAGGCGCCTTCGCCGCCAGAGGACCCGCCTGGTGACAGGGTGCGGTTATGGGGGTTGACAGTTGTGCCGGTGATATTATTGCTGCAGCAGAGGTGCTATGGCTTGTTAGCTGGCCATCTATGGACCGTTTGATGTTACTTACCATGAGAGACTGGGGCTGGTTCGTGCGGACGTGGAAGACTGCACCAGCCTTGGATAGTAGTTGAATCAAGTATGAGTCTTCCGGGGTTACCTTGTCGACCCTAGTACAATCAGCAATGGGCATGGCAATTTGGGTAGATTTGATTTTGACCTACCAAGCGACATATCCAGTATTGCACGTCTTGTTCTTGAGCCCAATGTGCTCTTTCACACTGATAGGTACGCCATGCTACCTGAGTATTAGCTCTTGCACAGTCGTGAAATCCTGAAATCCTGAATCAATATACCAAAGGTCCGACGAGCTTCCCCGTCTGCTGGTAGTATTCATCGAGCTCTTTGGCACGAGCAATTGCCTCATCTGCGAGGAACTCCGTTGCGAAATTCAGCTATAGTTCCAATTCATCAGCACTCTGCATCTAAATCAACAGTGCAATGTTCCGCACCAACTGATGTCCCAGAACCGATCTCTTCAAAAACGCCACAACAACCTCTTCCGCCTTCAGTTTTCCCCGACCCATCTCCCCCACCAGCTCAGTGGCAGACATCTCCGTAATAGTAAGCTCACGCTCACTGAGCAGGCCACTCTGTCTGGGGAAATCGATAACATTCTTCTGGGTGGGCAACGGCAACTTGTCCGCCGGGGCAAGCCATTGCTTGGGGATGGAGTTGTCGAGGATATCTCTACCCTTCTGCGCGTGGCGTTCCCAGCCCTGAAGTGACATATTGGGACTTTGATATTGTGTTTTTTTTTGTTAGTCCACAGGTGCAGGTTTGATCAGATATGAGTGGAACGGAAATGGAGAAAAGGGCACGACCCCTCGCGATCGTCCCCGCTTGTGAGGCATTGTTGTACTACACTCGGAATCGGAAGGGGTTCCATGATGGGTTGTGATAGGCACACCAATTACCGGCGCGGAGAAGTCCGCGTCGATGACAGTGGAACTGGTGCAGTCCACTGCTCTTATCTCTAGAGATGTCTGCAGTCAATGAGATCGGCTTCGGTGGGGTTCCGTTATCGATTGACAGGCCCCGGTAAACGTGTATCGCAGCGGAGTTGTCCCCGCTGGCTGCGGGTAACATGTTATCTCTGGAGCTCATATCAACCATAAAGGCGTCGACGACGATCCCTGCACGGGAATCAGTTAAAATGATCAACTTGCCAATAGCGAGACTTGAAGGATATTAAAAAAATAAAAACAGAAAAAGGTGGATCTAGAAATTTGTACTAGAAGCAAAAAAGAACTCTCCCTCGGGGAATCGAACCCCGGTCTCCCGCGCTTATCGGTGTTAATGACAAGCGGAAATCATGACCACTAGACCAAGGAAGATGTAATAGCCGAGTTACTGCTCGACCACTTGGGTGGTTGATGGAGGATTCCGCCTTTTATGTTTCATGTTCCACGCTCTATTTATCACCCATCACTGTCACCATCACCCGCAGCAGGTCAGAGCCTCGCACAATGTTCCACACACCATCTGACACCGCGGTGATTTGCCCTCTGAGTACTCAACTTCCGAAATCACTTCCGGCTGGAGAGTTGCTGAGTGAATCCCGTACGCGTGGAAACACTGGTTAATAATCCTGGCCGTTTTAAGAAAACTTGCGACAGAGGGTTCCCTGACCACGACGTGAACTGATGCGAGATTCTTTTGTTGATTGAGGCGCCAGATGTGAAGTTCATGGATGGAGTGCACGCCGGGGATCTGCTCAATCAGCACACTGCCTCATGTCACTTTCAGGAGTATTCTCACCTTTTCCAGATCGTGCTGCACGTCGCTCGGATCGACCCCGGTCGGTGCGCTTTCTAGGAGGATATGGCCTGCTCTCCGGACTGTGCATATGTGAGTTGATTTTTTGAAAACCATGAGGGGAATTGGTTCATACCGAGTGGAATGGAAGACAAAATGATCATCAGCCCGATGCCCATGCTCACTCCTGGATCGGCGTAGTACCGGCCATCGTACTTGGCCAGCCAGATGACCAACGCGGCTGCCATGACACCGAGATTGTTGGCTGCATCGCACAGAACGTGCAGTAGGACACCCATCATACCCAAGTCTCCATGGTCATGTCCACCGAGCCCATGCCCGTGGCTATGGTCGTGACTGTGACTGTGACCGTTGCTGTGGTCGTGGTCGTGACAGTGCATAGAGATGGAGCCATGAGACTTTTCGTAATCTACGTGTTTGTGATCATGATGCTAAATGTTGTTAGTAGATTGATTGTGGATTATAGGGAAGAAAACCTACCTTGGCAATAGAGTTCTCATCAACAGTGATGGGCGATACTCCATCCTCGATGGTTGGAAGCGGTCCATGACTATGGCTGTGTTCATGTCCATGATCATGTTCTGTTTTCAACCCAGGATGAGTCTCGATATTCTGAAACCCGACAGGCGGCACTCACCGTGTAAGAACAAAGCACTGATGATATTCAGTCCCAGCCCGATGCACCCAACAATGAAAACCAACTTTGGGTCCTCAATACCTGCACCTTGATCAGCCATGAGTCAGGCAAAAAAAAGCCTTTCAACTCACGATGCAACGAAAGAAACCTCTCAATAGACTGCAGCAGAATACTAATCCCAAGTCCGAAGAGCAGCACGCCGTTAAAGAACGCACCCAACAACTGAGCCCTCTGCCATCCAAACGCCAACCCCTTAGGCGACTCATCGCTCTCCGAGACCTGGAAAAACGTCAATAATGTTCAAGGCATATATTATCGGAAACAAAACCTTCAAGGCAACCAAGGCAATAACAAAGCCAACGAGGTCATTCAACTGGGACAATCAAATCAGCAAGCCAATGCACAACTCATGTAAGCATCAACATACGTAGTGAAAGGCGTCTGCAATCAACGCAAGCGAGTGTGTGTAAAATCCCACTGTAAAGTATCAACAACAGAACCCACCCAAGCATGAAAATATCTGTTCAACCCACCAGAAATCTCTCCCAAGAAAAAACACGTCGAAATCCCAATCACCACGCACAAGCGCGTCGAGCGCGAGATGCGGAACGGCATCACAGCGACACCGTCTCACACGCTTCTCAGGATCCTCAAACACTTTAGCCTAGCTACTGAAAATCAAAGTCAAGCACCGATAGAATAAAAGAATGAAGCTGTAAAAGCAGGAAACCAAAAAGAAAGAAAAGAAAAGAAAAGGAAAGTAAAAGTAAAAGTAGGCGTACAAAGGAAAAACCTACGGAGCGGAAGGTTCCAGACATGACACCCTTTTTGATTGTCCAAGACCCAAAGACTTCTGCCTCCATGCTCCAGTTGGGTAATCAATGGCTGGTTGGGACTGTTACTACCGTGTAACTGTGTGTAGGAGCTCCTGCCCCAAGTATGTATGTATGTATGGGTACCTTGTGGTGTGGCATGCAGGTTATCCTAGGGGTGGATTTAAAATTATAACTTTATCATACGAGACTGAATAGATCATGTATATTTGAGAACGTGGTCTTGATGCGAGGTGATACTTATGGGGTTGTTTAAGATTGGGTAGGTAAGCTCGTCAGTAGCGCTAAGGAACCCTGTCATAACCCCGAACCCCAAGGAGCACGCGATTAGCGGAGATTTGAAGAGAGCAAATAATTTACCTTCTAACCTTATAATAGCCCTATGCTACGTCCTGTACGTTACCGGCGGTAATTAAGTTCGGCGCGTAAGGGACCCATGTCGCACTCGTGAAGAATGTAGGTCAACCACCGCGGAACCCAGGCACGAGCCAGCGCAACATAGTATTCCTTGCGACATAGGAGCACCTTACAACATCACATGTTTAAATTATCAAAGTTTGAAAGGAATTGAAAGCATTGAATATTGTGTTCATCGTACAATTTGACACACTAGAACGCTAGTAAGATATTTAATATTTAAGCAGCAACCTGGTCCGACAATCCGTCCAACTCTCTCGCCCAGTTTCGGTGCCGCGAGACATGCCAAACAAACTGCTCGGCCAGCCCCTTCGAATCCGGCGCAACATTGTTCACCTTCAAACTCTTTCCATCCCCATAACCGGTAACAACACCGTAAGACTCCGTCACTTCGGTTCCACTAGCAGCAACATCAACCTCCTCCAAGGCGATCTGCGCACTAATGAACTTCACAGCCTCGTTGACACCCGCAATAGCCTTGAGGTGGGCAAACGACTCCGTAATCCAGAACTTGGCAACTCCGTTCTTCGCCAGCGTCTCAACGTGCTTACCACCAGGCACGAAGACGGCATCGAATAGTGTAGACCGCATGCCAGAGAAGTGGTGATCAGGGATAACCTTCTCGCCCGTTTCAGCAGTAACGCCTGCACGGCCGGTTCCGATAGTGAAGACGAATGCGCCAAGGGACGAGAGGGCTTCTTTCATAGCTGTGTAAGAGGCATAGTCGAAGCCGTCGGCGATGAGGATTGAAATGCGACGGGTCACGATGGTCGGGGTCTCAGGCATGTATTCCAGCTGGCTGAGACCCTTGGCTTTGGTGCCGCGGTTCGTCTTCAAAGCCTTGGAGGGTGCCTCGCCGCCGACGTTTGCGGCAACGGCTTTGGCGAGGTCGAGGCTGATTACTGCGATACGCTCAGTCATGCGCTCGTAGACGAGAGGATCGTCGCAGTGGTCAAGTTCAAAGGAAAAGGCTTTGGTCAAGTGCATTTTCTCAATCTCCGAGAGGGAGTTGTAGAATACTTGGGCTTGGTTGTAGTGTTCTGCGAATTTGTCGGACAGGAGACGAGCTTTGATGCCCTGCGGCTTCTCGGGATAGCTGGTGAAGCCGCCCTGTGCAGCTGTCGCGGGTGGGTTCGCTTCGTATCGGTTGGGCCAGTAGTTGACTGTTCCCTTAGTAATGCGGTGCTTCATTGCGCCATCGCGGTTGACGAGGTTCATGTAGGGGCAGACGGGCCGGTTGACGGGAAGCTCCTGCCAGTTGGGGCCCAGACGTGAGATCTGAGTATCGAAGTAGGAGAAGTTGCGGCCCTGCAGCAACGGGTCGTCGGAGAAGTCGATTCCGGGAACGATGTGGCTGGTACAGAAGGCGGCCTGCTCAGTTTGAGGGAAGAATTCGTCGATGTTGCGGTTAAGTTCCAACTGTCCAATGTAGCGGATGGGAATCAGCTCCTCGGGCCAGACCTTAGTAGCGTCGAGAGGGTCGAATTCAAAGTCATCCTTCTTCTCTTCGGGAATAACCTGAATGCCGAACTTCCAGCGAGGGAAGTGGCCTGCTTCGATAGCATCCATGAGATCTTTGCGGTGGAAATCGGGATCCTGACCGCAGATCTTCAAGGCCTCGTCCCAGACGAGCGAGTGCACACCCAACTCGGGCGTGAAGTGGAACTTGACGAAGTGACGCTTTCCTTCCTTGTTAATGAGGGAGTAGGTGTTGACACCAAAGCCCTGCATCATACGGTACGAGCGAGGAATAGCTCGGTCAGACATTTGCTGCTTCATATTAGCCAACCACCTGGAAAACCAAGGAACCAAGACCACCTACCCAGTAATTCATGTGCGTAGCCTCAGAATGCATGTACACGAAATCCCAGAAGTTGTTATGCGCACTCTGACCCTGCGGCACCTCATTATGCGGCTCGGGCTTAACAGAGTGAATAACATCCGGGAACTTGATAGCATCTTGGATGAAGAACACAGGAATATTGTTACCCACAATATCCCAGTTTCCCTCTTCAGTGTACATTTTGATGGCGAATCCGCGCACATCACGCACGGTATCCGCACTACCCTTGCTACCCTGCACAGTCGAGAAACGCAGGAACAAAGGAGTTTCGCGGCTAGTGTCAGTCAACACACCAGCGCTGGTGACATCTTCCGCGCTCTCGAAGAGCTTGAATGTGCCGAAGGCGCCCGTTCCACGGGCATGCACGACACGTTCGGGGATGCGTTCATGGTCGAAGCGCATGATCTGCTATGGTTAGCTGTGTCCTAGAAATTTTGAATTGGAATATGGACTGTACCTTCTCACGGGCAATCTGATCTTCTAGCAGCGAGGGCCCGGTGTTGTTTTTGTCACCGACACGAAGCCAGTGATCCGGGTCTGAGATCTTGATTCCATAGTCGGTAGTCATATGTTGCTTGTCATTGATTTCGTAAGTATCTCTCTCCAAATCGCGGAACTTGCCGTCCGCAACTGAAGCGTTGCTGGGTGCCATTGTGAATTAAAAAAAAATTCTTCAGAAATATGGCCGTGTAAATAAAATTGAGACTAAAGGAAAGTAGAAGAAGACGGGCAGGGACTTGCCACATTTATAAAATCCCACCTACTACCCTGAAAAGCAGAGTCACTACGTCAATGATGTAATTTACCCCAGGCCAGTCAGTATGTAAAGTCATCAAAGAGGGGCTGACAACCAATCACAGGCCCAAGAAAGCAAATCCGTTCTGAATTCAGAACTGCTTAATCAGGCCGACTCATCTCGATCGCAAACGTAACGAGCTTGGAGCTACGGTGGGGCGGAAGGGAAAAAGAGACACCTCAGTGGCCAACACTCACAGCAAGGGATACTCTATGACCCAGCTTTCGGTCATAATTCACCAATGGCGTAAGCAGGGCAGGAAACTTGGTCGGAAGGGAAGACAGACAGGAATTTATTGCGAATCTGCGGGCTCTGATTCGTGCCTTGGTTTCTTTGGCTTCCTCGTGTCTTTACTGTAGAGGTTTTGGCAGTTGCGGGGTTTAGGTTATGGTTCGTTCTCGGATTCGGTTAAAAACGTGTCTACACATATATCATAGGTACTCTAGATAGCCTGTGAAGAAATGTTCTGGCGAGGCCGAGTGGTGGGAAGTATAATTAAACTAGTAGGTGGGACGTGTCTCTTCCTTGGTTTGGTAGCCGTCGATCGACGATCATGATTCCCAATGGATGTTCGGTCGAAGTTCGGGTGCCGATACTGTACTGTAGCAGACATCTGGAGGCTATGACGTGAGGTTCTGGACACGGAATTCTTATTAAGACTCATTTGACTCCCTGAGATGAGTAATCCTTACACAGGATTGGATAGAAGGAACTTGATTCTGATTGATGAGTGTGACGTCATTTGATATCTAGAGTAATTTAAGATGCTTATCAACCTTCTCAGTTTTCTTAACTAAGAACCACAGTCTAGAACACTTGCAACTGGAGGAAGATGTTGGGGGGAATGTAAATGACCAACTTATACACCATGCGCTATCTATCAATGTATCTGCACGGAATCTATGTCCAAAAAAAATGCACAATGCCAGTACAAAAGACCACACTTACTGAAGTGCTCGACGATACACCCAATCATTGAACAACCCAACGGAGAGTCCAAAATACCTCGGTGGAAAACCTTTCACATGTTATCCTCACTCCAATGACTCCTGGTCTTCTTCCAAGCCTCGCGTTCATCCTTACTCTCCTCGGGCGTCTTTCCAACCCCAAGACCCCGTTCAACCCAATCGCGACTCCCCATCTCCGAAAGTCTAGACAGCGCACGCGCAAACGCAAAGCGCTCCTCATCACCGCTGAAAATAGACGTATTCTTCAGAGCCTGCACTGACATCCCCAAATCATCCATCAGATTGCGCATTGCGTCCGAGAGATCGGAATGGTCGCCCTTTAGGCCATCTTCGACGTCTTTCTCCGAGAGGAAGAGGTTGGTAAGAGGAACTTCAGTTGTGAGGACGAGTTTTGCCTGCAGTGTATCGTTAGCGAAAGCTCAAATCTCTCCCTAAAGGGGGGAGGGGCTGAGGATTTAGGAAGACGTACCCTGCTTTCATAAACCGCGTCAATGAAAGTAATGAATCGGCGGGCGAGATCACGCTGGTTCAGGTTCATGCCTGGTACATCGGTAACGATGAAAGCGTCGTAGTGGCGCACTAGCTCGAGGTAATCCGCTGCACCGGTAGCAGTGCCGATAAGCTCGTTGAAGGTAAACCGCGCAGCCTTGCCGCTGGCCCGGGGCACCTGAATAGTGCGACCCCAGACTTCCTGCGTGGCAGGGTGGGGAGGATCATTGGTGGGATCACCGAGGAAATCGAACCATTTCTGCGCGTGCTGCTCGGCGTCTGTGCCCAGGGGATGGTGGTAGACGGCGGCCGGGGGCCGAGGGATCTTTCGATAATCGGTCGGGGAGTTGAGGTTGATGACGTTCAGTTCTGATTTGAGGAGGTTGATGCATGGAATGAATGATTCGCGCTGAATACCGTTTTTGTAGAGATCATCTGGGTGGCGGTTAGAGGTAGTGACGATCACGACGCCGTGGGACATGAGGACTTCGATGAGTCTTTTGGAAATCCGAGTTAGTCAACCGGAGCATCCCGAGTAGTCATTCTAAGGATGGGGGTACTTACCTTCGTAGAATCATAGCATCGGCAACATCCGTACACTGGAACTCATCGAAACAAAGGACATTCGCAGTCTCGGCAATATCCGCCGCAACCATAGGCAATGCATCAAAGTCATTACCATACTCCATCTTCACAACATGCATGCGCTTATGTACATCCTGCATGAAATTGTGAAAGTGAATGCGCGTCTTATGCTTGATATTCGCCGGCAGCGTATCAAAGAACAGATCCATAAGCATAGTCTTACCACAACCCACATCACCATACATGTACAGACCCTTAGGCAAAGACTCCGGAATTCCCGATTTCGCAGCCTTATCCTTTCCGCCTCCGAACAGCGAGCCGAAGAAAGACTTTTTCGGCTGCAGGTCAAGAGACTCAACAGACGGATGGATGACTTTAGGCGCGTTGTAAGATTTCAGAGCTTCGAAGAGGTCTTGGAGGTTTTGAATGATCCCTGCACTTGTCAGCCCTTCCTTTGTCGATTATTAGTAGTATAGTAGCTTACCTCGCTGATACGGATCATCACGTAGCCGACCCTCCTGCACGCGTGTATCATACTCCTTCATCGGACCATCCAGCGGCGCAATGTAGCCCTTCTTCTCGCCCTCTGCGGTCAAGGCGCATGGGCCAGTGGTAGCCATACCTCTTCCCCTCGCACGCAGCGGCAACTGAGTGCACGGGGCCCGCGCAATGGGAATGGTAGATCTCGAACGGTTTGCGACAGTCTGGGGCAACCCTCGCTGGGTGGCATAAGTGCGCTCGCGTGCAACACCGCGCAGCTGGGCAGCATTGCGGACTGTCCTGGACGAGCGCAGTGCGCTTGGGAGACAGTCGGCGCAGATTTTCACGGACGGCCGACTCATTTGTACGGTGTGTCTATACCTCGTGCAGTGTTTCGTGGCGGGTCGGGATATCGGTGGGCGTAGCCGAGGTATTGCCGCAGAAATTGTGTTTCTCCGAGGCTGAAGTGAGATGGGGGGCGGGATAGGCCCGCGATGGTAGATACAGAACGCTCAAGGAAGCGCAGATGAATTCGGAGCAGAATGCGCAAGTTACAAAAGAATGAGATGTAATTCGAGGTTCCGTGGCTTCTGTTCCTGAGGCGAAAATTGAACGGGCCGAGGGGCCGAGTCATGTGATTTCGGGAATAGATATAGATCCGAATAACTTCATATTCAAATCTCAAGGTCTGGATATGAATTTAGACTTCAAATTTCCACAGAATACTGATTATGTTTCACTTAGCAGTAAAAAGCCTTCCTATATAGGCAGAATGAGAGCATATGTACATGCCACCAGCGTGGCAGGGTATTGTCCCCCCAGAAACAAGGTATAGATGAGAAAGGAAATGACCTAGAGAGGGAAGTCAAAAAGACAAAAATAGAAAAAAAATCCAGACCCAAGGAAAAAAAAAAAGGAAAAAAAGGGAAGGAAATGGTGACCATGATAAACCTTGAAAGACAGCAGAAAAGAAAGACCATGCCATACATCACGCATCATATTCGTAACACTGCGAGCGTCCTCCCCTCTCTCAACACGCAAAACCAAGTGCAATCGCTCAAAGGGCTGATATAGCCACGGGGAAATCTCGAAAAAGTGGATGCCAGAACGCCAAATGCAGCATTACTCGTTGCAAAACAAAACACACAAACATAAATGCACCACTGCGCTTTGCACAGTTTAATCAAGTTTGAATATAGGTTCAAACGACGCTGACGAACAACGTCAGCTTCGTATTGCGCTGCATAGCACTTTCCAGATCTTGATCAGAGACCAGATCGACGTAGGATCCGGAAGTCTCGTCGCGGTACCGCACGAGAATATCGTCTTGGATCTTCAGGCGATCGCATAGTTTGTCCTTAAGATGCTGCAAGCTGACGCCAGATGGGATGCGGATAGCGATCAAATCGTCCTGGAAGAATACCTTGACCTTCATCGCGCTCGAGTTTGAGGCAGTCGATACCTGTGTCAGGGAGCTGGCTTGGCGGTTCATGGGCGGAGGGGCAATGGTCCCGTTAGAGTACGAGCTTGAGCCCTGAGGCGTGCGTTGCTGTTGTCCCTGCGAGATGCGGTCCTGGGAAGCGTTCATCGGAACCTGGGAGGACTGGCGGGAGACGCTGCGCGAGGGGTCTGAGTGGTGCGATTCGCCGGAGTATCGCGCCTCCTCACCAAAGGCGTTCGGGTCAATTTCAAAGTCGCCTTGGCGCGGCGCAAACAACTGGCGGACGAGTTGGCAACGTCCGATGTGAGGGGGCATGGCAAGGAGTTTCTTGATATATTCGTCGAGGTTTTGGCGACGGCCGTTGGAGATGGCGTCGGTAACGTGGGTGACAGGGCCGGGCATGAAGGGGAGGGTGCGGGGCCGGCCGCGGTTGCCAGCCTCGTCTTCAAATTGGGTTAGGAGGGCGATCTGGAAGTCGTAGAAGTCGTGGTAGTATCGTGACAGTTCCCAGCAGCGACCGTCCTCCATCTTGGCTTCAATGATGTACCAGTATTTGTCATTGTCGAAGCAGTAGCGCGGGATCGAGGCGGCGACCGGTGCGAGGAGGGGCTGGAAGTTTGGATTTTGCGCCGGGAGAGCCTGCGATGACAGGGTTGCTTTGCTGGCATTGCGCTGGTGGTAGGGCTGGGTATACTGTCAGTATCGAGTCGCATTCAGGAGAGCGACGAACATACGTAAGCGGTGCCATTTTGGCTCATGTGTGTGCTCTGGTGGGGGCTCATGGACATCTTTTCCATTCCGTTGGTGATGCCACTCATGCTGCCACTGGAGGCGTGGCCGCCCTCAATCTTGCCGAGCGTGATGCTGCTGTTCTTGTATTCGGCAGTCATCTTTTTCCATTCCTCAACCTTGGGGACACCGGCGCGTCGTACAGCCTCGAGCGGGTCGGTAACCGCCTGGCCCGAGGCCATGTCGCGCAGTTCAATAAAGGAGACAGGAATCAAGCCAGGACCACCGAGACGGCCGATGGGTTTAGCGACGAACCATTCGGGGTTGGACTGGGCGATGACAATAATGGCCTCTCCGGCTTTCGCGTCGAGTTCGTCGGGACGTTCGGCCTGAAAATCGTACTGGACTACACCGTAGACCATGGCGCCCTGGCCCTTGCCAAGCGCAGACATCCTGAAGGCGCCTTGACGGGAGGAGTTGGTGGGAGAGGAGGGAATGCGGTCGGAGAAGCCAGAGTCGTGGTGGTCCTTTTTATGCAGATCGCCGGAACCCCCACTATCCCTTTCGTTTTTGCCGATGACCTCGAAGAAGGAGACGGGAACGAGCCCTCTTGCCTCAGGGATAAGCGGATTACAGGCCTCGTACCAATCTGAGTCGTCCTCCCTGCTGATAACGTGGAAGAAGTCGCCCTTGCTGAAGGCCAATTCCTGGTTGGTGCCTTCGGGGTGGTAGTCGTAGAGAGCTTTGATCACCTTGTGCGGTCAGCCACATTTTTGCTGTGGGACACAAGGGGGGGTTCCCTCGTTTACGGAGTACACCGTGGGGTGGAGAGAAGAGAGAACGCAGAACATACCTTTTTCGGCGGCAAGATCGCGATCGCAGATTTGGGGGTAATGGAGATGTGGTGGTGCTTGGGTTCTTTCTCCCCCTTCAAGGATCGTCTGATGGCCTGAAACCGGGTGTTAATTTAATGCCACACAATACGGGGCGTACCGTATCCGAGGGGCAACTCACCTTCATTGCGACCTGGGGAAAGGGGGGGAAGGCGAGGGGAAGGAGAGAGATGACAAGTCAGAAAAGGGAAGGAAAGGAGAAACGGACTTGAGGGGACCAGCTTCCTTTTTTTTTTTCCCCTTCCCTTGATGCCACCATATCACGGTGGAAGTGTACGGTATTGCGGTTCCAACCACAGGAGCGGGCGGGTTGGAGATGAGGCCCGCTTTTTGATTCTGTCCTCAGCTTCGAGAAAAAGATAGGGATCTATCATTAACATGGAAATACAATCTAGGGTACAGGTGGCGAGCCATCAGTTCACCTTGCCCTGACTACGACCCATCCATGGGCGGCATCAAAGTCCCAATGAACATCCAGTAGTTCATTGAAGAACCGAACATACACGTAATACCTGATACACCGGCTCAGCATTGGGCAGAGACTCAGCTTTGTTCCCTTTGTTCGGCGGTTAGCCACTGACTTTCCGAGACCCGGACTCGAGATACCATCACTACCATAGCTACCATAGAGTGTACACAAAGGATCCTAGGATCGGAATGGAAAGAACATCTCCCCGTCCCTTCCCTCAACGTATCCGTGGTACAAGCAGCGCACCGACCCTTGGATCGAATGAGGTTCCATTCCTAAAGCCGCTTAGATCGGCGTCCGTTCTCTGAAGGGCTGCGCGGGAAATGAGACTTGACCTAGGGAGTGTCTAGCCCCGGGGACTCGACCTCTTTGCTATTAATTTAAAGATAGATTAATTCCGGGGCTTCGAATGCGCGGCCCCTGCAGCGTCCCGATAAACTATCCTGCAAAGGGCATGCACAGTCGGCCTGGACCACATCCACCACGTACCTCCCTGTATAAATAGATTCGGCTTTGACTGTCTTGGGTCTTTCTTTCACCCGTGATCAGCTAAAGAAACCTCCCAAAAAGGCACTATATTACTGTAGGCTGAACCTCGTCGATCAGCTATGATGTCAGTGTGGCCACCTTTCTATACATGTCTACTGTACGTACAATAGGGTACTGACTGTATTTTGGTCCATCACGACCTTGGAATTTGCAACGTGTCCGCACCGGCTAAATTGGGCGGTTCTCTCTGGAGCCCCATCCTACTACACTGAACCATGGATGTTCACGTCTCGCTAGAGGTTCTAATACTCTTTGGCAGTGTGTGCATCCACTCAATGCGTTAACCCTCCACTGCCACCCATGGCTGACGCCGCTGTGGGCCCCACGTGGCGGGGCATCGCCGCTGCTTCCGTGGAAGGATAATGGAAGGTTAAGATGAAAGACAGCCGACATGATGGCGCTGCGAGGTCTTTGATTTGTTCTCCGCAATGGGATGTGGGTGACTCACACGACCTGCCACGGAATGGGTGATTCGCAGATTTACACAAAGACAAGCCTTGAACCAAAGACACGAAGACCTGCGGGGGCAAATCATTGTGGAGTTGTGGCCTGGTATTTCAGGTGTCAACTTTGGCACCAATAAGGCAGGATTGGAGTGGCGATGGCAGGTTCGGTTCGAGGCTTCCACAGCGCTTATCTAGCTCAAATTCCGGTTTATAGGGAAAAATGAGGAATAAATGAAAAGGTGAAAGAAACTAATAGATGCCATGCTTAATTTTGCTCAAATGTACTCTGAAACAATATCTACTAGTCCAGCAACCCCAATACCAAGCCCACAATCCCCATTCCCAAACAAGACGACATCGGGTATTAGTATGCGACTCTTGCGACCTCAAAAGGGAGGGAATAAATAGAAAAGAAAATGAAAACGGGACAACTCCATGGGACGGGGACGGGGACAGCTCGACCAAAAAGAACGCCCTGCTGAAAGAATGGCCGACCAAGGCTCCTGGGAAAGAAAGAGAAGGAACTTGGACCTGACCTGGACATGGACCTAGATCTGGCCCTTGATGTCGACCACCGCATGCGCTGCAGCCTTGGCTTGTTCGAATAGCAGGCCGGCTTTGCCGGTCAACAACCTCACAGACCCGTTCTTCTCCTCGAGTAGCTCGGCGGAGGAATTTTCGATAATGAACCGGGCGGTCTGCTCATCGGACTCGAAGCCAAGCTCTTCCGTGATGAAGCGGATGTTCACGTCCGGTTTGTACCTGCGAAGATGAAATTAGCATATATTTCTCTGAGTCCGTATGAAACGGGGAAAGGATATGATATAATTACTCACGCTCTACAGATAGCAGCCAGAGCAGTCAACCGCTCCCGATCGACAAACATGTCCATGAGATACGCGCCCATATTTGGCGTGTCCAGATAGAGCTGGAAAAAGCGGTGATAATTCCCGAGCGCCAGCGCAGACCTCACATCCAGCGCATGCTTGACAGCGAGGTCCTGCCGATCACCTGCGGTAACATCGGCCAGTGCATCGTTCATGGCCGTCCAGTTGCGCGTGTAAATGAAATAAAGAATACGATACGCCTTGAACTCCGTCGGATGCCCGCCTAGCTGCGCCGCGTAAAGAACGCGCAGTTGTGTCTGGCACTGGTTATACTCACCCAGGTCGCCCTTTTCCAGGGCGATGCGCGCGTGAATTTCGTAGACAATCACGGTAAACTCGTTCCGAATGTGCTGGACCGTTAGGTCCTGCCGAAGCGACTTGAATTGGTCGCAGATGTAGCCGTAGTTTCCCTCTTGTTTCCATTTTCTCTTGAGTAGATCCAGTGTGTTCTTGAGAACGGAGAGTGGCCGCACGGTGTCCGGGTTTGGAGCAGATGTCAACCGGAAATAATTCTTTTCCAGGTTTTGGCAGCGGCCAATCACGGGTCCTTGGTCTGCTGGGGGACTGCGGGCCGGCGAGGGGGCGGGTGATGCGGATCCGTAGTTGGCTCCAGCTCCTTCGAAGCGCTTCTTCCTCATCTCCAAATTAGCTTTTGACTTACTAGAGTCATCCGTTGTCATGCGGGGTCTCTTCTCTGTGGAAGGGTGAGTGATGCGGTCTTCAAACCGGTTGCGGGTGTTATTGTTAGCTTTTGTCCAAGGATGCGCCTCTGCGTCCTGGTTGAGACCCGATTTTCTCTTGCGGGAGGCATCCGTCGGGGAGGAAGGGGTGGGCATTCCCCAGTTCGGCACGTTGGGGTTGGCTAGGACTTTGTTGCGTTCGTTCTGGACCATGACCTGTGGGAGAGCCAGTCTCTCCCAGTCGATGAGGTCGAGTTTGTTGTTCTCCGCCGCATTCGTAATGACGAATCTCAGCTTCTTCTGCATCTCCGCCGCGCTCACGCTGGCCATCTGGTTTTCGGGCGCGAAACAGCGCTGCACATAAGAACGCACGGCAGGTGGGAACTGCACGCGTGGCGGAGCTGCATCCGCTGGTGGCATGTCGGCTATGTTGGTGGCTGGGGTTGGTTGATTATGGGCAAGGCTACGACGTGCTTGAACAGGAATATAGGCAGGGGTCGCTATCAGGAAGGTCAACATCACATTACAAAGAAAAGACGAAGCGGGTCCCATACCAGTAGATGGATAAGCAGCAGGCGTGGGGTTCGAGGCCGAGGCCGTTGCACGCCACGGAGCGAAGCTCATCCCGAGGTCTCTAAAAAAAGTTGTGAAGTGGCGAGGGGTGGTAGAAACGAGATCGAAAGAAGGACTTGAGAAGAAAGGGGAAAGAAGGAAGGCTACGGAGGAAGCAGGGATGAAAACTTTGGAAACCGTAGATTTAGGAAGTGGTGTTCACTGCCAACGCACAAGGACGAAGATGAAGTTTGAAGTTCGAAGGTCAACTCGCTTACCCCGGAGTCATTTTAATCCGGCCCCGCGGTCTATCATAGTCGCGTTATCGCATGTTTCCCCCAGTGCCACCTGCTAGATGTTTTTCAAGTCTCTGGACCTAACGACTGCATTGCGGCCTTTACTGTTACCTGACGAGACTCTTCTCTTTGTCCAGGATGCGGTGGGCTTGTATGAAGGGTGAGGTGTTCCCGGGGCCCTTGTCCGTTGCCCAATACGTGGGTGACGCCATACTGATATCGGACCAGGAAATACAAGATTCCCAACTACCAGAATGGCCATGCCTACTTGACATCGCATCGCGTGTGCTATGTGGCGGCCGAAGATCCGCGAAAATATTCTGTGGGGATCGATTTAAAGGAGATTGATCGAGCCGATTATCAGGTACGATCTACATCATGATGTTCGGTATTGACTCACTAAGAGACCTGTTAAGGCTGGCTTTCTAAAGTCATCGCCGAAGATCACAATATATCCCAAGCCCCAGAAGAACAAAGGCGATAAACTGCGAAGCGCAAATGGCAGTCCTGCCGTATCCCAGACCACCCTGCAATCAGTGAAACCGCTCTCCCCGCATCCTCAATCCGCCGCACCACACCCATCACCTTCTCCGAAACCAATCAACGCGACCTGGATCTGTCCTATATGCACATTCTCTAACCCTGTGCCCTCGAATTTTGACACCACGACAGCTACACCGGCGATAAACTTACCACCATGTCTGGCATGCGGCATCAAACCACCATTCACGACCGTCCTCAAAGCGGCGATAAGCGCGGCCACCGGCTCGGCCAGTCGAGACCCGCCCTTACCCAGTGCGAACCCATTGCCGGTCGAAGATAGCACCGTCACGAGGAATGCAAGCTGGACTAAGACTGCAGGGAATGGATCGGTGTCGTGCCATCGCTGCACATTTGTTAACCATCCATCTCTCGTCGAATGCGAAATGTGCGGGGCGCCGCTGGTACTGGCCCCAACCTCAAATAGTGGAGTTGATGCGAGTCGCTCGGACTCTCCAGCTCCCTTCTTCGATCAAACGCGCATCACCAATACCGAAGTGACTGAGAGCATCAAGCTTTCATTCCGAGCGGGCGGAGAAAAAACATTTCATGAGAGACTTAAAGGGGCCCTCATTCAACGGAAATGGCTCTTACATAACGCACCCCCGGTACCTCCACCGTCGCAGACATCATCGAGTACACCGGCTACGATGGCCCTGGAAAGGCCCCAGCCGGCTCCCCGCGCGGCGGTAGGTATTGCAGGTCTCGAGCAAAGGGGACTGGAAGCTCGCATGAATAATCAGTTGGTGATAGGTAATGCCTTTGAAGATCTCGAAGCGCTCATGGCGTCTGCGAAACAGATTGTGGCACTGGCAGAGACTCTTGCCCGGGAGTCTGGAATGGCCAGCAATGAGGGTTCTGCGGAAACCAACGCAGTGCTGTCTGAATCTGCTGCAGCTTTGGGAATGGTGACTACGAAGGACATGCTCAGCTCGGGATCAGAGAATCTCTACCTATCCGAGCTGTCACGCAACCTAGCCGAATACCTGACCGACGATCGCAAAGGAATTCTACAACGAGAAGGCGGCATCATGAGTTTGATTGACCTGTGGGCGGTCTTTAATCGATCCCGCAACGGAGTCGAACTCGTCAGTCCCTCCGACTTTGAACGGGCAGCTGAATTA
This sequence comes from Penicillium corylophilum, assembly GCA_018410145.1. Taxonomy (NCBI): domain Eukaryota; kingdom Fungi; phylum Ascomycota; class Eurotiomycetes; order Eurotiales; family Aspergillaceae; genus Penicillium; species Penicillium corylophilum. The sequence goes on along the minus strand of JAGUQL010000012.1, from coordinate 294,611 downwards.
TGGGAGAAGCTCAAGTTACCGGTTCGACTCCGCCGGTTCAAGAGTGGACTACTTGTGGTTCAGCGATTTGACTGGAGCGACGAGAAGACAGTGCGTCAGCTACTGGAATGGATGGACGAACTACGAGCTGCACCGCCGGAGGAACCAGTTCCATGGGACTGGAGGGAATTCGGGCGGGCGGTGACTGCTCAGGAGGCGGCGCAGCGCTTTAAATGGAGTGTCGGCGTGGCTGCTGAAGAACTCGAGATGGCCGAAGACCGGGGAGCCCTGTGTCGAGAAGAAGGGATCGAGGGTCTACGGTTCTGGAGTAATCGATTATGATCTAAAAGGTTAGAGGATGGAGCAAGGAAGGTATGCCGGGTACCAAAGAAGACTTAGATCCGCATGCATTATTGATGACGATATGCCGGAGATACAAAGATGAACTGCGATTCGCAGGCCCCGGATCTGACGTCATGCGCTGACTACAATGCGGGGGCCCCGTGACACCTGACCGGTGATTGGTCAACCCCGCGATGGTATGATCGTGCTCCACTCAACTCGGAGTCCACTGCTCCTGATCTCCTCCTTCTCCCGACGCGTTTCCATCCCACCTTCTCTTCTAAACTTCATCTTGTTCCTCATTTTCATATTCGTAACCGAAAGTTTCACCTTCTACTTATTCCAGGAGACTATCTTTCACCGCTCTCCAGGCGTTCTCCAGGAGTCCAGATAAGCAAGACCCGCTACTATACATCCATTGCGAGTGGGTATGATCGACAGCCCCCTGGAGCCCACTACGCGAATTACTGCCTGTCCACTCTTATACTTCCATAAATCTACTGTGACCGCCACAGATCCCACCCTGGGGTGTCCATATCTATATCAATCACGATCATGAGTTCATCTTTAGCCTTGTCTTCAACGGGCACCTGCCCAGCCCTATCCAAACTAGTGGCCTCCCACACCGCCAGCCGGAGCGTAATGGGTGCTGCTCGCCACTGTCACAACAAACGTGATAATATAGAGCGCATCTTCCGCCGATTTGAAAGGTACCACCGCCATCCTCAAGCCAACCCCTCCCGCAAAGCCGAGTGCCATTCGTGGCCCTCCACAGCCCACCGTGACTCGACCTCGAGTTTTCCCTGGGGTCTACCACCTCGCTCGCGTTCTCAGTTCTCTGGTTTCTCGGCTGGCCGAGAGAAGGGGTTCTGGGACGCGGAGCGCGAGCAGCTGCACCACCGCATGGCTTTCATTAAGAAGAGTGTCTCCGAAGACCCTTATTGCGCTATCTTCGGCCGCCGATTAGACTCCTATCGTATGGATAAACATGATAACGTCTGGCCCGTCTTCTTGCGCTCGTTTTTAAATCATGAGTCTGCTACTGAGGAGAACCCATCTAAAGCCCATCTTCAGGATTTCAACTTTGCCAAGTCTCCCCCACCGATTATGGAGGCATACCAGTATGATCCTATCAGTGGACGAATGGCACCCATGCCACCGAAACCCTTGGATACAGATGCCTTGACTGGTGTTGAATGCCCCCCAGGAAGCGAAGTTGAGGCGAAGCTAGCATCTGAGCCATCCGTTCAGAAAAGCACTAACAAAGCCCGCTCCAAATCTGTCGACTGCACTGGTGGAGGTGAGCTGGAGGCTCTCTTCACTGCTGATCCGGCCAGCTTGAAGGACGCACAGGTGAAGTCGAAGGTGCTTCATGGTCAGGAATTGGTCGTGAAGCCCAATGTTCATATTGACTGCTCTCCTGGTAACGAGCTGGATGCGCTTTTTGTCTCGGAGTCGCGTTGCACTGAGCAGCCTGGTGCTGAGACTATGCAGGTTGAACAATCTGATAAGGAGCTAGCAGCGGATTGCGGTCTGATGTCTGGTGTCAATGTCGAGTGCACCCCTGGAAACGAGCTGGAGGCGATGTTCGCTGCCAATCCCGCTGCTCAGAAGGTCCAGTCCAGTCCTTTGGATGCATTCGATGCTCAGCATTCCAACAGCGATGCTAGATTGTCCATCGACTGCCCGCCTGGAAACGAACTTGATGCTAAGTTTACTGCTGCCTTCTCCGGCCCGCCCCAGACCGCAACTGTCGCTGAGGATGCTACCCCAAGCGTTGACTGCTCTCCTGGCAACGAGCTCGAGGCAAAGATTGTCTCGGAGTCAATGGACCTCGGTACCACTGTGGACAGTTCTGCGGGCAGCGAGCTGGAAGCCAAGTTCATCGCTGATCCCGCTTCTGCCGAGCATGCCCCGTTCCAAACGGTTCCTGCTGCAGACCAGGTTACTACCCAGAAAGCTCACTTCAACATAGACTGCGCTCCCGGTAGTGAGCTTGAGGCCCTCTTCGTGTCCGACGCAGCAAGCACTGGCACCCGCTCTTCCTCCATGTCAGACGTCACCAAGACCCAGTCCGAGTCCCTCAAGTCCAACCTCAAGTACGAAGGCAGTGAAGACCGAGTCGGCGACTTCATCAAGCAGAACAATGCAAAGCTCTCAACCTGGTCAACATCCAAATACCGCATCCTCGCCTACGACTCCTCCATCTCAAAAATCAGTGCCTCCGAAGCAGACTCATTCTTCGGCACCGCCTCAACCAAAGCCCCCGAAGACATCCTCGCCCGCCTACACAACCCCGCCAAATTCGTACCCTACTTTCAACAAATGCAGAAAGACGGCTATGAGATCGCAACCGGTGGCGGTGATATCCTTGTTTTCCGCCGCCCAACCAACACCTCACCCTCCGCAACCATGACCAACAACGAAATCGCCAAATCTATCCGCCAAGATTCCTACCCAGCCTCCCACTCCACCACCCAGGTGAGTGTCTATGATTAAGGTAGCTCCGTTCTACCAGCCCTCTAATTGGCCCCAAGCCCTCAAGCTCGTCCGATTCGAAGTCGAACTCGAGTCCGAAATCCAGGTCCAAACCAGGTATCTTCCGCAGGATAGTATTCGCTGGCACGGCAACGGCAGCTTCGTGCTATGCGATAGGGGCCGTGACTGAATTCTTCCGAACCGGTGGCCTCGATGGAAAAGGCATTGATGGATTCACTGTTTTTGAGTCTGATCGGCGTCGCGAGTAGATCTCGCCTTTTTCTTTGTTTTCTTCTCTTCTCTGTCCATTCTTCCTTATTTTTCTCCTTTCATATCTTTCCTTTTTCTGATGGTGACGAAAGCCGCTAGTCGGTAAGCTTATGATGCAATATTTCTTTCGGAGGAATTGGGAGCGTTGAACGATTCCATTTCCATTGTACATGTATCTCTTCTGTCATTCCCAGTTTTTATCCATACATATATTACCAATTTAACGCTCTTGAACACTATTAACAAACCACCTTCGAGAGTCCCGGGATTTGAATGCCGAAACAGACGTAGCCAAGATCGGGTCGGTGGATTTGCCTCAGCTCTCCTAGCTGTATTTTTAGATGTGTATGTCTTCTTCCCCGTACCAAGAAGTTATTTGACTATTGATTCTAAGGGCGTATTTAGGCGCTTTTCGGCTCCCACTGGCAGTCGCTTATCTCCGATCGACCTGTGTTTGGGCTAGTGGACTCCACTGCGGCTGTAATCCGGAGAAAAAACAGCCGACGGATGCCCTTTTCGTGGCGAATGTAAGTAAAAGCCTCCACTTGGCTCGTAATTAGTGCTGTTTGTTTTACAATGAAGCGCTGGAATTCCAAAAAAAAGAAGGGAAAGGGGGAAAAGCCGAACCGGAGCTCATTAAGCCACTCAATCCAATGCTTGGTCTGCTTCCAAGTCCCTTTATTAGGGTAGTTTGTCCCCGTCCTGTCTTATAAATTTTGAAAATTGAGATCCTGTCCCTGAAGTGAATATTGAGTCTCGCAGCCACACAAAATGAAGTGGAACACTCTCTTGCTGGCCGGCCTGGTGGCCTCTGTCACCGCACTGGAAATCGAGGACGACGATTGCCAGGAAGAAGATGACTATTGCACCGAACACACGTCGCTCATGGATATATTCTTCAGCATGCCTTACGATGAAGCTTCAACCATCTGCAAAGATTTGGGCTCGACCACCTCCATCATCGAGACTGTTACTGTTTCCGACGCCCCAGTTACTGCTACGGCAATCCTCACAGCCACAGCTACTGAGACGCTGGAGGCCAGCGCGTACGAAACACAGTACACGACATCTGATATCGCCGTCACTGAGACAGTCACCGACACCGTTTTTGTCACTTTCTTCACTGAGGCAGATGTGACTACCACCGCCAACGACTATGTGACAAACACTGAAACCGCGACTAATACCGTGACGGACGTGGTCTCCCTCACCGACGTGGCGACTATTACCTCCTTCATCACAACTGTCTCGACTCTGTACACCGCCACGACAACTACCAGGACTACTAGCACCTGGTATGATTACAAGAAGCGCGCTGTTGTTTCTGGCAATGCATTCTCGGGCTATGCATCCAGTGATCTGGTTAGTGGTTGTTCGTGTGTTGGTCTGAGTACAGAAACCGGCACCGATTTCATCACAGTCACAGAATACCTGGCTCCCGAAACGGTATGATCCCTTTAAATACCTTCGTATATCGAGGGTAGAAAAGACCTGAATATGTCACAGATATCACTGACTCCTATACAACTAATAGATCACTTCCACCGAGGCCGTCACGACTACTCTCACTACAGTCAATACCGTGACCGCTGAAGAGACTGATACTATCGACGTCACCCAGACTGCCACTGAGGAAACATCCACCACCTTGACTGTGACTGATACCACAACATCCACCGTGACGGCCACTGCCACCGTTCCGGTAGCTACTAGTACCGTGACTGTCGACGTGACCACCGCCATCACATCCACTGATTTCAGCACAATCACAGACGTGGCTACGGTCACTTCGACGGTCTCCGCAGTTCAAACAATTACGTGGACTATCATTGCCATCACTGATTAAGGGGAAAGGGCCCTGGGCCAGTTCATGGTAGTGCATGCTGTATTCAAAGGTACAGGAGGAAGAAAAGATGGTCGAAAACAGCAAGAACAAGTCTATAGAGATAGGAACAGTAGGCGTGCTCTGGTCTTCGTACCCTCCTAGAGATGTTCGTAATCTAAGGATTGAACAAAGTGTTGGGTTTCTATGGTGTACATAAGCGCATAATATTGAAGAAATCAAGAACAACAAACTCCCTCACTGAATAAATGGTATTAACGTAACAAGACCAAAAATTAACTGGGAGGATGTGGTATTATACGGAGACCTACGAGGTCAACGCGAGTGATTGCGCTTTTGAGGCAAAAATGGTAGCTTTGATCACGGTTGAAATGGGCTTTGAAAGGGCGTCAATTAGTTGAAGCTGCAACAAAATTCACATGAACATACTCACCTCCAGATGTGCACGTGTCCCAATACCGGTTATGTATGTATCTATAAGAGCTACAAAAAGCGGCACATCATTCAGGAAGCTGTCGATTGAAATCTGGAAAGTTAACTGCAGTATCTACTCTATCCCACAGTAAAGAGTATCCCATCGCCACAATGTGAGTTTCACCCCGCAACATCACGTATCGACGTTGCCAACACACATTTCGTCATCACCATGAGCATACTTAGGCTTGACAGCAAGACTATCCTCACCATCTTGCCAAACAAAATCCCACCATTCCCGCCGAGCATCATGAATACTACCGATGCGATCACCCTGCGCATTGCGCATGCTTTCTCGCCGACGGTGAGCTTCATCAGCCTCCTGCCGCGCTATCAACTCCTCGCGACGAAGCTCCTCCTCTTTCTCCTCAAATGCTCTCTCTTGCTTGAACACATCACGACACACCTGAGTGTCACGAGCCGGCTCAACATTCGACCCACTCACAGGGCTCGGGATATCATCAGCATAGGGATGCTTTTGAAATACCTGCTGCAGAGTTCCACACTGAGCAGTACCACTGAGAAGATAAAAGTGCAGGGCAACGAGCATGTGGATGGCAGCGCGAAAGTCTTGTCGGTTCCAGAGATCGTACTCACGCGAAGCCAGAATGCGGAAAGTACGCATGTCCGTCTCGTAATCCAGTTGCTCTAGCTTGTTATCTTCAAGTTGCTGGCGCACTCGCTCCATGTTCTCTGTTCCGTAGAAACGGCTGCCGCCGGGTGTCAGGGGAGATATTCCCTCTGCGCTGGAGATATGGATGTCGAGGTGGTCACCTTCGGTGATGGAGTCTTCGATGTGGGTGCTTCTGGGAGTCTCTGGGGATACGGACCGCAAGACCTGTACTCTCTCGGATGAAAACACAGGTGATGGGCCTGGTATCTCGCGGCGGCACCACAGGCTGGAGATCTTCTGGCTTGGGAAGTATGCGCGCATGAGATGGAGCTTCGAGCCGTGAAGGCCAACCAGGAAGATCTCCTGGTCTGGGAGTTTGTCGCCGGGGTTTGGGAGGTACCGTAGGTGCAAGAGGAGTTGGCCAAGCATGATCTTGAACTTTTCTGCGAGGGCGGAGGCAAGAGGCTGTTCCTTGGTGGTCTATGATCCCGTTAGTTCCAATACTTGGGCATGATGATTGAGTACTTTGTGTGGCTTTTTACGTACCGAAGACGTTGGAAGAATGGTGTGACTGGTCCATGAGTCAGGGCTGAACTCAAGAGAGAGAAAGCCCGCGGTTTCGGGTGCATCCTTGTATTTCTGACGGTATCCCGTCCAGTACTCCATCTGGGCACCCAGCAAGCGAGGCCTAGGTAGCGTGTTAGTCAATTCCAAGCTGAGCCCACAGCTTGAAGTGGAACTCGGTCACTCACGTCAAGAAAAAGATACTATCCCCATCATGAGTCTCCCTCTTGAGATCAATCATCTCGCGAATCTCGCTCAACAAGGCGTAGATGACCTGGGCTTGAGCCTTGGGTTTGCTGTTGGTGAGTTCATACTGACAATTCATAGACCCGCCTTCCCACAAGCCTTTGGTAAAGCACGGACATTTGAGAAGTGTCTTGAAGACACCTCTGTAGCGGATGTCCACCTTCGACCACTCCTCCATATCCACCTCACGGACATCTCCGGTACCTCGTCTGAAGATCCAGGCTTTGTCTTGGACAGCTGCTGTGCAGAAAGCGACTATCAGTATGGCTTGGCATGTAGTTTGATTTGTGCTGTATTAAAGAGAAAGAACAGGGGAGTTGAACTCACGAATCTGGTGTGCCAGTCTCAGGTATCGAACTGGAATTAGCTCTTCGAGATCATGGTTCAGAAAAAACTTGGCCGTGATGCTTTGGATATCACAAACAATGGGGACAGCCGGGGCCGGGTTGAGGTTTGTGTTGAGTGGATGCAGGGTTCTGAAAGGGATTGGGGCCTGCATCGCGAAGTCATCAAAAGTGGAGAGATTGTGGGATGGAAAATAAGACCGGTGGGAATAGTGGATTGGGAGAAGAGACTCTTATTGCGAGAGGAGAGATTGGGTTCACCGGACTGGTGGAGGTAAATGCATTGCCTGGTGAGAGTTCATTCAACCATGAGAAATCGGGCTCTCACTTCACTGGTGCTGTTCACCTGAGAGCACTTGCGGCTGTGGGTATATCTGCCTATGAGATAATATAAAAGACTGGAAATTTTGATATTGGAAAAAAAATGTGCTCAAATTGACAGACCGCTGTCTATTTCGGTCTATTGCTTGTTTTCAATCAGCGATGTACTTGCACCACACAAACTATCTAACTATCTATGCCTTCAATCCTGCCACAAACTCAGGACAACTTTCTAGCCTCCTCCCCATGATTTCGCTCTATGATAGCCCATACCCCGCTACCCCGCGGGACTTTGTGATGCCGCGATAGCTTGTCCAGGGTAATGAAACGCGTGAATGAGTAGGCTCGTGGCCTTGTTGTTAACAAAACATTATAGGTGGATGGTCAAGGAAACGAATTATCAATTCAAGAACAACAAAAAGAGGTTCCGTTTTCTACATTTACTACATAGAGCACCTCGAAGCCAAAGAGTCAGTTTCGAAGTCTTGACTGGAATCAATTCACCAACTATAGATACAACACAACTAAACTTCGACCCAAACAACCCGCGTTCTTCACATGTCAGAACCAAGTACACCGTCTCAAAGTAAGATCATAGCCCAGCATCATATCTCCCAGTCTTGAAGCCTCCATTTGGATGAATAATAACCTTGGTATACCCATCCTTCCTCTTGTCAAGCTTATCATAAGCAACTTCAGCATCTGTGAGGTCGATCTCGTGAGAGATAGCAAAGCTGGGCTTCGCCTTGCCAGCAATGATCAGATCGCGCAAGTGCCGGTTATAAGCCTTAACATTGCACTGACCAGTGCCAAGAGACAGGGCCTTTAACTCGTTATTTTGCAGTTCACGAAAAGTTACTCAAAGACTGACCTTCTGAAAAAGCTTTCCGAAGCTCAAACTAATCATTCCATTGGCATTGACAGCGTCAGGAGCACCAGGGTCACTACAAAGATCAATGTTAGCCCCAAAATAGGCAGTAGGAATATACCAATAAGGGAAGTTACCTGGGAAGATAGAGAGCCGGAATTCCCATCCCACCACAAGGACGCGTAACACGGATCATATTCTCAAGGACGATGTTCGGCTTCTCTGAAGATCCATTCGGGTCAACGGCCTGGTAGCTAACAGCCTCGACAGACCGATCAACCATTCCACCATTGTGCTCGATGATCTGGTCGACGGCATCGCTTTCAGTAAAATCGATAGGAATACAGCCGATCTTCTTAGCGGCTGCGAGACGCTCGGGGACACGGTCAACCACGTAGACGAAAGATGCGCCGCGCAGGATAGCTGAGTAGGCCGCCATCAGACCAACGGGACCCGCACCAAAGACTGCGATGCTTTCGCCGGATTTGAAGCCTGATAATTCGACGCCGTGCCAGCCTAGAGAATTATGGATGAGTTAGGTTCTTTTTTAGTTATAAATGGTTGACCGTACCAGCGGGGAAAATATCTAGCGGTAGGTCAGTTGACAAAGCTTTATGCTTCAGTGTCAGAGGCTACTTACCTGCGAGCAAAACAAAGTCGGCTTCGTGCTCGGTACCCGGGGGTAGCGTCAACGCATTGAAATCCGCATATGGAACGCGAATATACTGTGCCTGGCCTCCACGGTAGGGACCCATAGAAACGTAACCTGGGAGGAGTCAGAGGTCGAATCCTCAATCCCCAGCTTCCACTTCTTACCATAAGCTCCACCCGCAAATCCGGGATTAACGCCTGTGCAAAAGGCCGTGCGCCCTTCCTCGCAGTTACGGCACCGACCATCAGCAACGTTTAATGGCATCACGACGCGATCTCCTTTCTTCAACAATGTCACACCCTCACCCATCTCCTCCACGATTCCCATATTCTCATGGCCGAACGTGATGCCTGGCTCGGCTGCGGTTCGGCCCTCATACATGCTGTTGCGCGGTAAGCTTCCAGTTTCCCAGTCTCAATCTCGGGCCGCATAGGATGCTTACTGCAAGTCCGAGCCACAAATAGCCGCCTTTTTCTCTGGTCAGTCCATCTCGCATGACCAGGTCGGTGCTCTCAACTCACAGTGGTGACTTTGACAATGATATCATCAGGATGCTCCAGCTTAGGCTTCTCGACGTCATCAACCCGAACCTTGTACGGTCCGAGATAGTTCAATGCTTGCATAGTAGCCGATGCCATCCTGACTTGAAGAATTTGATGAAGAAGCCTTACGGCCGGACACCAATGGGTGTTTGAGTGAATTGGAGATTGCCCGCCTAAGATTGACAGTAATTTCGCTGACTACAGTCGACTCCGAGGTGCGATCGAAGACACCGCCAACCAAATCGGTAGCTCATTCGCCGAGATCCTGCACCATCTGCCCAATCAGACAGTATTTGGCGAATGAACTGCAGCGGATAGTCGTGTTTTCCCCCACATGTTGGTTTTATTACAGGGTGAATGACGTGAGTGGGAGCTGCGGCCTCCCCGCATCGTGGACAGGGGCCACGCGGTGACTATTGCTCCTTTGGGAGGCGCCATTTAATCGCCGCAGTCACTGAACTAATGCGACTTGGGTTATCTAGAAAGTACAAAACTGCTTCATGTCCGACCGCCCCGCCTTTTTAAAATGCTACGAGCCCGAGATCATCTCCCAAGTGGGCAAAAAACCGCCTTGCTTCGTCAACTGGACCGCCTCCCAACTGCAGACGTGACTCAAGGACTTCATGGCACTTTTTCCTGTCTTCATGAGTCGATAGCCTCCTGCCTCGATCTGCCATGAATGCCTCGAAGTCCAGCCTTGGTAAATTATCTCTTCTCGCTGATTGTTTGCAAAAGCAAAAAGCTTATTACCCCTAGGAATCCTCAAAAACAGGCACAGTGTATAGTCTTGTACTGGAAACAGAGACACCAGCACTCCCTTGGATGAAGGTTCGGTTCAGAACAGCCGAGCAACTTTAATTGGAAGTTTAAACCTACTTCAGATTGTCAACACCAACCTCGATGCATTCCTCGCCACATAACTGGGCCAAACGGCTAAATCGGCCGATCGGGTGATTCCGCCAATAAACCGTATCCAATTCGAATGCTCAAGTACTGACCAAAGTAAAAGCCAGCTAAGCCTAAATATGTACCTTGTATAATGGCACAATAGCCGAAGAACGTGAAGCTTTCCACTCAGATCGGTGTTTGAATTTGCTTCTTCGCCCTGAACTCATATTGCCAGTCAGTCTAGCCGTAAATAGGAAATGATCTTCGTGGTTGAAGTGCAAGTACATAAAAACCGATGAATTCTCATGTCTTAGAACGGGTCTAGGCCACTTTGGAAACTCAATGTCGCGAATTCTTGTAGGGTAGGGTATATACTTATAGTCCGTTTCGACTAGATAGGTTCAACGGCGCGAGTAATCTCACATTCGGGACCCTCTCTCGATACTATAAGTCCTCTCAACTCTGCCCTTGCTCTACTTATTAAGACACAATTTCTACTATTCAGACAAAATTCCGACAGTTCTCGAGACCCATTCCTCCTCTCAATCCACATCTCCACCATGAAGGCCTCGATTGTTCTTCTCGCCGTTTCCATTAGCTTCGCCTTGGCCCACCCTACTACCTCTACCAAGCGCGACGATGGTCCCTGCTCCGACGCAATATACAATTCTCCTAGCTGCTGCTCTAGCCTTACTCTGGGGCTTGCTGATACCAGTTGCAAACCAGGTAAGCTTTAATGCCCGCCTCCTTCATGCGATACCACTTCGGTAGTCTCCGTACTAGATTCTGGCTCTTGCTGACCTGCGATGAAACACCAGCCAATAACGCAGTTGATGGTCCCAGCTTCAAAAACAGCTGTAGCGGAGACAGAATACCCAAGTGTTGTACCTTGAATGTCGGAGGCCTTGGTGTCCTTTGCCAGGAGTTTTGATGCTTACATGGCCACTAATGCATTGGAAACTGAGCATTCTCACAGCGCAAATCGCGCCTGGGTGGATATCAGGAAATAATCTTAATAATTCGCCCCCACTATTTATGATCATGAAATAAATGGAATAAAGTCTCATAGCTCGCGAAAAGGAAACGCAACCCACCCATTAATAAAACAAATTGTACTATACAGTAGCCGAATCTTCCGCGCCAAACTGGGCCTTTCAGTACTTCTTCACCCCATCACAAATCCCCGTCTTGTTCTTCCAACTCTCAAACTTCGTCTCCAGCTCACATCCCGTCCACAAAATGTCCGCCCAGAATTGTTTCTCCACATCAACGGGGAACCCCTTAATCAAGTCCTCCGGCATCGTCCAAGCACGGGTATAGTTCCTATCATCCAAAAACGCCGGATTCACAGCCTACTTTCCGAACACGGTAGCCGGGTTGAACTTCGGGAAATTGGCATGAATGAAGGAAGGACGTGGTTGTTTGGCTACTGATCCGTTCAAACGCCATTCTCCCTGCTGAATTAATTTGTAGTCTTCGATCGGGTCGAATTGAGCCGTTGCGGATCCGGCAAGGCCGCTCTTTTTTGCATGACCCATCGCACAAATGCGCTCGCTGACTTGGTAGAATGGTTCCCCAGGGACATTGCCGCTGCAACGAAGGTTTCCTCGTCTCCTTCGCCCGCTGCGTCTTGCGTGAGGAGGCGGTAGTAGTGTGTTAGGCCCCAGAAGTTATAGTATGTAGATAGGAGGAGGGTTCGGAGGTGTGTTCTCTTTGAGATGATGACTTCACCGGACTCGGTTGACTGGCGCGACTCCATGGGAGCGACTTTTTGTGAAGCGATCTCGTAGTAGAATGGGGAAGCGGTGTAAGCCCAGAAGTTGGGCTAAGTGACGAATTTTGTGTCTTCGAATGGGGATTCTTCGAAAAGTAACTCCAATTTTAGGATCTGGAACGCATCAGCATCCAAGAACAGAATCTCTTCGAAGGATGAGAAAATCATGGCGAATGGCTTTAGCTGGTATTTCTCAATTTGGTTGCTTTTCGGGACTGCGTCGAGGATATCGGATAGCACAACGCATCTTGCGTTTAGGGAAGGCAGGTCTGTGTCGCAGATATATTCTCATATTCGTCGCGGGAGGCCAGGAAAACCTCCATTGGGAGAAACGAGCCTGTGCGGCGTAGCATGCGAAGTGAGATTACCAGAACTGGGAGATATGCCAGCTGAGGCGGATCGGTAGTGATGGCATCAACAAACTCAATGTGTGCCTTCTCCATGCGTAGGACATTGCGGGGTGGACATCTCCAGGAGCTCCGGTCGTTTGTCTGGATTTGAGGCCCCCGCATTTTTGAGTCGTCTTGGAGGATCGCATCTTGGCTTGTGTTCCATCAACATTGACTAGAACTGACGCTAGAAGTTGATGTGCTCGGACGCATCATGGTGATACGTGCCCGGGAGAGCTCCAGGCGGGGTGTATTCCTAGATTTTGGTCTATCCTTCCAGGTACCAAACAGTTGCGATCGCGAAAGTTGATGTGATCAAGATGCGAAGTCGGCGCGTCATCTTTGCGACCACTCGAGGTATCGAGCGGACATTGATGGTGATGTTCGTCAATAAAGGTGGGAAAGAGAAGCAATGGATTAAGACGTCAGCAAAACAGGAGACTGCATTTGGATTACCCCGGATATAACACGAACGTATAATCTGTTTTGGTGATTTGACAATGTTTATGTACAGAACTCCAGTGTTGTGGTCGGTCCTTAGATCAGCCGGAAGCGGCCCGCCTGGCGATCCTTGGATGAGAGTTAAGTGTGCCAGTTCCGACTCGATTTTTGGGGCCAACGGCCCTTTTCCTAACTGCTTCACTTTTATTCATCTTTTTCTATTTGGATTTTATTGAACGAACCCCAAAAGAAGGGAAGCAAGGCTTCTTTTGAAAGATCGAAGACGAATTTCTACTGGAATCTCGTTCCATGTTGTTGCCAATACTTCCGGATGCGGTATATTGTGTGAGGCGCAATCACCACAGTCGGCTCTTAGCTACTCCTGCGGAGGACTAGTTACACAAGACACCCTTCTCCTTTTTTCAAGCCTTATTCTACCCTGAACTGCGATCTTTCATTCTCGTCTCCTACGCCATGATATCCCAATAGCAGCTTCATTATCCCAAACGCGTCGAACGGTCATCCGCAGTATCCCATTAACTGTGAAACATTTGCTGTACCAGATCTTGAACAAAAATTGGAAAGAGCCACGATTGAATCACAGATAATTTTCTGGGCCATCGAAAGGACCATGATAAGGTATTACCTGCTCAATCGACCAATGTGAACAGCATTTCTTACGTTGTTCAGGCTGGCTCTCGTGCGCGGCAAAATACTTCGCACACTGATCATCGCCGCCATCCTGGTCGGTGGTATTGTGAGTTTATATTTGATTTTGGTGAAAATGCCGCGGAGCTCTGCTGACATGGTACTTATCTTATAGCTCTTTTGGAAGTCTTCCTCCTTAAGCCGACCACAATGGCCATCCTGGGAGACCGGATTAAAGCATACCCAAGATGTCGCCTTCGACGGCAAATCAGCATATGAAGCAATGGAGCTGAGCATCCACAGAAGCGCAGGTGCCGCAGCAGGGAAAGTGATGGACAAGTTGTTACCCGACTCCTTCTCAAAGAAGAAAGTCGTCATGGTCACTGGAAGTTCCGGCACAAATCGCATGCTCGATATGCCACACATCAAAGAGATGATCTACGAGAACCGCAAGACATATGCCGAGAGACACGGATTCGACTTCATGTGGGCCAACATGACGAGCTATAACTTGCCCGGCGGAGCGCCGATCTACTGGAACAAAATCCCCGTGCTGAAAGAAGCATTTGCGCGCAATCCCGATGCTGAATGGGTCTGGTGGATGGACATGGACATCATTATCATGAACATGACACTCAGCATCTACGACCATGTCCTGTCGAGGGAAGGATTGGCGCGCAACATCCTGCTTGATCACGAGATGAATGGTGCTGGTGGTGGCAAGACTGGATTCAGTACCCCGGCCTCCTACAAGCACGATGATATAAACTTCATCATCTCGCAGGACTCGTGGGGTGTGAATGTCGGTAGTTTCCTGATACGCCGGGGCGACTGGAGTAAGTGGTTACTCGATCTGTGGCTTGAGCCGCTGTACATCTCCCAGAGCTGGGTGTTCCCGGAGCAGGATGCTTGGAAGCATATGTGGCAGTATCACGATCTCGTGCATGATCATGTGGCGATCACGAATCAACACTCTATGAACGCTTACCCGGAATACAACGCGCTTGGAGAGCACTGGCAACCTGGTGACCACGTTATCCACTTCGCTGGTTGTGGCGAGAATGCTGCGTGCGAGGAACAGTGGAATAAATATTGGAGTATGCGCGAGAAGGTCGAGGTGCCGATGTCTGTCCGGACTAAGTTGGAAGATGGAACGGCTGAGATTGAGAACATACAGTCAGGTGTTGGACTGCCTTGAATCTATTCAAGAGATTGAATGCATTTTCGGAACGTTGGTTGATATTGATATTTCCATCATAGTAGAAGTTCATTGAGACATGTCTCTTTGCATTAGGCGTTCACATTAGACATTCACACTAGGAGGCCAAACAGGCACCCCTTGCTTGTACAAGGCGTCGACCACCTGATTGGTCTGTAATTTGCTTTTCCAAAGGCGTGGAATGATCGGCAACGGCCAAGCAATTGTTGCGGCCCTTTCGTTATGGGAATGTTGGCAGTCTTCCGGAATGCACCCATTTCAGACATGACCAGACGCGGCGATCCTACGCGCCGGATCCAGTCAGCCTTGACCTAAGTCTAAATTTGAGTTTCAGTGGTTTAACTTGAAGGTTGCGACAAATGTGTAGCCTTAAGCAGTCAAGTTTGAGGAACGATGACAGTGGGAAGGCATCGAATGGTTCTACATAATGAGCGCAGATCCAATAGATGAGGCATGCTTTTTTCCCAATGATTACCGATGATTAGTCTCGCGTTGTTCCTAAATTGTCATTGTATCTCTTTCGGTGCACGCCTAACCAAAGAGAGCTCCTCGAATGGGATTTTGTCCACTTGAGTGGGAAGCGCCCTAGGGGTCCAGAGACGATGTTCTTTTGCCAATAGATAGAGGCAATATGTATATATTGATCAATTGATGCATCTGGAATCAATGGTTTATTCTATTCATACTTTGCACTCTCTATAATCCCTCAAGGTTCGTTACTACCAGCGCATTTCTGAGTATGCATCATCATAAATACAAGGTCCTTTCTTTGGGTCCTACAACAAGACATGTCAGCATAGGGTTCGGGGCCTGGTCTTTGCAACAAGGGGGGCCTCACATTCGTTGGTTTCTTTCCGCTTTTACTGCGTAGCAAAGAAGCCATTTCCATAGGACTGGAAATTTGTTGCTGTATGATTCAACCAAATCAGCTCATCTGCTCGAGGCAGTTCGATTTATTCTTACTGCTGATTTTGTAATGTCGTGAGTTGAAAGCACATCTGTCGGAGCTGCGATCGTCGTTCCTAGCACAAAGACTAAGGCAAGCAGAAGTATCCGCATGTTGGCTGTCGATCAAGCTGGAGTACTCTATTGTGATGGAGACTCGATCTGGGCGGCGGGTGGGGAGACCGACGTGGTTGCAGGATGAACAGGACAACGTCAAGTTAACGGCCGAGAGGTAAAGAAGTAGCAATTTACGAATCGATGTCAAAATTACTTTGGTGATTTTCCCTATCTACGCCCCGAGGCGACCATGCGAGTCCCAATCCGAATGCGGTGATGGGCGAACACGGATGAGTATCACCAAAAACGATGAGATGAGGATCTGACTCCAAATCCGGCATAGATATATTCTAGAATCCACTTTTTAACTACGGTCCCAATAAAGAGACGTGGATTAGTGGAGGTGGAATTGAAAATTTGTGTGGACTTTCGTTCCGCGTACTTGGACTTAGCATACTAAATGGCTATCGTCGAGAGTCAAGAAAATCGTCTAAATAAACAGATATTTGCATTGAAGGAGATGCAAAGGAACCAGGAATACAGTTCCCACAACCAGCGTTGGAACCTCTCAAGATCGTCCAAAGAATTTCTCGTGTCATGGCAATGGATCGTTCCAAATCAAGAGCCGGGGGCGCCATCGCCGACCTGGCTTCCAGTGGTATAGTTACCGAAGCATGCTTCCTGGTACATGGCCTTCTCCCTCAGAGTAGGAACACCCTTCAAGAATTTCTCAACAGGGCAGAACCCATTCTTGGCATGCTCGCAGCCGACAAGACCCTGCATAGGCACAGGAGCATTGTTCAGCATAAAGCGGATGTAATCTTTGGTACCCTTCGACCCCAATTCGGGGTTAGTGTAGAGAACAGGGTTTAAAGACTCAAAGCTCGTGTTGGACGGGCAAGTCCAAATCTCAGACATGAAGCGAGCGCCAAAGGGAGTCATCTCGCTGAGATGGAAAGTGCGCTTGGGGGCGTGATCCAACTGGACCGGCAGACCCTTAGGTCCGTAGCTGAAGTACTCAAGGCCAAGAGCCGAGATGACAGACACGATAATGTCATCATGGGACATGTCCAAGTAGAAGGGCTGTCCGAAGGGGAACTGCTTCTCATTGTTGTCATAGGTGTAGTTTACACTGGTATCGCTGGAAGTGAGGAGCTTCTGCTGGAGACGAGCGGCGAGTTCGACGACGTAGCCGATACCCTGGGCGCGGCCTGTGGGAGAGCCGTAGGCATAGTCGCCATAGAATTGCACGTCGATGTTGTACTCGAAGTCTTTCCATTCCTGTTCGGTGAAGAGGGAGCAGAAGGATGAGCCAGCAAGGCTGGTGTACTCGTAAACGCAGATGTTCTGCATGGCGAGCACGTCGGAAGCTGTCACGTTGAAGTCGCTGGGGAAGTAGGCTGAGAGGCGGGAGCGAGCATCCTTGGTGTAACGGGCGATAAATACTTCGGCGGCGTCATCACTACGGATTTTGTCAACATCGGGTAGTTTCATCACCTTGAGAGATTTGCTTACCCCTCGCTCATGTCGCCAGGGCAAGAGTCGTAAGAAGCCAGAGTGTTGTTGAACGGGTCCACCTCGGGAATGATGACAAGATCATACTGATCGTAGGAGCTGTTGGCTCCACTGTTACCAAAGAAGCCACCTGGCCGTCGGTGTTAACAAGTGTGAACGAGCTGCGGGCATGATGTATACTTACTGAGCCACCAGCGAGCACTCTCCAAGATACGAGACTGCGAGGTGGTACGGAAGACGGGCGTCGGGCGAGAGGTACCATTGGGCCAGACATTGAGAGATGAATCCCAAGCAGCCACATTGCTCTTATCGGTGCGGTACAAGAGTCGACCGTACTTTGTCCAGAAATGGGCACCAGAGGTAGCTTCAGTGGCAGCACCAGTCTCCATCAGAATGTCCGAGCCAAGGACATAGTTCCAGCTATTCAGGAACTTTAGAGGGCCAGTACCCACAGCCTTTCCGGGGTGTGTCTTGGAGTAATTAGTTACCTTGGCCGCAAAGTCTTGCATGCCCTCTCCATCAAGAGGGTAATCGGTGGGGAAGCGCTCAGCATGACGATGAAGAACATGGACCTGAGATAATTCACAGCCCTCCGGTACGCCACTGGGCACACCAAAGCTATCAGCGTCTTTGTACGGGCTCAGATTGGCCCAATGCTTTTTCATGTCAAAACCTGATGCATAGGTAGCGCCGGTTGGTGCAGAGGCAGGTGCCGATGAAGACGCCGCGGTAGCCAGAGTGGCCAATGTGGCACCGAGAATATACTTCATGACTTTCAAATTTGATCACAAACTGGGAAACAGCTCGCGTGACACTCGGTGCTTAGATGACGATAGGCTTAAAGATCCCAATTGATGATAATACTCCTGTTTTGGGGTCTGCAGCTTCCCTATACAGATTCCTTGGAGAAGATATGCTTGCAATGGGCAGGATTCGGCAGAAATCGTGTCGGAATGAGCGTTGGGGTTAGTGTTGACAATAGGAGGCAGGCAAAATCTCCGCCAAATATCGGGAGATACATTTTCCGACAGTCCGATTGTAAAGGTTCTAAGGGTTTTAGCGTCCGATCTGCGCCGACAAGGACCTTATCAAGATGACCGAGTGTAACTTCCAAGGTCGAGTGGGTAAAGTCCGGCCGTTGCCTAATTGGACCTTGAAATTGACTACCCTTTTGAGTTTTGGAATCCGCTTGAGGCTTGGAAAGAGGCCAGCGCGACTCGATCTAGCTGTTTCGGGATTAGAGGAACCCGGTTTTTGCTAAAACGCGCAGATGGAGGCAAGTGCAAACCGGCGACATCCACCATGTAATTCAACCGGGCTATTTCCATTTGGTTTCTAGATCCAGACGAGGTACATCAAGACTGACAACGTTCTTCTAGCCGTGCAGGACCATTTCTTAGTCTAGACTCACTTCATCTTAAGAAAGAACAGATCATGAATTGGTAACAGATTACGTCCCAGTTCCACACAACTGAGAAGAACCTGTTGTGAGCTGCAATCACCAAATCAATAACAGCACGGTGCATCTTTAGTTCATCAAATGGACAACGATATTCGCAAAGCAGGTACGGAGTAGTGATGCGGGACTTATCACATTGGCGGGATATCTTCGGCAATACTTCCCGCATCGGTCCGACCGGTAGATTGATGAGTGAATTTAGGCCATTCCGAGGTGCTCTGATTTGGGCTGTCCATAATTGCCGGACTGATATCGGAACGGACCAAAACTTCAGCAGTGGCTTAGTGACTGACAAGAACAGCTCTCCCAGGTGCATAGAGGCCATCGCAGACAAGAATGCGACTCATGCAGTGACAGCGACCGTGTCCAAATCCTTGTCGAACTCCACAAAGCACATATCCTCTGGCAGATTGAGGTTGGGGAACCTCTCACGCGGAAACGGAGATGTTTCGCCCGTCTTTTGGTAGCCGCGACGCATATACCACGCGATGAGTGTCTGCCGGGTAGACAGAGCGTTCAACCCCAGCTTGGTCGCTCCCCAAGTCTGATGAATGTAGGCTTCCGCGTAGCCGAGGACCTGACGCCCAAGACCTCCGCGATGGTGTCGGTGGTCCACAGCAAGCATAGAAAGGCGAGCGCCGTTGAGTCCACGCTTGGAAACGCCGATAGTGCCCACAACGACGCCAATGTTGTTGGTAGCCATCAAAAAGGCGCTGTCTGGCCCGTTGATGAAGCTCTCAATCTCCTTCACGCTTATGTGGAACTGAGAGGCAAGGCCCATATCGCCGGTCCAGTCTGATCTGCTGTCTTCGGCGCGGAACGCAGATTGTACCAGTTCCTGGAGTTGCGGGGCATCCTCTAGCGTTGCAACGCGAAATTTGAGATCGGCGGCCATATTGAGGAAATAAACTTGTACTGGGAAGTATGTCATGTCTGGGTTGAACGAGCGGATTCCCGGTCTTTTTAAATCTGACGGCCATCGCGCCCTGTCGTTGACACCCGAGGCGCGCTCTAGTCCCGTTTAGGGTTGAACCCAGAACTTCCAAAAGTTGTCCCTGTCTTTATTTCTACTTTGTCGTTGGTCTCTTCTACGTGCAATGAGCCATTTGCCGAGTCCCTGTGGTATAGAATAGCATTTGGTTCAAATTGATTTACCTTGATAGTGCCAAGTGCTAAACGGCTATGGAACGGCCTCTATTTGATACAATCGGTCTCTTGGCGTTTACATATAGCCCCTCGGTGGAATAACTTCAACTAGGTTGACAGGGGATCTTCAATAACAGATTCGCCAGACATCAAGACTCTTCCCCTGTAAGAGCAGACTAAGATAGCGAAATAACTTAGGCGCCCCCGGGGTTGTGGCGAAGCAGCGTATCGCAGCGTACTAGTTTCAAAACCCCTGTACCTACCAATAGCTTCGCGCCACAGTATGCATGAGCTTGACTACGTGTATGCCTTGAGCGTCAGTCTTGGTGTTGGGCAGAGAAATAAAAAGCGCAACAAGTCTCAACTCTGTTCTTTCAGCGGCACCTTTCATATCCTTTGCCTTATGAAGCTTGAGGTTTGATCGACTTCTAATCAATGACCATGGTCTTAAAGACTTCAGTTCGATTTTCCTGTCCTGGGTGTGAGAGGAAGGACTTTAAGAATATACTTGCCGTCAGGGATCATTGTATTAAGGAGAATCACTTATTTCAGTGTTCCGTTTGCCAAAGACCCTGTAAGGATGACCTGGGGCTTTTACAACATTACCAAAAGCATACCAAGTCCAACGGTACTTCAACTGACATGACAAACAACGTCCAACGGCTACCAAGGCCGAGCGTACCATCGTCGAGCGCAGTGGTGGGACCAGCTGTGCGCTCGAGGGCCGTCCAAACAGATGCCGCTGAGGAGACCTTGAAATATCCTGAACGGGGACCGGAAGCTCCGGAAAATCAAATGATACACAGTTCATCTGTGTCAGCAATGAATTTCAACGATGACCTTCAACTAGGTATAGATCACCATGTCTACCCTATGGCTCAATTGAGGCTTACAGTAATTTTCATAGAAGCTCTGACAAGTGTTCAATCTGAAAGATCGATTTATCCAACCGTTCTAGATCCCTTGGAGCAGACCCTTATCCTGCGATATCTGCTTTCACGATGTCATACATGGAGTCGTCTTCAGACGGAAGGATATATCCTGGGCCCTGGTTCCGTAAGGAACAAGAAAAGCCCACTCAAAGGGTCAATTCAAAGCTATTTCTTTCGAGAGACACCTCATGCAGAACTACAAGGAGCGGGCAGTATTCGTGCTATCGCTATTGACTGTGAGATGGTGGGAGTTGCAAACGGTCGCCAAACACTCGCTTTTATTAGCGCCATTGACTTCTTGACTGGCGATGTCCTCATAAGTCACTATGTTAATCCTGTCGAGGACGTGGTTGATTGGAGGTCTCAATTTAGTGGCGTGACACAGGCTATTATGGCCAGTGCTATTGCCTCTGGTGCGGCATTTGGAAGCTGACGAGAGGCGCGTGACAAACTATGGGAATACATGGACCACTCGACTGTCTTAGTCGGTCATTCACTCAACTATGATCTCGAAGTACTAGGCATGTCGCATGCAAAAGTTGTTGACTCCGCTGTCTTAACCGCTGAGGCTGTCTTCCTTTCCGTTGAATCGACGAAGCCGTTAACCCGTATGTAGGGATTGAAAACGCTCGCGAAGGACCTCTTGGGTTTGGATATACAGGTTAGCAACTGTGGGCATAGTGCTCTAGAAGACGCTTATGCAGCACGGGATGTCATCATTTGGTGCATAAGGAACCCAGAGGAACTGAAAGCGTGGGCGATAAAAGCTCGACGCCAGGACAAAGAGCGTAAGCTCGCACAGAAACGACAAAGGTATGGCAACGGCAGGTCCAAGGGCAAGCTGTCGGCCACACGGTCCACTCGACAGTGGGGATATAGCACGAGAGATGACGATGACTCCGAAGATTTTCGATTGTCGGATCTCGCGGCGGAACTTGGGTGGCCCGAAGGATATGATCCTTGGTCTGATTGATCTTGAAGTTCCTCAATACCCTGACTTTTGCAACATTTTGAGTTTCATCTTGATCCGGAACCGCTTTCGCCCCTACATTATTAATTGTCTGGCAGCATCCTTCTTGATGCGGGCAACGGCAAGGAGAGAGACAAGGGACGAAAGGAGGTGTGGGAAAGAAGGGTGTGGATTTGGACAGAAGCTGGATAGTTTCATGTTCTTCTGTTTAGGTATAGCGCTACCCATCTTCATTTGTATTTGACTTCTTCTAAGGGAATACGGCACTGGGACACTGAGTTCTTGCTCCGAACGGTAGAAGCGCCTCCATAGGCATTATGTACTGATTTAGGCTCGACCAGTTTGATAGAATTCATCATCATCGTTATAGTCATCATACAAAGTATATTCTGCGAATACGTAGTATCCGACGTATCCTGTGAAAGGCGCCTTACTAATGGGACATCTCCTCAAAATTCCCTACGTATGACGCGTATAGCAATAGTCACCCGTCGATCTGGCTGCATAGAGCAGATCTTGCAGGCAAGAAATAGCCTTGTTCTTTGCTGTGAAAGTTCCTCCTTGTCATTCTTGTTGCTCTTTCCTCATTAGGAGAGTTCACACCAATGATCTTTCTGATGTCTCCGACCGTTCGAAGAGACCCCAATGACGCGTTTGACATCCAAGGCCAAGGGCCACTTACTTGGAGCTTCCGCCCAAGGGAAAACAATCAAGTGGACGAGATGAACAGGGAAGATGGAGGGACGAGCCAAGAGCAAAAGAGTAATTTTCCGGGCCCAGGAGTCGAACCTGGAGCTGCCGCCCCCGAAGGGCACAGGTTTCCCTGTGTGTGAACCGCAATGTTAACCATTACACCAACCCGGAAATTGTTAGCAGTTTCGACCTCGCCCAAAACCAAGCGATACTCAAGACATCCGCCATCCTGAGCGATGTTGAGAAAGTAAATATAGGTCCGAGACTTCTTTTCTGTTCTTTCCCTTCAATCAAGCCACTGCTGCATTGTTCGCTTCGTCTTGGTGTCTGGCTTCAAGTGATATTGTTCTCCGATGTCAGGTTAGTCAGCATAGACTCGGAACAATTCGCATCTCATGTTCTTATGCTGGAAAGGAGTATAGGATCTGCTTTTGAATGTAAGTAGTTCAATCACTTAGTAGAATTTTTTGCGGTGGGCGGCCAGGAAGAAGCCGAAAGGGAAGAGGATTTGGGGCAGGAAGGGAGGGAAAGAGGGCTATTTAATTGACCTAACGTTTCCAAGCCCGCGCCACTGGGGCCTACCCTAATCTCCTCCTCCCGCCCCCCTGCTAGCATATCAGCCAATCACACACCTTGTATCGTTCATGGCCCACCTCGCGAGCTTTTCACGGCTTTACAGGACCCCAATATCGCTTCATGGGACTAAATCAAGGCGCACCGACAATGGCTTCTATCGTTCAAGTGGGCCTCACTGAGTCCGCCATACCCGAAGCATCCGTGCACATCGGGCCTCCCGAGGCGACACTTACCCGACAAGGCACCAGCATCTGGTAGCATGATGGAGACGTTGTCGCCTGGAATATGGTTGCAGTTCCTGTCATAGCCGGGAACAATGTCCGTGAATAATGATCTCCGTGCGGAGTACGAGTGCTTTGTCGAATAGATTGTGAAAGAAGATACTAGCTAGACTCTTGAAGTCGAGCGGTTTTTTTAGGCAGATCGGATGAATTGATGGAGTATGGAGTATAGAACCACTTATTAGAATTCTACCTCGCGAAGCGATGTACTAGTGCCTTTATTGATCCATGAAAGGATCTTTCCGCCCGTACAAAGTAGGAGGCACACGCTTGAGTGGGCGCTCGAATCTGCCTCCGTCCCAACATACCCTGGAACTGATGTCTCCATTCTCCTGTTCCTGTTCGACCTGCTAATTCACTTTCAATTTCCAAGTTTTTCGAAGGAACAAGCGCACGAGTCCAGGGGTGACTAGTAACTACAGTAGCTCAAATAGCCATTTACCAAAACTCCTTCCAAACCCAACTGCCAAGGGACTGGTAAGGAACTCTAGGCCACTAACTGCCCGAGGTGCTGCACTTCAAGCTTTTGTTATAGAGCTCGCCATATTGCTTTTTGGGTACTATACAGGTACCGGCTGAGAACGCATTGGCACGTTCTTAAGGGCCAAAACCCGTGCGGGTTACCGTGGACTTACGCGTTACGTTACAGTTCAATCAAATGTGCCCACGTATCAATCTAGTATCCTTAATGAAGAAATGAGGATCGGAGATTGCCCTCCAGAAGCTCGAAAATTAGGAGCCAGATTAAATTCCATAGAAACACACGAAAAACTCATTTTCTGGAAAGCCTACACCATCCTGATGTGGGAATCTTTCGGCCCCGGACGCTCCACCTGAGATCGCAGTATAGAATGCCACATGTCAGGATAAATAACGTATAATTCTGCACGATGTTTATGTTCTGGATAAAGTAGGAACACGATTTGATCCAACCCTGCAAGATTGATTCTAACCTCATTCGTCCTCCGTGCCATCGTCTTCATCCTCATCCATTTCTTCATCTTCAGCCTCATCCTGGATGCTATCCGTTTCCCGCTCCATCCCGCTTGAAACACCTTCCAGGAAAGGTGGCTCATCCACTACCTCGTTGGCCAGTGTCAGATCATGATTTATGTCTCTTTCATACCAGCTGCTTAGCCAGTCCAAGCAATCCTCGAGACTACTGAATACTTTGTTCACGAAGAATTGGCCCTCCGTTGTGTAAAAGAGCCTCCAATTCCACTCTGGTTCTTGCTGTGGATGGTAGCAGTATGCATAACCGCACCACATCTGATCGCTGCGATCTACTAAGAATGCGGTCTTGAAATTCCACCCATGGTCATTGGGCGGGCTCACGGTGAAGCCACAAAGTTGTATAGCTCCCGCAATATCAGCATTAAGGCCAAAAGATTCCTCTATGTTTGGATTAGCTGCCATCTGTAATATATCGATGGATCGATATTGGTCACTCACGCGCCGCGTCTGGAAAGACACAGGCAGTGCCATTGATCCCAGCCACATTAATGACTCTCAGGTTCGGGTCGCGAATTGCATCGCAGTGATGCACGAGAGCAACGTATTCTTCCGGTAGCGCAATTGATTCTTCCCCATCCCCTCGGATACCATCATTGATTCTCCTCGAGAGCAACTGGAGGAATTCTTCTCTCTTTGCATCGGGGACAGGTGGATCGACACCGTCCAGCGCTGAGTCCGGGACCCCTTCTGCCACGACGTCAGGGGTGTCAAACCCACCAGTTTGGTCGTATATCGTGGGGAACGCCTGAAGCATTCGACGCATCGCATGGCGTGGGATGAGGTCTCGATCAGTAATCACTTGGGCCACATCGCGGAGATAGGCACGGTTGCTGGCGATCATCCGCTCGCGAAAACGCTGGACGATATTCCCAATGTGAGAGATGGTCTCTGGTGAGACTGTCGTCGCCATAGTGTGTGATAAAAAGGGAAGATAAACTATGCCGGCAGGGAATACTAGGAAAATACTAGGGAAAGGGAAGGGTTCTTCGATTTAATCAATCAACACCCGGTCTAACCAAGACATTCAACAGTCGTGGAGAAGCCTCTGTCGGCAGATCCCGCCGCTCCGCTGTGCGGGTTCTGCCGACCGAGGGGAACAGATACGTGGATCTATGAGTAATAGTTCTAAAACGAAATATTTAGTGCTTTGCTGAGCTTGGTACGGGCGTTTACCTCGGACACATGCAGACTGAGACACCTTATTATCAACCGTCTCCAACCGCCCTTTAACCGTTTACAATTGGCACATTCGACCAAGATCCCGAATTTGCTAGCTGTATTTCCAACTCGTCATGCATTGAAGCGTGGGCAGTACGATTCATCAACTCGACAAATGCCTATGTCTACTCCGCCGGACTCTACTCGTGGTTTACAGACTATGATCAAGCTGCTTGCCTCGATACTGAGGACTGCCAGGAGGATTTGATCGACATCAGTTACTCGGAGGGTCTCTGGTTATACAATCTGTTCACCAAGGGCGCAGTCAATGTGGTTATCCCGGAGGGAGGTCTGTCTCCAGTCAAGCAGATGGATACTCAGTCGGGATTCACGACCGAGATCAACGTATACCTCGCTTTTGCTCAGCAGGGTGGTGATATTGATGGAGACAAGAACAACAAAAATGACTCTAAAACGCCCGATGATGTTGGAATTGTGGCTCTTCCTTGCACAACTGTGGCGGCCAAGTCTACCTTCCTCATGTCGACTGAATGTACTGATGGCATCCTGGGGCTGCCTACTTCTGGCCCAAAAGCTAGTCAAAACAACGATCCCGCCGGAACCCCAGAAGAATGTCACGAAATGTGCGACTTCTTCCGTCTGTTGACAGGCACCTGCTGTGGAAGCGGTGGTAGCATTGGCAACCCAATTGTGATTCCCGAAAATGTGACAATTCCGTACGTTATAAGCAGCCCCGTCTGATCGTGTAGGTGCGGGATCATGATTTAAGCGGGTTGCATACTACAATATTTCTGTAGAGGTAGTGGTGAACTTAACACATTGAGCTTGGATATGGCTTTTTTTTTCAAATTGCGTACCACTAGGTTGATTCTATTATTGGTAATGCGGTTAGTGGTGGCCCCATACCTGACTATCATCACCCCGTCACCTATCCATCATCCATCCACCATCCACCACTCACCCATTATCTAATCTCCATCAACAAACCCCTAGAGATGCTTACCTTCATGTCGTGCCGCGCTCAACAGCAGAAGGAGGCTCGCCGTCAGGCTCGTGGAGAGGCTATCGCCGGCGTGATAGCACTGCACAAGCTCCTCAACGAGTTTAGTCAAATGCATATCCTTCCAATACAGCACAATACACTTGGCGTCAAGTGTAAGAGTTTCCAGATCGACCAGAACAATGACGATCAATCACCCACAGCACCCAGCGACCGAGCATTCTTTCTCCCGAGAACGGTTCCTCCACTTGACATCACAAGCCCCACGCAGCAGCGACAAGCGAACTACCTTTCTCAATGCTGGGGTGAGGATCAACAGGCAAACAGGTCTACCACTTTGACATCTCAAACAACTAACTTATGGAGCCGCCTCGGGAGGATGTTTGTGGACTTTCCACGACGGGAAGAGCCTCCTCGGGCTGATGGGTACAAGCGTTCGCTCAGACAAATCTCCCAGTGGATCCCAAGGTAAAATATTGAAAGGCTGGATATGCGATCATGGGCTAATATCTCTGGGTATACTTTCAAAGGAACGGGATTCCTGAAGATTTGATCGCGAAAAAGTTTCACCCTGATGTCCTATCATCAGAAAACTGCTCCCCAATTGCGGCGTATGTGTCGCCAAAACAGTCAACCCCTGCTACCAACACAGCTCCTCATGTCTTCGTCATAATAAGCTTTGAAGAGGAGCCCTCGGATAATATTTTGCGAATGGAGTTGTTGACTATCACATCGATCATGATCACGCGATTCGAGGGGGGGCAATTCCCTGAGTGTATTACCATTCCGGTAAGTGTGTGATCATTAGGATATACATACTACTAGAGCTAATCATCAAGTATTCTCTACAGGTACTTGCAATGTCCGTTTTTGGGCACATGAAACTTCGCTTCCTGGAGGCGTCATATCTTCAACAACGCCTGGTGATCAGGAAGACTAAATTCTTTGATTTCTCAACTTGTGAGCAAGCCAACAATAACATGAACACTGTTCTTGGTATTATGGCTTCTCATCGAGTGGGAGACTCAACGGACTCGACAATCATAGCCCAAGTCCGTACCATAATTTCAATCACACCGGGAAACCTGCTAACCAATAAATAGGAGCCCGAATTGAGCCACACCAAAGATACCTGAAAGACTTCTTCTATTCGAAAAACTTTCAGGAAGATCATTCCGTCATCTGGAGAGGCCAGAGCTGGACTTGCTATCCGTGAACGCCCAGGAGCGACTCGCGGCTCTATCCCGAAGTTTGATTAGTATTCTCTACCCAGACAGGACAAAGTGCTATCAACTGATCCCAAGTGCCCCCAAAGTGCTTCATTATGGAGCAGTTCGGGTGCTCTGACATTGTGGGAGGTTGGACGTGTGGAGCACTTTCAGGTGCAGTGGACATTTACCCCGACCGAAATTCGACTACTACACAACATCTTAAGGATAAGAAGAATGTTTCATGAGACGGTACACTTTGCTTTCCCATAGTCTGGGCGCGAAATTCAAATGTACCACTCCATCACGGAACGAAACTGGGTCTTCACTTGCAACGAAAGAGTGTTATCAAGGTTCTTCATGTTTCTTGACTATTTTCTCTTAGTCCTGGTTGTCTCGATTTCCATTTGAGTGCCATAGGACTCGAGGCAAATACGAGATACTATTGAAGAGATTTAGCCAGGTACAGATGTAGTCTGAATCATTTGCCACCCTTCAGTAACCAAATCATCTAGGTGTGCGGCGGAATAACTGGTTGTATCAAGCAAATAGAAGAAGCCGCCAACCCCGCCTGTATCGCAGATCACCTAGTGTGGACCCGTCGCCGCTCTAGTGTAATAGGGCTCTAGAAAAGAATTGACTATACGGATATAATGTGGCTTAAGTACGGCTGAGCGGACGGGAAGCCCTGTTCTCCACACCCTATGGTCATAGGTACTAGAGACAGCTTACACTGAATCTATATTCCCCGAACTTGAGTAATCCGTGTTCATCGATGTAGTCACATATATATGGATCGTGTGAACAAAGCAATACGAAGGCGGACTCGGTGACCTCGTCAACTGACCTTCCTCGCCTCTTCGTATTGATTTGGTGGGCCTTCGGCATGTCACCTGCCAAAATTGGTTTAGCCTATAACCAAAAGACCACTGCGGAAGATGCCGCCAGCATGAGACTTTTGAATTTTATCATTGAACTTGCCTCTGCTGAGCTTTCAAGTGCTGCAATTCTGAACGATTCGTCAGAGATGGGTTCAAAGACCAAAGTCACCTTGATTCCTTGGGATGCCAAGTCTGAAATTCACAGAAGATGGCTCCATGAGCAAAGAGTGCTATGTAATTGGGACTGGGAAAAGGTCGAGGGAGAATGGAAAGAGAAACAAATCAAAGGAGAGAAATGCATGTATTGGATTGTAAGTTCTTTCGACACTTCTAATGCTTTGTTCCCTGTTAGCAGAATTTGTATGTTGACTTGTTCGACAGGTCCGACAATCCAGTGACTCAGAAGAGAGAGACCCTCAGAATGATGAGGGTAAACAAGTGCTTCGTGACACAGCGGATTCCATTAATGGAGTACCGCGGAAGCCTTCACAAGAGACTTTTGTCCCTATTGGGCATATCTCCTTGGATTCCAAGAATAAGGATGCGGAAGTGGTCGGCCTTGAAATCCCATCGGAAGGTGTCTTCTGGATCAAGAGCTTTTTCATCCTGCAGTCCATGCAGGGCCAGGGCACCGGTCGGGCAGCTATGGATGCAGTAGAGGATATGGCGTGTCGGGAGCCACTTTGCGCCCAGTCGCTTATGCTGGACACAGTCACGAGCACACACCAGATGAGAGAGGATTTTGCAATGGCCACATACGGTGCCATTCCAAAGGTCAATACATTTATTCTTGGAATTTATCTCAGGCCTCTGTCAGTTAACTTAACTTTTACAGATCGCGAATCAAGACTGGTATGGCCGCCGGGGATACATACCGATCAAGACTGTACCGAATTATTACGACGTGTGGGATGCAAAGGGAGACCGGTGGGATATAGAGATTGTTTTTATGCGAAAAAACATATGAAGAAAGGGCCTTGGAAGTTCTTTTGAAGGATTCCCGAACCCTGAAGCCATGGCGTAGCACGACCCTAGCGGCTTGTGAGCGGTTCCCAGTCGGGACGATCGGCATACATCGGGAACGGGGGGACTCCGGTGCTTGCTCTTGTAGCCAGTGAGCGCTTCGTAATGAATAACTCATTACCTGTGGATAACCGCTTCGGATATTCCGATCGTTCAACAGGCAATGGCTTATAAATCGGGCTGGGCTCTACGGCCATCACCGCTCCGGGATACACCGCTCTCGGTATTCTAGCATTATTGGCGGGGAAAGTCCGGTCGAACGGGCAGAACCACATGAATGACTTCCGACAGTTTCACTTCCCTCATGACACAACCGAAAATTTGGATGATGGATACTGGCTAATATGGACTCATCAGGCTCAGTACCAAAGGTCGCTTTCTATACACCGTTACAACATGCGGAGCGAGAGCGAGTCCGCGAATTGTTAAGGTCGGCAAGCGCTATTCCCCCCACGTTGCCTCAGTCGCTTACGGCGTTATCGCTTCAGGTACTATTGTTCGTTCAGTGATCAACTTGAACCGCACAATGTGGAATCCGATGCTCCCACAGGCGGTGAGCAGCCCATCTCCGCCGGCATTCCCAAAGACATCACCCTCGGCGCACTGTCGCAACTAGGTGTCTTTCGAACGGGTTCAAATCGATGCTTCGTTTCGATCATCGACGGTCAAAACCAGTTTATAATATCCGAAACTACGAAATCCGTCTCTCTGCGAAACAAGGACAAGCACCTCCCAGACGATGGCGTGTATATTGGGGTGCGGGCGCTAGATCTGGTGTGGGGAGTGTGCCCTCATACCATCAAGTTGTTCACCTCAAACGAGTCCTCAAATGAGCTTGACACGCCGAACGTGACGGCAAACAAGTCCCGCTATATCATTCTCGATTTTACAAAGGAGGACTGCTTCAAGGACCGCCCCTATGTCCTCGAATGGCCGCACATGCGGTTCTACGCCGAAGTACCACTGGTTAGCGCTGCTGGATACGTGCTAGGTTCATACTGTGTTGTCGATGACAAGCCTCGGGATAAGTTCGATGACGAAGAGGTCGCTGTTTTGCAAGAAGTGTCGGATGCGATTGCAGCACATCTAGAGAACGTTCGTCTGGTTCATGTCCAACGTCGAGCGGAATCCCTCATGAAGGGTTTGACCAGTTTCGTGAAGGAACATCCCGAGCCAACAGAGGCCCTGGAGGATGGCCACCCCATGCTGTCTGCTTTCAATCTACCTCAAAACACATCGACCGGTAGCAGTGGCGGTGGAGCCGAGTTTTTCAGAGCACACTCAGGCGGGCAAAACGCTTACAACATCTCAACGCTAGACAACATGTCTTCAGCAACCCCGGAAAAATCGTCACCGGTATTTTCCCAAGAACAACAATCACGGCCCACCAATCCGTCGTCATGGTCAAATCCATCAGATAGGCTTAACGTCATGAGTCCTGGGGAAGAAAAATTATCCGAAGATTCAGCCGAAGCCGAGGCCAGGCGCAAAGGCTCTGTACGGATGCCACTGATGGGAAGTGTTCCAATTTCAAAACGGATTGCTATGATATTCGACCGTGCTAGTGTGTTGCTCAGGGAGTCTATGGACCTGGATGGCGTAGTCTTCCTCGATGCAAGTCATAGTAATTCCTCATTGTTCGTATTGATTTCTGCTCGAGCTGCTTGCTCATGCTAACTTTTCCATCAGCAAGTCGGCCCGAGAGCCTAAATGTTGGGAGCCGTTTCCATACACCGCGGATATCGGGGCCCAGGTCGCTCCAGCCCCCATCCCTCTCGGCCAGGCACAATCTGAGAACCCCTGTGATCTGTTAAGCTATGCGTTGAAACCTTCTCCAAATAATATCCAGGCAGAATGTGATATCAAGGTGCCCGAGAAGCTTCTAGACGAGTTGATGAGAACGTTCCCCCGGGGCCAGATCTTCAGCTTTGAAGAGACGGTCGTTGATGACCACCTATCCCACGAGGATGGCCAGCCAAACAATCCTGGAATTGATATTGAAGCCACCCAAAATGTTTCTGACCGTCTGGCACGATATATGCCAGACGCTAGATCTGTTATTTTCATGCCTTTGTGGGACTGGAACAAGTCATGTTGGCTTGCTGGAACGTTAATCTGGACTCAAAAGCGTCAACGTACCTTGGATACCGAAGAATTACATTTCTTCAAGGTTTTCGGGGATTCCATCGTTTCTGAAATCTCTCGTCTTCACTGGGCAACCACCGAAAAGTCTAAATTCGATTTCATATCTTCCATCAACCATGAGCTTCGCTCTCCGCTCCATGGTATTCTTGCCAGTACCGAATTGCTACATGCCACCAATCTCCTACCTTCACAAACAGACATGTTACAAATGATTGAACAGTCTGGAATGAATCTGCTCGAAACCACCGACCATCTGTAAGTTCAAGCTTATGATGGCAAACCCTTTAATAAGGAAATTTAGCTGATGAAATATTAGTTTGGACTTCTGCAAGATCAACAATTCAACGCTCATGAAAAAGTCGCGCTCAGCGCAGGCTGACGATGACACCGCTGGACTTGCTTCCGAATTTGGTCTCGACACTCTAATTGAAGAGGTCGCAAACATCATTTATACTGGGCAAAGGGCGCCTGAGAGAGGTCTCGATCTCAATCAGGAATTATCATCCAGCATGGCCAGCAATGATGCACCTCGGCGAGTTCCCAGTGATATGGATAAATTGTCCGTCGTCATCCGTATCGAAGTATCTCATGATTGGAAGGTCCGCTCCGTGGCCGGTGCCTGGAGAAGAATAGTTATGAATCTTCTCGGAAATTCTATGAAGTGGACTAAACAGGGATTTGTCGAGGTCTCATTATCCAAGGCCCAGCACCCTTCCCATCCCGACTCTCTTCTTGCCCACCTTTCTGTCACGGATACTGGCAGTGGAATCGCGCCCGACTACCTCAAAAATCATATCTTCACTCCTTTTTCTCAAGAAGATTCACTTTCGGAGGGCGTCGGGCTTGGTCTTAGCATTGTGCGCCAACTGGTAACATCGCTCGGGGGCTATGTCACCGTCAAAAGTGAACAAAACGTTGGGACACAGGCCGATGTGTACATTCCAATTCATCTTCTTGGGCCCGGTTCAGGGCAACTTTCCGGCGACCCTTCTCTCCTTGAGTCGCAAATCGCGACCGCACGCACTCACGCATGTCTCGTTGGCTTCAATGCATACCCAGATCTACAGGAAATTCCGACAGGAATATTGTCCGCAGAAGCAAAGCGAAAGCTCTCCATCCAGAGCACACTTGCCGAGGTTTTCACGACTCAACTCGGATGGAACATTTCATTGGCCGAGCATTTCCAAAATGAGATGGGAGATATTGTCGTCATCGAGGAAGAATATTTTGGATCAATATCTGATCTTGACTGCAAAAATGACTCCAGAATCTTCGTCATTCTTAGCGGCAGAGTTCCCACCCTTGGAGATCACCTCCCACCAAATGTGATCCGAGTCTCCCAACCGTAAGTCTATCTCTCTGGCTTTCTGCTTGGCATGAACTGAATATTTCACAGATTTGGTCCTCAAAAGATTCAGCAGGTTGCTCAAAGGGCCTTGAAGCTACATGCGGAGCAACGGGCGGCTGTTGGCATATTCTCCATACCAAGTATCCCCCCAGCAGAGCCTTCTGTCCAGTCAATGTCAGAAGTGGTTCCCACACCCGCCCCAGTCGACAGCAAACTTGGCCCTCAGGGAGATCTGCCTGGATCGGCAATTTCTACTACACTGCCCCTCCGGCCAGCAAATGAGCAAGGCGGGATACATGTTCTCGTTGTGGATGACAATGAGATAAACCTCAAGGTAAGCAATTGCAATTCTATCCTGAAATACAAGCTTGAGACCTTTCCGATCCCGCACAAATTTCCCAACATGTACTCACATTTGATGCAATAGATCATGGCAACATTCATGCGGAAAATTGGTTGCAGCTATGACACAGCCTCGAACGGACTCATTGCACTAGAAAAATACACAAGTTCTAGCCGGAAGTTCGATTTCGTTCTAATGGGTATGCTGCAGTTTTTCCTCTACCCCTCCGCGAATTGTCTAATCTTGCTTTCCAGACTTATCGATGCCTATAATGGATGGTCTCGTCTCAACAAGCGAGATACGCAAATATGAAGACGAGACCGGTCTCGAACGGTGCCGCATCATGGCCGTGACTGGAGTTGCTTCGGCTCCCATGAAACAACAAGCCTTTGCTGCTGGAATTAACGACTATCTGATTAAACCTCTTTCTCTTCGCCAGTTGAAGGAGCTATTGAATATACCTTGATACCACTATGTTTGTGTATGCGGGAACACGGTGTTTGTCTAGGCTCTTTCTTTGTATACAAGAATTTAATACAGTCCGTCACCTTTTCCCCAATGTTGGGAGTACTTATTGTTTACTTCGGACGATTTCCGTCTATAAGTAATACATTAGCTTAGAAAACTTATTTGACGATGGCATTACTCGATTAAATGAGAGTTGTTCAGGTAGTAACCAATTATTGTATTAATATTAGGTAATAAGTTACTTCCATCGTTCCAGGGTCAAATAAAAGCTCCTGTAACAATTTAAAGAAGGTGGTTGAGGGAGCACTGGAGGTTGAGGTCCAGGTTGATCAAGCCAATCTGAAAAGTTTTCTAGGTTAGCTCGCGCATCTTGCGGAGAAGAAGAGCAACTTACCTGGTCCACCTTCTCAGTCTCACAGCAGTAGACATCACCGCCGGAGCAGCTTTCGCCGAGAAGACCGGTGAGGAGGTTGCCCAGGGACAAAAGACCACCGTTGCCGTTACCCTGGCAGACAACAGACTGGCCGCTGCTGCAGGCCTTCTCACCCGAGTCTTCCTTGCCGCCCATGTAGTCCAAGTCATCCATGTCGCCATCGCCCGTGGGGCGGGCAAGGACAGCGGCGAAGAGAGCGGAGTAAGCAAGGAGGTACTTCATAGTGGTGAAAGAGGGCGGTAATCCTAGACAAGTTAGAATTGTGATAGAAAATTGGGTAACACCCCAGCTGTAGTACCTTTGCAAACTTGTGAAGGTGGTGGATGCAGGGCGAAACTTGAGCGCTGTCAGCCGGTACTTATAGTGGGCAAATAGTGGAGTTTGTCTCGAAGCTATCGAATTTTTAAAAGATGTAACATCTCTGCAACCTTGAGGGTCATGACAAAGCGTTGTCATCTTCGCTGTATAGCTGTGGTAAATTTGAATGGGGTACACTTCCGGAAACGGCCTTCATGCGTCGATGTGATAAAGATCGGCAAGCCACAATGACGAGCACATGTTCCAAGGCTTCCACGTATTTATGGAAGTATTCTACGAATCCTGGCTTGTTAGGAACTTTTATTCTGATCTATTGATATTTTGAATCATACACAGGACATTTGACAGCGATGAAAATGTTCCAATACATCTGGCAATTGACGGAGTGCCACTTTGGCTTGATCTCAAGGATAAGCATAGCAAATATGATCCATCTCGTATATTAAGAAGGTAACATGAGTTTCGCTTTGTTGCAAGCGTTTTACGCAGATTGATTATGTACCTAGGTTGCAATCATCAAGGGTTACATTTCCGCAGTGGATATTCACCATGCCCGCAGCCACGTTAAAACGCCAAGCGGAGCGTTCACGGAACCTTATTTCGCAAAGCTGACTTGCGCCAATCATTGGGAGCCGCTAATCTCAAACCCCACTCCTGTGGACCTAAACATCACTTAGACTGAGAGAAACTGGCCATGATGGTGCATCCACGGAGGGCGAGCGCTGAATCATTCGTTTTCGGGAGCATACATCGCGATTCATTCGGTTGATGATCTTTTCACTCAAGCTGTTATGACACGGTGTCTATCGGTGGTCTGTCGGCCGACGCTGATCCTGAAGGACTAACAGTTCTCTTTCCTGCTGTTCGCGGTTATTGATTAGTTATCGACAACTCACCGACTACTACGGCAGTGATCAGTGCCAGTGGGGAAAACAAAGTCCGCGGGCGGCAGACGTCCAGTCATCGATTTTCTATTCGTAGCGAAGATAATCCAGAAGAACTTGAAGACTTTGTTCCCTTGGTTTTGCTTAATTTGCTCCAAGAAATTTTTCGAGTCTTTCTAGACATCTTCTTACCCTTTTTAAGATAGTATCTAAACACCTCTTAAGTATGGCCAGAGGTATAAGGCGTAATTTAATGGCTTTATCAAGAACATCTAGATTGTTGCCCTGGTCAGGTTATAGACTCCGAAGCAGACGTATGTATAGGCAGTAGAGTAATGGCAATATTAGATATACCTAGAAGTTTTAAATCCCTCGTATTTGCTGGAATACAGATGTACTCTCAGCATACTGAGTAAGGCTCTGGATCTACATTGAAAACATTTCAAGGGAATGTAAATCGAGAAAGCAAAATAAGTGTGCATTAAACTTCTCATACATTATTAATTAAACTTGCCAGCACATCACTGGGGCAGAGGCACATCCAACGCAGTGTCAAAATTGATACGGTAGATGGTAATGTACGAGGTTCACACCCATTTAGAGCAGGTGGTTCAAGCTGCACTTGGCATCGACGTCAAGGTTGACAAGGCCAACCTATATGAGAAATAGTGTTAATTAACTGTCATATTTGAAGAAGTAGTTGGGGAAAGTCTTACCTCGTCGATGTCCTTGTCAGAGCAGCAGTAGACGTCTCCGCCGGAGCAGGAATCGCCAAGAGCACCGCCAGCGATGTTGCCCAGGGAAAGGAGACCGCCGTTACCGTTGTCCTTGCAGACGACACGCTGGCCGCTGCTGCAAGTGGTACCGGAGCCGCCAGCAATGGCGGTGGCAGCGAGGGTGAGGGCAGCAATGAAGAACTTCATTTTGTATTGAAGGGTGGATGATTTGATCTTCGTAAATAATAAGTGATCTGGGGATTTATAAAGTGTTGGGCGAAACTCACTTGATTGTTCAAATTGTGTATTGTGTTGAGTTGCGTGATGGGAAGCGGAGTTGGCACGGAATCATCTGCCTCTTTATATCCTTGAGAAATTTGTTAGCCGAGGTGAGCAGGGTAATGATCAGCATGGATTGACCACTGACAAGAATGTAGGTTTGCTTTCGGTTACCACGGGAGCTACTATTTACTCCGTATAGCATGGATCGACAAGAAGGGATGGTTCACATGCTCAACGAAGAAAGTAATCGTCATACTAAATGTACGGTACTCCAGGGCTCATTCTATTCTTAGAGACCTTGTTCCTAGCAAGCTTCAAATACTTTAAACTTTGACACCTAATGAGCGAACCCAAATTCCCACTGCCGGAAATTTAAAATGAGGCTTTAAAGGAATGCGCCTCTTGCGTCAAGCTTATTGGAAGTACGTCACGCACGGCCTCTTGGTGGTTCTAGGAGAATTTCAAACAATCCAAACGTAGATGGAAGAGCTACATAACTCCGGATGATCGGCAGCGTGCGACATACCAATCGGAATCGAAGTCTGTTGAATAGGGTTGCAGCCCAGCATTCCAATGCGTAAGCCATGGCTCCACCCCTGAGCCTCAGACCGTAGACAACTATTCTGATTTCTTAAAATAAAATCTAGGCCCGTAGATCACTTTGCGAACCATCCACTGACCAAGCTCAAGTTACGACATGTGATCAAAATTGAATTCACTACCCCAGAATGATCAACTCTAGCACGACTCCGGGGTCATTTAGAAAATATCACGAGTTGTCTTAGGATACCATGCTAGTTGATTCACTCTACAATAAGGCAAAACACTAAACATCATGGATATCTACTGTATGTAATGTTTAACTCACCTGTAATTCTGCTTTTGGTTAGTTCCGCGAACAGAGTACCTGACGCAACCCATTGCAACGTAGATTACCGCTGTGCACGGACCAAGGGGTCCATTTCCGTTCGCACAGCTTTCAGTACCTTTGCCACTTGGCGATGAGATAGGTGAGTCAATTAATTTCAGATAGGTCAAGAGACGACCCCTCTTTTTCCCCGACAGAGGAGATGGGGCTGCTTATAGAGTTGACCCGTAGATCATGCAACTCGAAGATGGGTGAGTAGTCTCTGGAACCTCTGAGAACGGAATTCCTTGCTTTGTATACTCTTTAATCGTACCTCGCAGGCTTCCCATCTCAAATAAATTTGTTCGGGGCACTGTCAGAGAATCTGAATGAGGTTTGATTATTGATAATTATGAACTGCAAGACCAAGTGAAAGCGCAACAAATAAAGTAGTAGCCGATAGGAATTTCTTGGAAGGTCGCGGTCGCTGCTCTTGCATCGGAGAATCCTTCGCATTCATTTTCAGCCCAAACCGTGCAACCAATACGTATAGCAACTCGTGGTGGCTCACGTTAACCACACTGCTTTCTTCGTTCAGCAAGATCCATACCGCATCCGCCATTGGCCAGACCTCTTTGGAGGGACTCCGATCGCAATCAAGTCAGTTAAGGCACATAAGCCGAGCTTGTAAATATATATTCCAGCTGAGCAGGCTATATACTAAATATGTAGCTCATGGTTTGATAGATTTGTCCAACAAACACTTCTTCCACCCGCACGAAAGCCGATGATGAAACCTAAATCAATCAGCGCCAATAACCAAGCTCTTGAAAACCTAGCCCCATGTCTCGTCGCTGTATTCAGTAAGCTCGACCTCACTAGTGCTCACACTTCATATCCCACCTGGGCACTGCATTCTCGCCGGGGTTCTTCGCGACTTGCCATCTACTGCGTCCTTAAATGCTTTCAAGGTTCCAAAGGAAATTTCATGTCACTAATAAGACATAGTCGGCGGCACTCAGAAACCTCTCTCTCTACAGCCCCCACCCTCGCTCGCCATACACCTTCCTCAGGATCTATCTCACCGGCCGCGGCCAGTCAGCCGCCGTCACCGCACTCCCCTCCATGAAAAGAGTCAATCTCTCTACATGCCAACATCCTCCAAAGCGATATATTTCCCCTCGAAAATGCCGACAGCGTGTGCGACGAGAACGCAGCCAAATAAAACATATTGAATCTGCTCTTCCTGACATCGGAATATATGACCCTCCAAGGCGAGGATAAAATAGCCGAAAGACCGGACTACAAGTTGGTGATAAATTACAAGGCGCTCATGCGATTCGTCACCAATCTGCTCCCCCTTTTGATAACAGCTGTACAAGACACTCCGGTCGCGGCGAATATCTGCTTATCCCGCGTGGTCTTGGGTTACGATCCACATATCGCTATTTGTCTAGGTGGTACTGGAGCGCTCAACTAGTCGGATCTTAGTATGAGCACACTTTTAGTCTCGGCACATGTGGTGCGCATGCCTGTCTCATGGACGATTTCGGCTTGGATGATATAGCCCAGAAAAACCATCGTACCTCTTTCGTCCACAAATAGCCAACTGGATTCAATACGGGCTTGATGCTTTGAGTACCAGGTGGATGCGTGTTATTGAACTTGCAGAGAATCTTGTTACAGCCATTCATGAACCCGCTCCTCTGGAGTGGAGAGAGGCATTTGGTTGCGGCCACGGTTGCGAGAGTTCCTCCGAAGATTGGCGATGAGATCATGGAAGTGATGGAACTCAGGGAAGTTGTTTCCACCGGACTTGTTGGATGGGGAAATGTTCTTGTCGAACAAGAAAGTAGATAAGATTAGAGTAGATGGTATAGTTGAAAAGGTGGTACAGTATGCGGATGAGGTGTTTCAGCGGGTATGCGAGGACGGCAAGACATACCCGTGATTGTTGTGGAGACTTGTGACAGATAAGCTCTACAATAGCGACTCAATCTGCGCATATTTCTTGTGATATGATGCATAATCTCTGGGAAATCTTTGCACCATCATGAAATTGTCTCCCGTGATTGCTATTCTTCCTATTTACACCCGCTCTATTTCTGGTTCTGTTCTACTTCCGTACTAGATGATAATGACTCGGGAGACTGAATCGGCTCATCCCTAGGGCCGGTCTCTTCGTCCGTTTTCTCTTGCGCGGGTTTTATGGGTGCGAACTTGCTTCGGACCCGAATTTGCTTCCCATACCTGTAGAAAAGGAATGGAATAACTGCCAGCAAAGCAGCCACACCACCGATCAAGCTGCCTCCTCCTCCCACGCCAAGCGCGTTAAACATTTGATTTGTGAATAGAGGTGCAGCAGCACCACAGGCCGATCGGGCAATAGTGTTGGCAGCGATCGCGGAGGCGGCATACATCAAGTAACAATCCACAAGATAATTCAAGTATGCAACGAAGATGAGAAGTAGCGCGCTCGAGAGGAAGCATCCGGCGAGTGTAGGGACTATCCAATGCACAGAACTATTTGAGAGTTAGTATCGCCCGGTCCTCTTCTTGTGGTAATTGTAGGACTTACTTATATTCAGCGGACCATGCAAACCAGAACATACTCAAGGAAAAGCCGATGCCACCGATCATAGCTAACGGTAACCGATCTTCAGGAGCAAAATCTTCCATTTTCTTTTCGCCTGTGTCAATCTTCTTCTGGCGGATGTTTGTGTCAACCAGAACGACAACTCCACCGATCATAGCGCCGACCACGGTGCCAATCAAAGGCAGCTCTCCCACGCCCGAGTTCCAACCACGCTTCTCCTGGAACACAATCGGATAGATGCTAAACAGCATATAAAGCAAGGTGTACACGACTGCCAGGTAGATGGCGCAAAGCAAAGAGATTGTGTCAAAAAGAATAACCCAAGGCCGTGTCAGCGCGACCTTGTAGATGCTAATAAGCGTTCGGTCGCTCGCCTCGACCGGAGCCTGGACATTTTCGTACCCTGGGATTTTCGCCTTTCGAATTCGTTTCGCCTTATTGTATAGGACTATCGGTGCGAAGGTCTCAGGGATGGTGAGCATTATAACTGCCGTCGGCGCACCCAGCCAAAGAAGCACATAGAAGCTCCAACGCCAATCCTCTTTCAGTTCAAGGAAGCCCGCAACAACGGGTCCAAGAGCGGGGCCCGTATATACCATCGCTGAGAATCCAGCCATCGCATTGGAGCGCTGGAGTGGGTCCCATAGATCGGCGAGGACTCCAGGGCAGTTACTCAAAGGAGCAGAAACAAAGGTTCCTGTTAAAAACCTACCCACTAGCAGGGCACCTAAGTTCGGCGCAAATGCGCAAAGGAAGTTGAAGGCGATGTAAAGCAAGAATGAAACGTAAAAAATCCACCGACGGCCGTAGAATTCACTCAGGGGCGCGAACACTAGGGGACCGGCGCAATAACCAAGCAGGAATACAGTGATGGTAAGACCTGCTACCTCCGTTGAGATACCGAATTCTTTAGATATAGACCCAAAACATCCACTCGGAGAACTTGAAGCAAACGTCGCATTCACCACCAGGAGCACAGTGCTGATAGTGATCCCGGTGCGGCGGCGTACCGACCAATTGCGGGGGTTCTCGATGTCGCCAGGGGCAAAGTCAACGAAGCCATCTTCGTTAAGATAAGGAGGACTTTCATGTCGAAGGTCTTTGGAGCGATATGGTTTGTTCACTGCATGGGATAGGACACGCACGATAGCTGCCATCACGAAGGGCGAGGTTAAGCAAATTTCATGACCCCGCAAGTCGGCGAAATAAATAGCGGGCTACCAGGCACATTTTATGAACCTGCTAATGCCATCTTTATGGTCCATGACATAATTTGATCTATCAGTCATCAGGGTTCGGGGGTGCGTTAATATCCGAGGTTTATCTCCGCACTTTTGGCTGTTCGGTTGCGGAAAATGGCGGTAAATGCCGAATTCTCGAACTCTATCATGATCGCCGATTTCCGTTGCCCGATGGCGAAGGATATTGAGCAAAGTCAAGCTATGATAACACATTCCAACTTATCATAAAACATACCAAAACTGAAGATATCAGGGATACTTCGGGTGGGGGGAATCGACAACTCCGTAATCTGAATCGTGTGAATCGGGAGGTTTTCGATTATATCTGTCGGGACGAATACCGCGGAGTATCGGAGATTGATATTCCGCATAGTTTATTTCTTATATAATCTAGCTTCCCTTATAAATTGCCAGAGAAAATGGGTAATACAAATTCAGAGTTATTGACATCGTTGATTGGCCATATACCGTACGTTTTGACAATATCCATTGGTTTTTATCTTAGGAAATGGAGTCACGATTTCCAGAGGCTCAGAAACCCCAATCTAGCGTTCGAATACTATTTTCTGGAAAGGACGGAGATTTTGGCCCCTGACGCTTTGCCCGCGCGCTTTAAGGGGGTTCTCAGATTTCATCACTTGATAGCCTGGACAACTTCAGGACTCCCGCGAGCAGCCTGCAAGGTTGTTAGAGTTAGCGCCCAGAAATATATTTCGGTACTAATTCCTCTCGGAGAACAGGTCAACTTCAAAAGGGGTTGTGGGAACAGGAGAAATAGTTATTCCATAACAGTTCATCTTTTTAAAAAAAGCTCTCAACTCAATCATCACCCTATGGGCTACGTGCTGTAGGAGAAGATCTCCGATTCTACTGCAAATATTACAAGAACCACGGGAGAAACGGGGTATAATAACCAGCAGATAAGTCAATCATAGCACATACGACCATAGGGTGTGGAGAACAGGGCTTCCCGTCCGCTCAGCCGTACTTAAGCCACACGCCGGCAGGTTAGTAGTTGGGTGGGTGACCACCAGCGAATCCCTGCTGTTGTATGTTTTTTTTTTTTCAGTTTGGCCTGCTCGCAAGTCGCTAGCTTCTCGATTCCTGAGCCCTTGTGACTGCAACATTGACGTGCAACCTGCAGATTATCTGGGATATATTTTGCAGGTGGCACGTGATACGTATTCTATGACTCTGCTATCAGTGAAGCCTACCTCACTTCGACTTTTCCCTGTACCAGAGGTTCTTGCGACAAAAATAAATGAAGGAATGGCTCGCTCTTCCGCTCTTCCGCTCCCATCTGGCCTCTCTAGCGCCAGTTTCAAGGTAATGAGCACCCGGCAAAGACCATCCCATCGAAGATTCTACAAGGCCGTCACAAGACATTGGATTTCTGTGAAATTACTCTGGCTCGTCAGAACCCAGAGCTTTCCAAACGCTGGGGGGTTTGACAAGGCATTCGACCGCACCTGTGGAATGCGGAACCACAATCCGATGAGTTCCATATCCTATAAAATTGACATGACCGAAGTGGTGTATTTCGTGTGAGGTTTTCTTGGACGGAAAGCATTTCATTTATCCAGCGTTCCAGATTGGCTGGCAAGCCTAAGCGAAGATGTGATGAGGCAGTATCTCGAGGACCGTGAGACGGAAACCAGCAATTGGAGATTTTTTGTGAGGAGCATTTCTCAGCATTTGGGACCGGCTCACATCATTGTGCTACTTCTGTGGATGTGGAACTCCTCGAGGTTGGATTTCAATGCCGAGATTTGTGCCACGTTTAGGGCTGTTTATTACTTGGGAAGGAATGCAGGGGGACGACAGCGACAAGTCCCATGCTGACAACTGGGTTCCCTTAACTATTGTGGAGAATGATATCAAAAGTTCGTTCACGCATATGCCAGTTGTGGCGACTTTAGCCTGGCAACGGGAAGAGTACAGGCCTAACCGATGAACATTGGATGCAAGAGCTCGAGTCTTTTGTCGAGGCTTGATGGAGGAACGCTTCATCCAGATAACAGGCAACGAACTCACCCTTAAACTTCGTGTCATTCGAGCTTGTTGAAGTCGCACAGATAATGTGATTTTATGTCTTGCTTGTCCCAACTGCCTAAGCTTGCCTCACCAAACAATAGTAGTAAAAAGGGGATTACTTGTAGGCGAAAAAGAATATGCGTCTTCCAACAAGATGCGTT
This sequence comes from Penicillium corylophilum, assembly GCA_018410145.1. Lineage (NCBI taxonomy): Eukaryota > Fungi > Ascomycota > Eurotiomycetes > Eurotiales > Aspergillaceae > Penicillium > Penicillium corylophilum. The sequence continues at coordinate 251,021 of JAGUQL010000012.1, read as the reverse complement.
TCTCAAAATAGGGGATTTTATCACCCCCTTTGTATGCCGAATATTTGTGGTTTCAAAGTGACGGGCTCAAGGCTACCTCAAGGGCAAGACATAGCTATTGACCTACTCCTTGGAGCATGTGGGGCACGCTATTATCGTAACTTCATACCCCGCCCGCTTGTAAGCCTATCCTCTTTTGAGCCTGGGAACACCAGTCTAGAAGCTCGGGCACTAATGACCCTACTTGTAATTCTCCGGGGTTCCTTAGAATCTGATAGATAGCCTGAACGGAATATGCCGATGAAGACCTGGGGGCGACGTGCTGATAAGCGTTGCCAAGCGCAGCCATTAATCACTTCGGAGAAAAGCGATGTGGTCCTATACAAAGGTTCGCGGAATGGTATTTTGCAGATGTTATCACAGTATCTGTCCCCGTACAGCAGAATCTCAAATTCAAGTCCCACATTCATCTTTCTATTTTTCTAAATTACTTAGGTGTATCAGCTACCGTCCGAATTCCAATGCAACTGTTACTGGTCTGTTAGCCACCGTTTCTCTAGACAGACGATCGAAAGCATGGCTACCACAGTACCCATGAAACTTTACACCAATCGAAACTGCCCGTGTATATCCCCCAAGTCCAATTTGAGTACAAAGCTGCGGTTCTACTGCAAAGTGCTGACAAAGGCTGTCAGGGGCGCACCGTGTTCATATCGCCCTAGCAGAGCTGGGTCTACGATTCGAGGAGGAGGGCATTGACTACAGCAAGCCGAGGACGCCTGGGTATCTTAAGATCAACCCTAGTGGAAAGGTTCCCACATTGACATATGGCGACCACATCATTCTCGAGTCTGCTATTATCGCGCAGTTTCTGGCTGACTCAGTCGCATCGACACACTTGATTCCGCGCACTGGGGAAGCCCAAGGTGCCCTATTGCGCGGAAGAATCGCCTTCTTCGTCGAAACATACTTTTCAAAGGTCAACATATACTACTACAGGGCAATCGAAGCTCAAACTGATGAAGATGCCGAGGAGCTCGGCAAGCGCTATGTTGATGCCGTCGTCCAAGAGGTCGAACCGCTCTTGCAGGACGCGAAACCGTTCTTTGGTGGCAGCGACAAGCTGACCATGGCCGAGGTAAGTGCTCTACAACCTTTAAGACCTTCTCGATTTGCTTTTTTCCCAAATCACCTGAGATTCGGAATGGTTGAGATGGCTTACAGGTCCTGACTGCCTCCTTTATCTTGCGTATTTTCACGCTGCCTTACACGGAAAATGCACCACTACCAAAAGCGATGGTAGCTGGGTTGGAAGAGAAAGTGCCAAATTTCTACGCGTGGGCTCGGGTCGTCATGGAGCATCCGTCTGTGAACGGTATCTATAACAAAGATGCTTGTGCGGCCGAGATGTGTGATCGACGAGCCAAGGCTCGTGCTTTGACATGATTCAAGGATCGGAGCTATAGCTTGTCAACTTGAGCGAAGGCGGCGAGCTATTATCCATCAATGTCTCGATGGGCTCAAATATCGGAAAAGAAAACTGTGATGTGAACCCATTATTTGCAATAGTTCAATGAGCTGAGAGAACTACATGACTAAAATACGAATGTTTGATTGTTCTACTGGTTCCATACGTACCTGCTCTGAGAAACATTTTCGACCCCTGGCTATTAAGTGCGTGTTCCAGGACCAGGCTGATAGTCTAATTTGTCTTGTTAACTGACTGACCTGTAGAAAAACGTGTAGAATTCACGTATGTCATTTGTTACTTTGGCAAATTCATACCCTCGGGATTCCAATGAGGCCAACGTGTCCTACGGTGTGAGCTTACATCTCAAGTCGGGACCGGGTAAAGCCTCGTAACAGATAGACCTGAGAAGTTGAATGAAGTGCCAATTTCTGCCTATTACTGGGAAATTTCCTTTCCGTAGATATCGGGATTTTTTGACAGTCACATGTAATCTGCTTCGCGCAAGTGCCATCGGGACCACCGAGATTTCCCACCCAACGCTGGTAAGCCCCGATATGCGAAACAGTCATCGGGATTCTCCGAAACATATTGAAAATCGGCCTCGCAAGGCTTTGATGATAACAGACTTTCCAGTAACATTAGAATTGGATGTGAATTGAAAAATGGGTATTTAAATGGGCGTTCTCGGAATCAATATCCTTCTCCAGCACCCAAATCGACGAGTTCAACGCTTCATTTGGTCTACCCTTACCGTACCGCGGCACCCTACCGAAGCTGCCTGTATACCGCTATCCATCCACCCCCAACTTTGTGTGGCCTACACCGTCAAATACTCCTAAAGCTGTCGTCCAACGCTGCCAAGCACCAGCCATGCAACTATTCCACCTTACCGCCACTGGTTATAACCTCAATTATCTCCCGGAGTACATTGCCCTTCGACATGGCTTCTTCCATGAACAGGGGCTTGATGTAACCGTCAACATCCCTACACCCTGGGACGGCGTGCTCGATGCGCTCGCTGATGGCTCTGCCATCATGTGCCTTGGGGGAATCTGGGTGCCGTCCATGTACCGCGAAAGGGTACAGAACTACACCGTCTTTGCGCAGGTTGCGAATCGGTCGCCTCTCGCTTTGATCAAACGTACGGGGGACAAAAGTTTTAAGCTGACCGACGTGGCTGGGTGTACTGTCTTGATGAAGTCGGGTGGTGGGGCCAGTGTTGGCCTCTTCTTCAAGATGCTGCTGCGTGAGACCGGCATCGATGCGAGATCGGTTGACTACATCCAGGATCTGGACGGTGTAATGCTGGGTGATCTCTTTCAAGGCGGCATGGGTGACTACTTCGTCACAGATAATCTCTCTGCCCAGGCCATGGTCTCGCGCAACCCTGACGTGACTATTGCCCTGCAGATGGTCACGCAAGGCGACGTCCCCTGGAGCGTGTATTACCGGGAAACTGCAACAATCACACCAGAGATTCTCGATGCACAGAAGCGGTTTTGCATCGCTCTTCAGAAGGGCATAGACTGGGTCCTCCAACACGAAGCAGAATCGTTCAGGGACGAACTGGCCGACCTCTTTCCCAATGTTCCAATCGATTTTCTTGTCTCTGTCACCAACGACTTCCGTCGGAACGGTATGTGGACGACCACTTCTGTGCCCCGCGAAGGTTACGATCGCTGGCAACTGGGGCTCCGCGATGCGCGTCTAATCCCGGAGCCAATTGCTTACGAGAACCTTATCGACGACACACCCTCAGCCGCTGCGCAGATTATAGCAAAAGCCTCGACGATGAAAACCGAAGTGGACGGCGTGCAGTAAGCTCATGATGTGCCCCTCGGGATCCATTGTGGCGCAGAATGATCCAAATTTATGGCGATTAGCGAGCGTGTTCTGGTTTGAATGCGACTGCAAGATTATCTCAAAGAGACCAAAAGTCTTACGTGTTGTCATAGCAAATGACTTAACATCGATATCCGAGTGATGCCGCCATAATGAAATTGTGGGACTTCGCAACTCGTTTGCCATCGCTTCTCCTTAGATAACGGAACGTGGATGCATTTTAACAAGCCGTTCAAACCTGTAATTGGGTCAGTGTCTTATCCTATAGAAAAGTATTTAAGTGGATTTTGAGACTAATCCTACATTTGGTCGTTAAGCTATCGCGTAAAAAGGAGCTAATTTGCCAAAGGATGTAAATTACTTTAGGGTGAAATGTCGTTAAAGCCATATCCATTCATTCATTATTCAGTTTTCCAGCCTAGTAGAGTATTATGAGAACATGTGAGATCCTCCTCTTACCATTGGGTCAGAGCCCATGTCGCTAAATCCACTATCCTGGGAATCAGGCCATTGAGCAGCACTGCTGAGCATCTCGCTAAAAACAAAGCTATCAACCGACAGCATGCCTGACATGTCCATTCCATAATTGTCATTTACTCCGCGAGGCGGCTGCAGCTGCTGCAGGAGGTCCTCCGCTTGTTTCTCGAACTCCTGGCGATCATGGTGTTGTTCAACAGTGTTATTATTAACTAGCCAGTTGACTGTTGCCGATGATAGAGTATCGAAGACATCACGGCAGCCCGCGACCCCCGGAAAGCTCTCAGCCAGTGCAGCGAGTGTCGAGGAGCATGATTGTAGTGTGGAAATGCTACTCCCAATAGGATTCCGGTCTCGTACCTCTTTAGACTGCCAAAGGCTATGTATAATACCCAGGCCAGCCATAAAGAGGTGATGTGCCGTTTCCCAAAGTATATCGACCTTCCCCTGTCGCTGTAGGGTTTTGATACTTTCAATCAGCTGACAAGAGGCGTTGAAAGAGAGTATTGTTGCTTCCGGGGATGTTTGTGATCCTGTATAATTGGGCCGGTATAGCATGAGAATTGCATTATTGTAGATATAATCCCAATATGCCTGGCATGCAAATATGGACGACGGGTGAGCCTTGCTGGTCTGTGGAATAGTAGCGTACCATTCTTCAAGACGGGGATGAATATCCTGAACCCAGGCTGCATAGTTTGCCGTGGGGTAGGCTATTTTCGGAGTCCAGACTTGGCTGTGTTGCACATGTTTGATCTCAGACTCGAGCTTTGATAAGCTAAACATGTGGTTATGAGCTCTTTGGCTATGGATATCAAATCCGGTGGATTCGCTGCTAGAGGTTCCTCGATAGACAGCCCATGGGTTTGGAAGTGGCACACGCATGCTTTCGTCAATGATACCAAAGGGGCGACCGAGCGTGATGCATAAAATACGGTCAAATTGGTATGTAGAGTACCATAGACGTCGTCGATCGTATAATATGGCTGGATCCATGTTCATAGCCTGCTCGTCGCTTTCCCAATGCAAGCCGATGTCAATACATAAGCGTAAAGCGATGCCGGTCAAATGCCATAGACTCCCCTGAGAAGGGCACAATGCAATAAATTGAGCCAACAGAAGGATAGTGCGGAGAGTCTCGATATCACTATTTGAGGCCGCCACAACCTTTTCGTACCAACCAATGGCCGATCTGAAGCATCCCTCACTCTGGCTTGGTCGACCACCGGATGGGTTTGAGACGTCGCAGAGGGCAATGGCGAAAATCATAAAAGACATGAAAATGTCCCTTTCTACCGCCCGGTCCAGCAGTTCCCGGCCACTCATGGCATGGTATGCACTCTCTATGGCATTTTCGACCCGTGAACGCTCCACAATGGGTAAATGGGGCGTGTGATACTGGAAGTAGACATCAACCAGGTGGTCTGCGGCATGGCGCGGTGGCAGAGAAGCCTCGGCTGCTATTGAAGACGAAGCAGGATTATATGAGCGTGGCTCAGTAAGCAGGGAACAGGGCAAGGCGTCGACGCGGATTGCTGATATAACCAATCTGGCAAGGGTGATGCCGCCGCTCTGTCCTAAGAATCGTGGCTGTCTTGACGGCTCAACAACAACATCCTTGACGCTTTTCACCAAGACTTCCACGTGATTCGAACTTGCATCAGATGTGGCCGGACTTCCTGTTGGATAGGCGCCGGGACCAACGCTTCCTGGGGAGGAGTGTTCATGTGGAGTACTAATTTCACCATTGACCGAAGCGGACTGGGCTCGTGCTTTTAGTTCTCGGTTCTCCCGAGTCAACTTCTCAACTGCTGCCTCTAGCTCCGACACGTAGTTACGAGGAACCTGGAAGCATGTCAATTACGTGCGGTCAGATCGCAGACAGAATTCTATGCACTTACCTCGGTGTGATTCCTTGAGTGATATACTAGGCAGGGGGTGCCTGCGCCTTCGCAGTTAGAGCAACACGGATGCTTCAGGTCACACTGTGTGCTCACCACATCGTCAGTAAAAGATCATTAACAGAGGGCAAGCGCCATGACTACCTTCTGCTTTCTCCGACGACATCTACGAATCTAGTTAGCCTTGAATGATCATTCCATCATACAACCGACATTCCGGAATCTTCGTGGAACCTACCGCAGACACGCCGTCGCTCCTTTCGCAAGCCGTTGGCCCGAAGGTAATGAGGAATGCATTTGCGACTTTCTAGACACTGAACTCAACGACTGATAGGGAGAATGGCGTGGCGTTGAGAAGACACCCTTGGTAGATTATGAAGGCAAGCCAGATGTCGATTCAGTGCGATGCCTATTCGGAGCAAGCCGATTTGGCATGCTCTTATCTACCACGGGAGTGGTTGCGATAAGACATCTCGTCTCTTCGGCTTTGTCCGACATCTTATCGTCTTATCGAGGAGACATCGGGTTAAGAATCAAAGTATATTCGCTGTTTCCCTATAATCACCAGTAGCCATTGCTGAGGCCTTATCTTGTCTACAAACGTGCGTGTATATTCGAAGTGGCAATATTACTATCCAACCATGGAATATTTAGTGACCCGACTCGACGTCGATGATCGTGTTCACTCCAGACTTCAACCGGCTTCCCCACGCCTAAGACCAGCTTTCTGCAGAACTACTCCTAGCGCAAGCCGCCTCAATCTGACTTACCTTGAAAATGGAAGACAAAAAGACTGCAGTTGTCGATACTGAGATCGGCGTTGACGTTCGGTCCCACGAGATTAGCTCGGCCATCTACATTGATCCCGAGAAGGAAGCAGCGGCGCGAAGAAAATTTGACAAATACCTTGTACCGGTTTCCCTCATCTTCATTATCCTGTCCGCCTTGGACCGAAACAATGTAAGCAGGGTCTTAGCACCGAGAGAAACTCTTCATCTCTAACTGTTAACTAGATCGGAAATGCTGTAGTCTTCGGCTTTGAGCAAGATCTGGGCCTTGTGGGCAACCAGTTCAATAACATCCAAACTCTATCCAGCTTCTGCAGTTTTGCCGGCGAGCTCCCGTGGACCCTGGCTGTTAGACGCTTTGGTGCTAGGAAGGCACTGGGGACTGCATTCCTCTTATGGAGTATCTGCACCCTCGGAACCGCGTTTATCCATACATATGGCCAAGCGATCGCCGTCCGTATGATTCTGTGCGCATGTGAAGGAGGTCTGTCTCCCGGATTTGCGTTTGTCTACTCGACCATCTACCCCCAAGAACAAGCAGGAAAGCGTATCATGACGACCAACCTCGCCCAGTGCATTGCAGGTGCCTTTGGGGGCCTTTTTGCCTATGCAGTTCAAACTATGGGAACCCAAAGAGGCCTTGCGGCTTGGAGATGGCTCTTTATCATCGAGTTCTGCGTTACTATCTTCATTGGTGGTGTTGGTTGGATATTTATCCCCGATTCTGCCGAAACAGCATGGTATCTTAACGACGAAGAGAAGGAGACCATGCGTCTGAAGAGGGAGCGAGACTACTGTCTCCGTGGAGAACAAAAATTCGACTGGAAGTGGGCTAGGGAATCACTGAAGGATCCCTTTGTCTACCTCCTGGGCACAGCATTTTTCACGTCATCGGTCGCAATCAACGGGTTCAATGTCTTTCTGCCTTCTATCATCGATGGCCTTGGGTAAGTACCTGGATTTAGAGAGACTTTTGAGCACCTTTCTGACTGAATTAGTTATACTTCCCTTCAAGCTAACTACCTGACAATCCCGGTTTATGCTCTTGGCGCTCTCTCTCTTTTGACCCAGGCCTACTTTTCCGATAAGCTCAAGCGACGAAGCATATTTATTATCGGCAGCTGTGTTCCGGTTGCAGTCGGCTACCTGATTTGTGTGGGAACATCAGCTCCCGGTGCTGGCTACGCGGGAATGTTTATTCTCGTCATTGGTAAGCAAGCACAAGTCAGCTCTGTTTGTTGTTGTGTCTGTGTCTAATCTCTAACATAGGCCTCTACCCGATATCCACCCTCGCTGTCACCTGGGCGACTAATACCTTTGCGCCGGATAGTAAACGCGCAATTGCCATGCCGATGGTATTTACCATGGCCGATATTTCTTCAATGGTATCATCACAACTGTACCCTAGCACACAAAAGCCTCGATATATCCAGGGCAATGCAGTCTCCGCTGGTTTAACGTGTGTGGCTGGGCTCCTCTACACCGCAAGCTGGTGTTTGCTTAGGAGAAGAAACATGAAGAAGGAGAAACTCCTTGCTGAAGGCGCCGCTTCAAATGGCATGGAGGGAGATAGGAGTCTTGATTCCATGTGCCTTCTTTAAGCGGCAACTGTTTGCTGTTTTCTGCTAGAAAGGGACGGGAAGTGGTTTAAAAAGTTGAAACAATTTTCATCAATTCAGGATTGATTGTCGCACCAACAGATGGCTGCCTTTTACCAAAACAGAACGGTCAAGTGCCTATTAAAAGCAGCTGTGGATACGCAAATGAAGCTATGAAGGCGCTATTATCTCACTTTATAACTACAAGTTGAAGGCAGTTCCAGTAGGGACAATCCATTGTCTATAATGTGGGGATATAGATCCTGCGTCCGAGGCTTGGAGGAAGAAACACGAGGACATTCCCGGCATCGTTGAGCGAGCAAGGAGGATCAGACAGTCTGACCTGCTGTCACAGAGGTTCAGGTAGTGGTCTTCTCGCCTGATAGCTGGAAGCGCACGGAGAGCAAGAAAGGTGGCGAATGCGACCACCCCACCTCGCAGTGCCGCTTTTTGCACCATCGGTCTTCTTTCATTATCATTTGATTCTCACCCTGTGTATGACCCACTGACCCTTCTTGTTCCCGGTCGCGAGACTGATCGCATGAATGATAGAACGATACTGCGATATAATTTTGCTCAGTCTATAACTAACCACATACGACCATAGGGTGTGGAGAACAGGGCTTCCCGTCCGCTCAGCCGTACTTAAGCCACACGCCGGCAGGTTAGTAGTTGGGTGGGTGACCACCAGCGAATCCCTGCTGTTGTATGTTTTTTTTCCTGCTTTTTCTGCTTTTTCTGCTCTTTCTGTTCTTGAATGGCGAATGAGGTGTTTTTAATTCTTTCTTCTCGACGTCATCAAATTGGTTTATCGCATTCTCAGTTTTCACAAGATACTTCAACCTCGCCATCCTTCCAACCTATGGTACAAATCAATCATATTCTAGTCAACCGATTTATCACCAAGTCGAATTATCTCTCTTGCGCGATAAGGCCTTCCATGCTCGACCACTCCAGGCTCTAAGGCCACGGACCCGTATATACCGGTACAAATTCAGAGTAGCGGATACATTGAAGACGATATACACCCACAACAAGCCAAAATCCTTCAAGCGTTCGCTGTAGTATGACGAAATAACGCCAGAAATACTTCCGACTCTGCCATGGAGCAAAACTCATAAGACCATTTCACTCAGAAGTAAAGTGCTGCATCGTTTGTCATGGTGAAGAAACGGAATAAAGCTTCCTCAGAAAGGCTCAACGTATTTTCCAAGCGGTCCGCCATCACGAGCGACCCACTGGGCAAAGGAGTCGTGTTCGGGTTAGATTACATGACCAGCGCATAGGCTGTAGGTCATAGGCTAACGACATTACATAGTCAGTAGTCATTACATTTGTACAATATCGGAATAAGAAAACAAATTGAAATAATGTCGAAAATTACTACTTAAATTTTCTAGAGTGTTGTATAGTACAGTAGAGTGTCTACATGAACAAAGCGATCACTAGGCCAATAACCCCAGTCAGGCTGGGAGAGAAGGCTGAAAGAGCTCCGTTGAAGACAGGAGCACTGGTGGCGACAGAGGACCCGCTCTCTGTGGCGGCTGTGGCGGTAGACGAGGACGAAACCGAAGACAAAGACATTTGCACATTATCTGCACCCGTAGTTGCCTTGGTCAATGATGACAATAATGAGGAGGAAAATACCCGCGTGCGCTTGCTCTCGTGGCGTTGGATGAGTTAGTCTCACTTGTCGTGCCTCTCGCACCTGCAGCACCTGTAGCTTCAGAACCAGTGGGGATGGTTGATCCATATTCAATGAATATGGCGGTATTCGGCATAAGAAGTCGCACCCGGCTCCCCACGTACCATTTTTAAAGCCCAAGTCTATCCCTGGAACCGTCACGAACAGACCTTCACCTTCAACTTCGCCATCGCCCCCCAACTCAACGAATTCCGCTTTCAGCTACCATTGAATATGTAGGCAAAAATATCAACAAGGTTCCTGAGAAACGAGCGAAGGTCACCGCGTCAGGGGGATTTACTATTAAATATCGAAGGGAGCAAGAAGACCAGGAAAACATCATAGACGGGATCAACTAACCTCTGATACCTTTAATAAGTCCGACCTTTCAACTCAGAACTGGCTTCTATGAGTTAACCCATGAATATCGAGGTCAATATACTTCAAACTTATCCTGCCAAAGACACAAGCTCTCGCGAGGACGGCGGGGCAATCTCCATGCATTGAAAGACGAGCCAGCTCCACCCCTTTGGCCGCTCAAGTCAATTGTGGAAGTTTTCCTTGCCATGAGGAAGAAATCCCCTTCAACAAACTCACTTTATGATCAGTGTATTAACATCACTTCATGGTAGGAGCGCCCCACATACCAAACGATCTCCGATACCGTTAAAAAATGATGTCATCAATGTATGTCCCCCAGCCGCCTCTCATGCTCAAGGTAGGTAAGCAAGCTGCCATAAGGCACAATAGGGCAAAATTAATCAAAAACCATGGGTTACGCACAGAGTTGCGAGTACGGTTCCCCGTTACAGCCAAAGAACTCGAATACCTTCTATAATGGTTGCTTACCAATAACCCCCACGAGAATACACATAAGCGTTGATTTGACTTAATTTCCACATTACATCATTCAAATTAATTCATTTGCATAGTAATACAGTACAATTTCAACCAAGATTAGGAAGTTGGTCCTCCAATGGTGATAGTGAGAAGTTTGGGGTTCGGGTCATAGAGAAGACCAGAGGCATCCGGCGCGCCATCAGGAGTCACGTCATCATAAGGAAAAGCATATCCCTTCCCATCGACTTCATACTGATGGACAATCTGGCTGTAGTAATTTGTCGGTGCTGTCGTGTAGTAATAACCTGCGTCGAGGCTCGGTTGCAGATTACCACCGCTGAGTAAAAGGGTTGATCGGTGAAATGCGGCGCAGAGACGAGGCACGATGGCTTGGTGGATGGCATTATCAGTGTCCTCAATCGCAAATGGACCATCATTGCATCCAAATATATCGCTGGCGAGTGGGCGTGAGTAGCCTCGGTTGTCGCCTGCGCAGGTAAGAACGCCTCTTGACACTGTACAGTTTACCAGGCCAGCTGTGGTCTGAGTGTCAAGTGTCATGGATGTAGTTTCGTAAGTAGTCCAGACCTGAGAGACGTAGTCTGTCCAGTAAGAGTCAAAAGCGTCCGGATACAGATCTATGTAGTCGCGGGGAGAAATCACGCGGAGAATATTGCCGCTGCTGTCGGTCATGCAGAGCTTGTCCCAAGGCTGGCCATCTGAGGATGATTGTGCCGCCAAGGCATCGCAGGTAGACGATAAAGCATTTGCAGTCACACCGAGAGCTTTTTGGGTGCCGTCACTGCCCTGAACCTCGATACCAAGTGGGAGGCCAATGAAGTCAACATAGCTGAGGTTGACCGTTATTCCAGTAGAGTCTGATGTGAGCTCGACGAACCCCCAGTTGACACCTGAGCTTGGATCGTGTGGGTTGAATGCAGATGGTTCGACCAGGGCCAGAGTACCAGTGTCATTTAGCACAGTAAAGAAACTCAGGTCACCGTCTGCGATCCAAATGCGACCTGAAGAAACATAGGTCGGAAGAGTGATAGAAGTGGTCGTTCCATAGGCACCAATAGGGATGGTAATGTCTTCCGTGATTTGTTCTGGATTTCTGGCATGACTGTTTCTTGGCGGAGTGTACCATTTACCACCTGTCGTGAGAAGGACTATTTCCCCATTGGAGTCAAGTCCGGTGGCATAGAAATTGATGCCATCACTGTTGAAGTTGTTGTACACTGAGATACAGAGCTCCTCAGATGCAGTAGCTGACGGGACAGCAGCCTGAATGGGCTTACTGATAGAGAGCGTCTCATTGATTGTATCTTGCGAAGTAATGACAAGATCATTGGCATTACCAGGGTGAACTATGAGCGGAACAGCCAAAGTATGACCTACAAGCTCAGCAAAAGTCGCGGCCGCAAGACTTGAGAATATACGCATTGTAGTCAATGACTGAAATGATATACCACAATTAATGTTTGGAGGAGACAAACACGCGAAAATGTTGGAATAGAAATGGTATGCGTCCAGAGAGACTTTATTTGGGAGTGAATAGATTCCAGGAAGTTCCCCTGATCCGCAGATAATAAACAGAAATACGTTAGATAGACAGTCTCCTTTTCTTCTTCCGCCTCGTATTCAACGCCCTTGCTTGCCTGAAGGTGCTCTTGTTATTCATTGGTTCACATCAGGGATTAAATGCACGTAAACTGCCCAAGAATTATATTTGCGACTATATTGTATTGAATACGAGATTAAATCAGCCACAGAGAAACGGAATATCAAGTTTAGCGAATCACTTCAGGAGCTTTCTCCATTCTTTCTCTGGCATACATTCTGGATAGCGGCCCCTCCACATTCCGGCGTGCCCAGACTAAGGTACACATTCTTTAAGTGACGTGTCGAGTGGAGTTTATGTGCACCGTTAGACACTAATAACCCTAAGAGCGCACTGAGGTATGTGACGAAAGCCAAACATCAACTTGGAGGGCAACCCTTCAAAGGCCCGCAGGAAAGTCCATCTGAAAGCTTAGCCCTTTTCGTGAAGGGGATACTTGTACATCTCAAGTATATTTTAACCAATTTTTACCCACAGATAGTGACACCACTGCTCAATACGGTCTCTTATGAGTAGTTAGGTTCTTTCACCATTAGACTGTCGAAATTAGGAAGATACGTGTGACGGCCTTGGTGTAACATGAAGCTATTCTATGGTCCCTATCGGGAAAATGGTGGAAATACCTCGGTTACTCCACAAAGTCCTACATAGAAGGAAGAACCACACGATCGCACAAGTGCAGGAATGTGAGCCTTTTTTTTTCTTTCTTTTCTTTCTTTTTAGCGCACTTCTTCCCTATACCAGTTCCAGTCACATAGTAGAACTGCATGTCATCCACCAGCAATATCTATCTTGGCCCTAAATTAAGACCTTCTATTATCTAGGAACACTAATAATGCCTAGAGTAATAGAACTTTGAGTTCAGGAAGCGAATTGGTGATAAGCAATTCGATAATAATTACCGTTCTATTGTAATGAGTAAGGCTTGGAACTAGAACCGTAGGGACAACTTCCATCATTGATCTAACAAGTGAAAGGCAAGTCAAGCTTATATATTCTTGGCGAAACATCGCTTCTATTCTAAGGCTTCTCCTGGTTTTCCTGCGCTTTGTGGTTTGATGGGCTGGGCGGGCTCGGGAAGGCCCATAGGTCCGATATGTAAACCCGTTCCGTACACAAGCAATCAATCAGCAACCACGCCGCAACCGCTCTCTATGGTAGTCTAGAAACTCCCTTCGAAGGATAATAACACTAGCTTGCTGCTACCACAGGATCTCTGCACCAATAGCCAGGAAGCGTCTGTATCGCTATACCGTGCGCTAAGTAATCCAGATGAATTGAACAATGATATTGACATGACGAATGTCATGTACTCGTCTTCCTGTGGCTCGTATCCTATGCATGCAACTAGTACTGCCGTATTCAAGCCAGACTTCCATGATGTCAAAGACGCTCAGGGCACCGGCAGAAATGTTCTTGCCTGACAGTCCACTCTCCAGCACAGCCCCCTGCACATCCTCTTTGTACTGCATATAAGGGTGACGCCAATCAATTGCGGCCCTCACTCTATCCTGACCCGAGCAACACTACTGAAGTAGTTGCTCTAGATATCATATTTCACATTAAACTAACACATACGACCATAGGGTGTGGAGAACAGGGCTTCCCGTCCGCTCAGCCGTACTTAAGCCACACGCCGGCAGGTTAGTAGTTGGGTGGGTGACCACCAGCGAATCCCTGCTGTTGTATGTTTTAATTTTTTTAGCATATTTACTATTACCTAACTGTTTATCTTCTGGTTATGTTCTGCGGTTTTGCATTTCTCGTGTACGGTAGGTTATAGATGCTCACAGGTCCAAATTTTCAGTTCTCGTCTCTTTGCAAAGTCCGAATAAGTTGGAATACCCCTTCCCGACCTTAGAAAGGCTATCATTAGACCAGGCAACTTCCCAATCGCTGCACTGCAAGGTCAACTAGACTTGGCTTTGCACCGAAAATCTCGCTTGGACCATTGATCTCTTCTACTTCCCCACCGAGACACTGAAGGCATGCCTGGGTGTATAAGTCTCCCACCTTGGTCTTCATCTTTGAAGTTCCACCTCTACCCTTACCCGTCAATAAAAAGGGTTGCAGCCCGGCGAGGCTGTCAAGCGGAACACTCTCGGCGCTGATATCTACAACACTGTCGACGAGATATCGCAGCGCTCGCCATTCTGCAATTTCGAGCAATACCGTTCCAAGGGAGTAAGCATCCATGATAGCACTGAAGCTCTCGCTCGGTTCACCAAGGGCAGCTGGGTGCCTGTAAATATCGTGCTTTGGATCGGCGGAGGGCTGTTCGGAAATCTCGGTGGGTGAATCAGCCCTTGCAAAGGAGAATCCTACCAAGAAAGGATCATCAAGGATGTCCGATGGATCGGTGGTATTTTTTGATTGGAAGAAAATAATGTTTTCCGACCGGACATTCTTGTGGAGCCAGCCTGCGCGGTGAATACTTTGGATAGTCCGAGTTATGCGAAGAGCCAGTCGAATTCGAACAGTCAGGCTCGGGGGCTCAATCCCTCCCTTTGCCGAGAAGAGCTCAAGGAGAGACCTTGGCTCACGTTTTTGATTCGGAGTCAGATGATTGAATACGAAGGAGATCATGTCATCATCTTCAACAATTCCATTGCAAGTAAGGGAACAGAATGTTTCGTCCTTCGGAAGATTCAATAAAGCGGCTATGTTCTCTGCTCGTGGCATGATCTTGCTTCGAAGCATCCGATCTATTGGTTTTCTTTCGACAAAAACCACCTCACCGTCGTACTCTGCGTGTCCCATTGTTTCGTCCTTCTTTAGGGGCTTGAAATTGGCAAGCTTTAGGCGGTTCAAAGGCTTGAGCTTCTTCAAAAGAGTGTGTCTCTTTGGAGCGTTGATTAAATGCAATTCTCCTTCGTCAAGACCAACTCGCAAGGCTTTGACTTCCGCTGACACGGAAATGGTCTTCAAGGTTGAATTTGACAGGTTGCTAGAACCTCTTAGCGTATTGAACGCATCTGCAAGGGAAGAGAGCTGGTCAAACTTGTCATTCAAAGCGACAAGGTGAAACCCAAGCCTCTTCGTTGAACTAAGAAGATCATCCTGGCGCCACGGGTCGAGCAATTCCCAAAGCCCACGAACCAAAGACTGCACGTCGGCAGCAAGTTGACTGATCTTGTCTTTGTCGACTGCCGCCCACCAAAGCCTTTTAAGAATCCCTGGGTCCTGGTCGATCCCGGCTTTAGAGAAAATCCATTGTCGGGTGTCATCGGAGACTCCAGTAGAGACTCCGATCTGACCGACTGACTGCGGTTGAGCGTCATGACCCTCCTCAATGGCTAGGCCGTATTTCTTTTTGAGAGCTTTTGAATCCAAGAGCAGATCTCTTAGCTGTTGGAGCGTCGCTTCCACGGCGCTAGCATTCAGTCGCCGGTCCAGGACACCATCATCTCCTAAGAGCCCTGATCTTCGTCCCCATTCTGTGAGCTGTACTTCTTGAATATGAAGCATGCAGATGATTGTTGACGAGTCCTTTCCAAGGTTACGAGCTTTAGAGAGCAGAACAAATCCCTTGATGCATCCTCCGAATAGTTGCAGCGACAGAGATACCAATGCCGCTGCTCCCACAGCTACACTGAACGGGTCTGTCATGATGCAGACTCACTGGCAAGGAAAGCGGGGGCTTGACAGTGAGAGTAGAGAGAGCGAGGCAGTCGAAGAACTAGGAGACATGAAATCTGACACTCGAAGCAGGGTGTTTCACGCGGTGCTTCGGGGTGGCAACCTGCAGCTGACGGGCGATACGAGGTGTGAGATTCGGGGTAATTCAACGCGACGCGGATGTCCAATTACATCGTATCTGCGAATACGCTATCTCTTAGGATGTTTGGATAAAGACCAGTCTTGCTGTTCAAAAATCCGGGGCTTCTGCTGCACTGTGATTTTTTCTGATTCGCTTCAAAATGAGCTCCGATCGACCAGAATCATCGGCCGCTCCAAATAGCGAACCTGCCGAACTGAGCAAAGAGCCGGTCGCTAATGACGAAGGGATTATTGATGAGAGATCCCTACCGATCGTCGGAAGTAATTTTGTTCCTAATGTTTTTGATGCGGTGATTCCAACCCACCGAGCGCGCGATACAGCCAAGCAGTACATTCCACCCGTTTTTCTTCAGAGTGAAGCGGTCGATTCATCCCTTCTTCTTGGCTCTGGGGCTTCCTTTGTGGTCACACGACAGGCGATACCCCCAGGGCCGACTGAGATCAAGGAGAAAGTGGATATGGGAGATTGGTCGGTCGAGAAGGTGGTCAAAGCACCGAAAAGGCCTGAATACATCGTCTACAAGTCAGCCAGAGTGCAGTTCCGCGAAGATGGAGATCCTGCGACACGAAAAGATCGTTATGCTCTGCAGAGCGTTCTTACCGAGTTTCATGCGCTGCTGCACCCTCCCTTCCTGAAGCATGAAAATATTATCGACTTTCTTGGCCTGGCGTGGGGGAGTAACCATGCCGATCCACTGCATCAACTGCCAGTTTTGGTCGTGGAATATGGCGATCTCGGGACTCTGGCCGATGTGCAGCAGAGACAGACTTTGGCACCATCCTTGAAAGTTGATTTGTGTCTAGGTATTGCGCGTGGACTTGAGACCCTACATCTTCACGGTATAGTTCACGGAGATGTAAAGCCTGAGAATATCATCATGTGCTCGCAACGGGAGAAGACAATGGTGCCTAAGCTAGCGGACTTTGGTTTTGCCATCATCGAAGCCACCGAACCCCCCGATGTGACCATTGGTGGATCAAAAAGTTGGAGAGCTCCAGAGAGCTACGGGCCTATTCCCTCAACAATGTTGAATTTAGCTGATGTCTATTCATTTGGTCTGGTGCTTTGGTCGGTCGCTATCGATGGGAAAGATCCATGGAGTTTGATGCTTCCAGATACTTGTGAAGGCGAAGAGCGATTGAAAGAGATAAATCGCCTAAAAGGTGCCGACGAGATTATTGCACTGTCAAAGCTGGAGAAATGGGTCCTCAACTGGGCTATGCAAAGCCGACTCAGAGAATTGTTAGCCCGACTACGGTTAAAATATCCCCAAAGCTCACCGAACACCGAACGAGAGACGCCAATCCTAAGAATGATTCAAACTGTGCTCTCGCCGCTACAAAGAGGCGAAGAAGCTCCAAATGAGCTTTCTCCAGCCTTACAACAGATGATGGGAGTATCGACTTCAAGGCTTTACAAAGAATTCTCTGCCCAAATACTTTTCAAAGACCTTGATGCTATGTTTTCTCTTACTCTGGGGAAAGATCCAACCAGCAGGAACTTGTCTGCCGTCATTCAGCTGCTAGAAGTTAGCCAAGTTGTCTCCTCAACCAAGGATGAAGAACGTGATATTGGGAACAGCATCAGCGGAGTCAAGAATTTAGATCTCGAAGGGAACTCAGATGAAAGCAAAGATATCTCAAGCGACGAGAGCCCCACTGTGGCCTACTCAGTTACCAATACCTCGACAACTACCAAACATTTCTCTAGCGCACCGATTACGTGGACACCGCAGAGCCAGCCAGCATTTAATGAGGAGTCTGCACTTACTCGATCAACTCCCGCCAAGCCTTCTGTGAAGATATCAGGGACCGAAACGTATGTTTGTAATGACTTTATCCAGTCGAGGGCGAGGTCTGATCCAGAGTCAATACAGCCCCCTGCAAAAGATCGATTGGTCAAAGCTTGGTTTCAAGGTTGGTTTTCACCCAGCCCCCCAAAAAACATATCCACTGGCTCACGACTCTAGAACCACCGATACTCATGGCAAATGATACGAGATCTCGAGCCCAGAGTCCAAAGCTTTGTCGTCAAAACGTTATTCCAGCTCGATCCCTCCCGCCAATTTTCTCTTACTGCTTTTTTATTCAATGGTTACGGTGTCCTTAAAGACGAAGACAGAGGTCTAGAAATGATCACAAAGGCAGCCCAAGCGAACCATTCAATTGCGCAGGCATACTTATACAGAATGTTCACGGCATGTTCGAAGCCAATTCCATCCGAGATCCCGGTGCTAAAATACCTTCAAGACCAAGCTCTCAGGGGATCACGTATGGCACTCGAAGACCTCAAGAAATTGGATCCCGCACAGGCTGCGCACACTCGCGAGCTCATGAAATTTGGCTACGGAGGTGTAGGGGCCAATTGGTTCTTGGATGATGAATGGCTACACGGTCTCACTCAATCGACTCTTTTGAACAAAGACTTCTCGCTCGAGAAGCTCGGTCTAAAGTCTGAGCTGGCAGATTTTATCGTCAATAAAAGAGGCGACAATATCATTCATGCTGCAGCTGCAGTTGGTGCCTTTACTCTGCTGCAAACACTGGTGACGGAGTTTCAGGTAGATATCAACAAATGCAATAAAAAAGGAGAAACAGCTCTACTTTGCGCATGACGGTCTGGTCACCCAGGTTCTGTCAAGTTCTTACTGGATAGAGGTGCACTGGCTTCCATACAGTCTACTGACGGTGAAAGTCCCCTCCATTGGCTACTCTCTTTTGAATTCGAAAAGATTAATGTTCCGGCTTTGGGAAAAGATCTCATCCAGAGAGGAGGTGCTGTGGTGGATGCTTTCACGGCCCGCCCTATATCTCATTCATTGTTCCCCGGCAGCATCGATGTTGACTTTCAAGCTCAGGGAACTCCGCTGATGTGGGCAACTCACAACAACCAGCCTCGACTCGTGTCATTCCTCTTGTCCATGGGTGCGAATCCCAATTGGCGTTTGGGAAAAGACTTCCTTTCGCCCTTGGAATGGGCCGCATACTACCATCACACAGTGTGTTTGAAGATAATGATTGACCATCTGGAGAATACCGCCACTGTTCCGAACACGACTGAAGGCAAGAGAGATCTTCGACATGCTGTCTTCTACGGCCCACTTGTGAGAAACGCTTTGCACGCCTCTGATAAGTTCTCGATGATCATCAGAAACGGCACAAATTATCTCACTAACCTCAAGTCAACATTGGCACTTTTGCAAGAGAAAACCAAGCTAGTAAGATTCAACCTAGGGCAGTATCAGACACCTCTGCACTTTGCCGCTCGGGAGGCCCACGATGAAACATGCGAAGTCATCCTGGAGCTTGGATGGTTCACAGACGATATCAATATTCCGGCCGGTCCTGAAAAGCGAACATCCCTGCTTGAAAGCGTACATTGGAACCGCCCCAATCTTTTCCGACTGTTACGCAACCACGGAGCCGATATCCACGCACTCTGCATGAGTCCATTCGAGGGCAGTGAGCAACGCACATGGTCCGCCCTCCATGTAATGGCTAACCAAGCGCAAAACAATGAATTCGCACTCGTCGACGAGATACTCGCAGCAGGACTACCAGTCGATGGCAACCCCGAGGCAGAAATGGAGACAGCTTTCAATATCGCCGTGCGTCGAAACGGCTTCAAACTTGCTGAAAAGCTTCGCACACACGGCGCGAACCCAGACGCGACTCGAAAACAGTCCGCTCTTCTCATTGCACCGTACCCGTTGACAGTACTTGGTCACGAAATCGCGCGCAACGCACGCTACGGGCTGGCCGCGATCCGCTACTTGCTGGCCCTTCGACCGCGCCCGAGATTTATTGTGGAGCCTGCGTGGGTTAACAGCGCTACACCTCGTAGCAATGGTTCCAGATGGATTCACCTATGTCGGTGGGGGAGAGCTGAATCGGGCCGATTTTGATTGGGAGACGAATTGCGCTATTGCCCAGGAGCTACGCACATGGTTTACTGAACCGGATGAGCTTAACGCCCGATGTCTACAAGGCAAGACGGCATTACATCTAGCAGCGGAGCGCGGTAATGCACTCGTCGTTGAAGAGTTGGTTCGGGCAGGTGCTAGTTTGGAAGCGAGGTGCGAAGTAGGAGAGCGACCAGCGGACATCGCTAGAAGGTGGTTCGGTGAAAAAGGTCAGGAAGATAAGTTACGCAAGCTGCTTGAGTGGCTGGAATAGCTATCGCAGCTTTTCTTTGACCTGCCCAGTACTCTTGAATCAGGTAGATTTATTGAACGAGGTTTCAATGTGCAAATCTTGCGGCTGAATTAGTGAACCATAAAGAGCTGGATGCACACCACTCGAGTCTGAGAATGGAAACAGCCTATCCAATTATTTTCTTGGCAGACGTAGGGAAACTCTAAGTTCGTAGGCTTGCATTTATTGGTCCTCGTCACCAACGCGGTCGGGAAAATTGTCCTGGACTTACATGCCCAAACTAAATACGAGGAGAATATCTGCACCGTAAGCAGGGCGCTATCTCTTAGCGAATTCAAAATTTCACTTAAAGCTTTAAGAGGCTAGGAGCTACACAGAGAAAACCAGGGTCCTGTCTCACCATCCAAACTTAGACAGCACTCTTGATAGCACCCTTGACAGCTGTATTTCCGCTCCCGTAATTCACAATCTTCAGATCGGGCTGATTGTAGAAATATGCGGTCGCGCCAAGGGAAATCCGATCATTCTCGATGAAGAGGATCTTGTCTGGTCCTTTAAAGATAGTGACCACGCCGAAGGCCTCGTCGCGATTCCAAAGCGGGAAAACTGCTGTTGACGGCTGGGCACCGGCCACCATGGCAGGCAAAGGTTTCTGACAGGCTGGGCCCTGGAATGTTTAGAAAACGAGTAATAATGTCATTATATGGAGCGAAACTCGATCATGGCTCCAGCTATAATGGCTTTTCTTACTGTCGTGGTGAAGTTAAACCCGCCTCCAGTAGCAGAAGCGTTCACCCCCACCGACGATAGCTTACGCTGAGGTTTATATTTGGAGACGACAACGAATATTTCCTCGCTATGTTGATTGATGACCCAAACACAGCTGGGGATATGTTTGATTGCTCGGATCAAGCCCCCAAAGGCAGACTATTGATTTTGTCAGCGCCATGGGGAGGCTCCGAATTACTCATGCAAACCTGGGGCTTCCTCCTCACTCCCGGGGGAGGGTTATTCGCGGGGCGGGCATGCACAGGAGGCATTTCATCTAGGTCCTTCCATTCATCCAGAGAGTCTGCCTCAGGGAGTTCGCTTGCAGGAATACCCGGTTGATGCTCGACGTTCTCGTTGTCCGTCATTATTTAGTAGGAAACGGGCGGTACAACAGGTGATGAAACAAATAGATGTTAAGATCTTGAATGTCTAAGACCGTAAAGAAGAAATCAGAAGCTAGAAGGTCTAAGACCCTTTATAAGCCCAATAAAGAATACTTCAGCCTTGAGAGTTTTTCCCATCGTTTCAGCTGATCGGGTGTGAGCCGATAAGCACACCGTCATGAGAGTTTCAACGAGGCGTCGAGCCACTCAAATAGATAGCCATCAAGCGAGGCTGATGATTTGGCGACATCCTCGAATGCTTACTTCAATCAGATCTGTGGTGAAGCCCAACAATTTTAATTAGACCCACGCAGGCCGTCCTGCCCCTGATATATCTCTTTCTGAGATTTTTCAGTCGTTCATATTTAAGACACGCCAAGAGTCACGTCGAGTAGTATGTGAAATATCGAGATGCTTCTGAGGCCCTACTGGTAGTCTATGCTTGTTTTGAGGAATTGATAGAGCTATCAAGAAACTTAGTAGTGGTAACGAGCCCCACAGGACGCGGTGAAGATCTGATCTTTTTTTTGTGATAGACCTTTCTAATTGATTTCTCCGATTTATTTATTTTTTGAATATCAAAGGCCATAAAATTGGCTTAGGGAAACTGCTGTCCTTGAAGTGAACTTTGCGCGTTCTGTACAATAGTTGTGTAGTCGACGGCGCGTTAATTGAGCTCAACACGGTGGCAGACGTTCACTCTGGTAAAGCTCCGAAATGCGCTTGAATGGCGAGGAAAAAAGAGAACTGTCAGCTTTTAGAATAGTGACTGCATACTTGTGCTTGTATGAATTTGATGACAGAGAATGACCACTGGGGAAGATGTAAGTCTTCTTTATGTTAGCTTCACTGATCAAACCGCAGTTCCATCTGTAGCGCCATCAATCTGTGTGTTTGCTAATTTTGTTCTGTTTGCTTGAGCCATTCAATAATCTTCCTGGGTGTCTCTGAGCAAGTTGGTATTGTTTGCATCATACTTCGTGCTGTTTGTGTCAAAAAGGATCTGTCAACGTAGATGACAAATTGCATGAGATAATTAACCAGACTGATCTTACTTTCCCCGAACCCCCGAGGCTTTGTAATTGTCCCCGCTCATCGAAAGCGTTTAACTTTATGGCTTGGCAAAAGACCAATCAACGCCGATCCGAGCGGGTGGGTTTTGTTTGCATCGTACTCTCTGTCGTCTGTGTTGATAAAGAAGAACTAAATCAGCGTCGATGATGTATTGCAAGAGATAATACACTAACTAGTTATCGAGCTTTACGTTTGTCAGCACCGTTTCTCGGGTGCCGAACTGAATAATGCATCCGCCCATCCTAATGTTCCTCGCCGCTGAAGCATAACGGTACTATAAAGCAAACCAACTCCCAAGCTTTCTAGTTTCTGTATCAAACTTTCTGCCTATTTTCCAATCACTACTCCCATACAATTAATCACTCATCCACTCGCCATGTCTCTCAAACCCATTATTCTCTGGACTCTCCAGGGCCACGCCGGAACGCCCAACCCCTGGAAGGTCGCCATGATCCTGGAAGAGCTCAACGTACCCTACAAGCACAATTTCATCGATCTTGCCGACCTGAAGAAGGAACCATATGAGTCCATCAACCCTAACGGTCGTGTGCCCGCCATAGAAGATCCGAACACCGGCATCTCCGTCTGGGAATCTGGCGCCATCCTCGAGTACCTGGTAGACAAATACGACAAGCAACACACCATCAGCTTCGCGGCCGGCTCGAAGGAGTACTACGAAGCCAAGCAGTGGCTGCACTACCAGATGTCTGGCCAGGGACCGTACTTCGGGCAGGCCGTCTGGTTTACGATCTATCACGCCGAAAAGTTGCCTAGTGCGGTCGAGCGCTATATAAACGAGATCCGTCGTGTTTCGGGCGTGCTCAATCGATGGCTCGAGAATAAGGAGCACCTCGTCGGCGGCAAATACAGCTATGTTGACGCTGCTTTTGTACCGTGGTTCAGTGTGACTGCGCTCATCTTTTCGGACAAGATTGATATCGAGAAGGAGTTTCCGCATGTCAATGCCTGGTTGAACCGTATTAAGGCTCGGCCAGCTATTGCCAAGACCTTTGATGATAACTTGAAGGCCAAGGCTACGGAAGGGAAATAAAGAAATGCGATGACAGATGGAAACTTTTAGTTGTTGAAGAATGATGCCCCGGACGTGAATACGATGCCACCAAGCCTCCTTTGTGTCACTCCTGAGTTTTGTTCGTGTTCTTATCTTGATCTTGAGATTATGGCGATGGAAACCTGTTTTGTATATAGAAAGTCGTTCTCAGGGAAATGATATGAATATGCCGTGAGATTTGCCCTTGAACTTGCCCTTGAAAGCTAGAAGAGGATAGACGAAAGAAAAACTTCTTGATTTGAACGGCCTCATGTGCCTTTTCTCCTCGTCTTCAATACGCATTTTTCTCAATACTATGTAACACGAGTTAGAGGGCAAAGTTTCTTGATTAACAACAAATACGTATATCTCCTACATGAAATACATCTTCGCAGATACGTTCATCGGCTTAGCACCGCACGAAATTACTACGCCAAAGAAGAAACGGGAACGGACACTGATACTGACTTACTTTGGACGTACAGGATGCTGAACAGCATATCAGGACGGCGGAGAAATTACAAATATGTTTTTCATGTTACGTCAATACAAGGCTCCCTGTCCATAACTGAGCGAAGAAATAGAGTGAGTACAAGTCAACTTTCAGACATTTTCAAGAAAAGCATTTGGATGATCGGGAATGTTACAGTAAATGTGTGACAAGAATCTCTTACATGAGATGCACTTTTGGAGACATGCACAAGATGTTCATTGTCTTGTGACGCAACGCAGTGGTTGTTGCTAAGAGGTATCTTGGCAAACCCCCATTTTCGAATGTTGAAAATACTGACGCCTTGACAAGAGCTCTTCCAAAACACGCTCCGTCGGTGAACGAGTTATGAAACTGCCCGACGGGGTTCCCTCAACGAAGTCCTCGCAGCAGGCTCAGAGTGCAATTAATCGTCCCAAAAAGGGAGTATCAATTAAAAAGACCAAACCAGGGATCTTACCTCGCAACTTTGTGCGATTATCCAGGCGATGAAGGAGGGGGGGGGTGGGTCGGATCAATGTTTATCCGAATATTTTGCTCTATTTGCATCCATATCCTTTGCGAGTAGAAGTCAATTGAATTCGCAATGGTTCCAGAGCACTTCATATCTTTTACTTGATCGATAGAATGATTGACCAGTATGCTCAGGGTGCGCAGATTAAGTGGTGAGCCTTGTCAGCGGAGGTATGAAACGCCTTGGCGCTGACTTGAGAATCGCAAGACCAAGCACCTGGACCCCAACTGAAACGTGATAAAATGTCAACTTCCCACGAGCAAGTGAGGGTTAATCAAAAGAATCGGACAGGAAATTTCCTGTATTAGAATAAAGACAACAGAAACTTGTTACCAGTCAAGGAGTGAGCAGCTTCATCTAAGCAGACCTAGTGCAAGTTCATCCGACGCTTTAGCTTAAACGCCGCACATATTGTGGCAATAGTATTATGATGAAGGAAGAAATTTGCATTCATGAATATCAACAAACTGATTCGCTTAAAGAGCATAGCGGAAGCTGGGAAGCTGTCGGTCCGTCTTGTTTATTTGTTCTGCAACAAGATCGTGTGGATCAGAAATATCCTCAACCTGACCCTGCTTAGAGTCCCGTCGTTTGTTCTCCCAAATGTAGAATATGAAAAGTAAACCAAGGAAGAGAACACCCAACGCAAGTCCGCATAGTGACGCACGAATACCGGTCTGACCGACAGTTAGTGTTGTGGTCATGAAGCGTTAATCAGTGAGTACGTACCTGATAGACAGGGTCCTGCGAAGCCAAAAAGAATTGCGGACCCACAATATTGCCTACGCAATACGCAGCAAATACAGCAACACTGACAGTGCTTCTCTTCGTGACACCAGCCACGTTTGAGCTGACGATGCTTAAGACGAGGGGAATGTTGACAGCAAAAACCGCAACAAAGCACAATCCCACCATCTTCGCAACCTTTTGGGCATCGTCAAGAGTATATATCATAACAGTACCAATGACGGAGACGATGACGTTAAGCACCATTGAGGGGATGCGAGAGGATGGGATGTATGTCGCGATAGTTGCAGTAATGACAAGGAAGATGAGTTGAGAAAGGCCCATTGGCATCTGAATCAGCAAAGATTTAAAAGCAGAGAAACCGAATCCTTCCACAATTATAGCACCAAACTGTGAGTATGTCAGCATCCTGCTTAGTCTCCTTGGTAACGACATATGCCGCAGTATCCACCTACGCTGGTAAGTCCACCGTTAGCAAGATTTACACAGAATGTGTAAAACACCAAAAGCCATGCTTGCGGATCTTTTGCTGCGTCCATGACTTGGCTCCACTGGAATAGAGTAGAGTCAGTGGCACCGGTTTTATTTGCCAGTGTTCGTTGCACGGCAATAGTTCGCTCCGTGGGGGTGAGGAAGGA
This sequence comes from Penicillium corylophilum, assembly GCA_018410145.1. Classification (NCBI taxonomy): domain Eukaryota; kingdom Fungi; phylum Ascomycota; class Eurotiomycetes; order Eurotiales; family Aspergillaceae; genus Penicillium; species Penicillium corylophilum. The sequence continues at coordinate 225,217 of JAGUQL010000012.1, read as the reverse complement.
AGCCGTGGCAGGCGAATCAGGTAGTACGAAGAAGAGAAACACGGCATAACCGGAAGTTATGGCTCCCAGTGCAACAAACAATAGACGCCAGCTCTGTAAGTCCGAAGAAGAATTTCCTATTCCGTAAGCGACGACGCCACCGATTATGTTGGCGACACAGTTGCCAACAAACCATGCACCTTGACTGAAGGAGAGGTCAGTGTTAGCTCCAGTTATTATTGTTCGTTTCAGGTATATATAACGTACCGTGCTGGCTGCTCCTCGCGCTTATAAAACATTCCAGTGATTAATCCAAAGCCCGGCGCAACAGCAGCTTCACCCACTCCGAGGAAGAACCGTGCAGTGATTAACCCTGCAAAGTTCTGGCAGGCTGCATGGCACATCAGGATACCACCCCATAGAAAGCTATAGAAAGAAAAGGGTTAAGAATGGAAGCCGTTGGAGTCAGATTGAGAAAGGAACTTACACGGACACTGCCAAATACTTTCCCAGTGGAAGGCGAACAATCAAATAAGACGTAGGCCAGCTCCAGGCTAGATACCCGAAGTAAAATATGGCGGAGCACCACGTATATTGTGAACCGACAAGGTCCTGTTCAAGACAAGACATTAGCATTCCAAGGTTTGATGACTAGTGACAGAGACAATCTAAGATCCTGAGAAGGCAGACTAACAAGATCGGCTCGTAAGTTCAAGAGAGTTGCTTGACTAAGGGCTAATTTATCCATGTATTGAAGCATGTAACACACTCCCATAGTTGGAATCATGCTAAAATAGAAATCAGCATTTGGCTTGTTTAATCCAAGCGGTAGCCCTTTCCAAGTCTCTTTGTATACTTACAAAAGATCGAGTTTTCTCAGGAGTCGGCGTTCCTCTTCAGGAGATGCCTGATACTCAAGAAATTCCCCAATACCGGCATCTTGGACTGTTTCGCTGGCGACATATGGCTCCTTCTCATTATAGGCAGTTGAGTCTGCTTGGGGTTTCTGCATGGTTGAAGACCAAAAGAAATCAATCGGTATAGTAGGTATTGCTTCTCATTAGTATTAGCGAGCCATGTTAAAGGAAACAACGGATCTTTTATAAAATTCGTCCCCCAAAAGTCTATTCATTCGCCGTACGCAATCCCAGTACCATCTGATCTGGGAATCAGTTATCGTTGGGCATCGCTTAACTGGACCTAATCTACTTTGACTCGTATCACACATGATATCTTAAAAGGTTTGTGGCCAACAGATTGTCGAATAAAAGAATCATATGACAAAAATTTAACACCTCAAACCGTCTGCATTTATCTTTTCCTATCGATGAACGTATTGTTTCCCGCGGGCAATTCGAATAGGAGTTATACAATAGTACAGAAAGGTGGGTTTCGTGTACTCGGCAAATAACCCCCTCGTGGCGATAGATGGTCGGCAATGAGTGTACTGGTGATTGGCTAGTCCTTTGATTTTAGCCTGACGTCGGCAATTTGAAAAGTTAATCGCTGCCCCCGCATTGGTGCTCGGTTATCTTATGTTGCCCCCCGGACGGATAAAGATAACGCAATGAACACACTGTAGATATAGGCTGGGCATTAGTCGGTGCATTAGTAAATGCAGGGTCTGAATATGACTTGATTGAGGATTTGATCGTGCAAGGAGAGAGTGAGAAATGATTTTCCTGTACTAGGTAAGAGGGATAATTAATAAGCGGCCGTATGTCAATGGCATCGTGTTTGTGTTGCCGTGTCTTCCGATCGAAAATTGGGACCCATGGAAGGTCAGTGCAGAGTTACATATATAAAAGCCCACAAGCCGTGTGATAACATGGGGTAATGCGGTCCCCCAACGAAGTAGGACTGTCAAGTTTATTCCTCATAGGATCTACAAGACTTGATCAATACTTAACCTTTGCAAATTAGCCAGCAAAATGACTCAAGTTCAAACCATCTCAATGGCAGACACAGAAGTCCGACGTGCGATTGACATTGCTCTGGATCAGGTTGCTAAGCAACTCCGCGAGTTGAATCACACCGTGAGACTTCATTCCGCCTGACAAAAGGCACTTGAAAACCTAAAGTCAGAACGCGAGTGCTAACCAGAATGGATACAGATCTGGTCCAATCCCGAGCTTGCCTACGAAGAACACCAAGCTCACGATAACATCTGCAACTTCCTTGAAAGCCAAGGCTTCACAGTAACCCGACATGCCTACGGCGTCGATACTAGCTTCGAATGCATTAGTGGCACAGAAGGTCGCCTGGTCAATTTCAATGCGGAATACGATGCGTTGCCTGATATTGGACATGCCTGCGGACACAACCTCATTGCTACGAGTAGCATTGCGGCATTTCTGGCATTGAGCCACCTGCAGAAGGAGCTTGGGATTGGCGGTCGCATTCAGTTGCTTGGCACACCGGCGGAAGAGAACGGCGGAGGCAAGGCCAAATTGCTCGACGCTGGAGCTTACAAAGGTGTTGACGTTTCTCTTATGGCGTATGTTTTCTGATGATCCCGGTGCGACCGGAGAAGCTAATAGCCACTAGTCACGGAGGACCTAAGAAGATGGTTGGAGTGCCTGCCGATGGTGTAGCCGGAGTCCTAATGAACGCTCGGAAGGAGCTATGGGTGGAGTACTTTGGAAAGAATGCACATGCTGGAGGTAACCCATGGGAAGGTGTCAATGCGCTGGATGCTCTGGTGACGGCATACAACGGAGTTTCCACCCTGAGACAGCATATCCTCCCCGACGAACGAATCCACGGTGCATTTTTGGATGTGCCTAGGGTTGCAAACATTATTCCGGCATACACCAAGTCTTATTGGCAGATTCGGAGTCCTACTTTGGATGGGCTTAACAAGCTAATGACGAGAGTCCGGCGGTGTATGGAGGGTGCCGCTACCACCAGCGGTTGCACAGTGAAGATTGAAGAGTGAGTCGTGCTACATATCAACTACTACACGCGTGTTAATGGTTTATTCTAGGGAGGGACTCTATACTGATATTGTTCTGAATGACACCCTCTGTGAGCGATATACAACCCACATGGAAGGATATGGGAAGACCATTATCAACAAGTACGATAAGGTCTTGACCGGTTCCTCCGATGTTGGTAAGTGACAATCCTCATGGTAAATCAACATTTCATGGGCTTTGTTTATTGATGACCTTTCAGGAAACATCAGCTACGCTGTTCCGACACTCCACTCTACATTTGCCATCCCAACCCCCGAAGGCTCCTACCCACACCATCCTTCGTTCACTGCATGCGCTGGCACCGATGAAGCGCACCAGGAAGCTGTTACTGTTGGAAAAGGTCTGGCTCTACTAGGCTGGGACATGTTAACCGATGACAAGCTTTACAGCGCCGCAAGGTCTCAGTGGGAAGGGCAAGTGCCGAGCAAGATCGGCAGATGATCTCATGATGTCCTACGATTCGTTCAACTACCAGCACCTCATCTCACCTCGGCCGTTGTTGATGATTGCTGGCGAAAAGGCGCAGACTCTTCATTATAGCAGAGATGCAGTTGCAGCTGCGCGAGAGCCCAAAGAGTTCTTCGTCGTTAAAGACGCCAACCACTTTGACCTTTACGATAATGTTTCCGAATCCGGCCCGAAGCTCGTGGCATACTATGAGAAATACCTGCTGTAAGCTGAGTTTCAAGCAAAAATGTCATTGTAGAAGCTGCTAGCTTGAGAAACCATGTCAATTCTTCAAACATATATCGCGGTTGATTACAAGACTGGTGAATCTATAGGCCTTACATGATTAGTAAATCCAATCTGGTGCTGACGGAGTTGAATTCGACACAGCAATACAGTATATATTTTACAATCCATAGTATAGTAAATATACTTCTCCGTGGGCGAGATGAAAGCTCAGGCTGTCGCAAAGACTGATCGCCTGGTGCCAAAACGCTCTGAGGTCTAGTTTATGAGACACTGTCTTTAGGAGCAATTTCGGAATCGTGATTCCAATTCAATAAAGAGCCTGTACTTTTTGGCTGACAAAATTATTATGGTAGTCTTTATGGGGGGAAACGAGCGAACCAGAACTGGCAAACATCACCTATGTAGTGTTATGTTCGGCAGACGCTATTCAAAGGGCCGTTGACATCAAGCTACGCACCAACCCAACAACCTATTTTTCACAGTCGCATGATCTATGAAACTCAAACAAAACTCTGGGTCTTAAAGTGATCAGAAGGTCAGTGCGCTTCAGCTTACTTTTCTCCGTGCAGAATCAGACTGGACCACAACAAAAATAAAGTGGCGCTTCTCGAACTCATGCTCAGTTATGTGGGGGCTTTGAATCTCAAATCTCATTGGCCGTTGTTCGAAAGATCGGCGTTCATGTGTGATTACCTGGATTCCCAGTCTCGAATGTATTGCCCGATTCGTCTGCATAACATTCCTACCCAGCCACATGCCGTAAAACACTTTTATCAACGGGGACCAAGCCCCCTACATCCGTGTTCAATTATTGGCAATTTGTATTGGCCTTAAGCAGATGATACTATTGATTTGCGCGATCTGGAATTCCTTTTCCAAAGACGTTCATCGTCTGCGGCGATGCTATTCGCCACAACATGGAGACATGCTGGTTTCCCTGGTTATGATCGATTCACCAAGAGACCAATTGCAATTGAACTCAGTGCTCGACGATTTCATCTAGCTTAGAGAAGCCAGTTTCATTGGTCCACGTCACATCGAATTCTTTTTCCTGAAGCCATTCACTGCCTGCGGCAAGTTTCTTTTTCGGTCCCGTGCGAAGAAGAGTTGGGTTTGGGGATCTTCAGAGATCAGCAGCTTGATTACTCAAACTGCATCTGTCTAGTGCCCTTCCACGCAGAGCTGACACCCGTCAAGGCAATGCTTTCTTCGAGTATATCACTATCGCAGTCCCTTGGTAGCGGAAGCTCTTGGGAATGAAACTTGCCGTCTTACTCAACTGCATAATTAGGATTTTCAAACCCATCTTTAACCAGATATCTCTTGACTGGTGATTGTTTGGGCATTTCTCATTCAGTTCTAGTGACTACCGAATGCGGCGACGACACCAGACTAAATCCGGGTTGCCCAGGGCAATCCACCCACAACCCTTGGAAGAGGCTCGACGGAGACGGAAAATTGTGATGTTTTCAACTGGATGACTTATTTTAGTACATTGTGATTATCTGCAATCAGCAAACTTCAAAATCTATATCAACACCATCCATCCCATCATCAAATCCCGACCAGAACAAGAAAGAATACCTTTTCCAGATCAATTCCTCCAATAATTTGAATAATCCAAAAGATCAACAAGTATTCTTCCAAAGAATCATCACAAGACAGCCGACAATGCAGTTCACCAACATCGCCGCTCTGGCCCTTGGCCTCTTCGCCTCTTCCGGCCTTGCCACTCCTCCCTCGTGGGTCAAGCCTGCCACTATCCAGCTCGCCAACGAACAATCCGGCGCCAATGCCAACGTTGCTGTGCCCGTTGATGGCGTGAAGCGCCCCGTCCAGGAGCTCTGGGGCCACACCGCAGTTGCACACGAGGGCCTTGTCTTCGCCTCAAGCGCCATGCTCACTGCTTTCCAGCAGACCACAGTCTGCGAATTCACTGAGGAGCCGCTTCTGGATGCCAAACTGAACGCCGAGAAGACATACACTTCTTTCGGTGGAGGCGTCAAGGATCTCTGTGCGGCCTATGTGGTGTGCAAGTGTGAGGGCATGTAAGATGTCCGGGCTGGAACGATATTTTGAAAGGAAAGAAGTTTTGGCGATGCGTTTTGTATATGTAACGTGTATTGCAGAGTGGGAAATAATCTAGCAGAGTTATGTACGTGTTCTAGTCATTATGCAAATGTTATTTTTGTCTATTATTATATGCTATGTCAATTCTTGCTAAAAAAAAGTAAAAGCGCGATGGATCACCTTGCGAGTGATGTATCTACACATCCCATATAAGTACCGGCTAATCAAATAATACAAATAAGCTATTTATTCTCAATAAAAAAAACAGGCCAGCCACCGAAATATAAGTACGGTTGATAAGAAGTCTCAGGGTCCGATGAAGTGGGGTCGAATCAGAGGGTCAGTGCACCCTAAAGAGGCTCATTTGGTGAGTGTCCGTCAATTGCCCTGAAATGTTTCACTTCCCTTCTTTACCTTACTTCGACTCTTCATCTTGAACCGTGAGAGCAGATCTTCGATCAGACTGAAGTCCCTCGCAAAATGTCGAGCGCTCAAGAAACAGCCCTCGTGACCATGGAAATTCTCGAAAACATCCTTCTCAGTCTCGATATCCAATCCATCTTGACATCCGCTCAACGTGTGTGCCACAAATGGCGAGATCTGGTTTCCACGTCACCTTCTATTCAAAAGCACATCTTTTTCCAACCGGATTGGGATCAAAAACATAAACAACAAAACCCTCTCTTAGCGTCAATTTTCCCAGGCTGGTTCTCACCCGATCATACCATACCCAGGGCAGAAATTGAAGATCGGGGCACTCTTGATATTGGCTCTGAGGGGATCAAATCCTCGATTGACCTGAATCAGCCCGATGTAAAGGCTTCTTTTAAGCATAAAGATGCCAGCTGGCGCCGTATGTTGGTTCAACAGCCGCCAGTTCTTGATCTCGTTCTGTTCAGAGTAGGATCATCGCGAGGCGGCAGCTGGCTCGATGGACCGCACTTATACGACCTGGATGTAGAAGATACATCTGTCAAGGACTTATACTCACAAGCGTTGGCCATATCAAATCCGCTCCGAATGGATGACTTTGTCGACTGGGTTCCTTGGTTGGGTGTGGAACAATTTCATAGACGGATGATTCTGTGGGATGATGGAGACGTGCAGATTCCGTCCGAATTTGAATATCATTCTTTCGATAAGGAGGAAAAGTGCAGACTCCGGGAAGCACTGGAGACATTTGGAATGATTGCGGTGAAGTATTATGTGGTTCAATGTGCAATGGGGTCAAATCACGGCCCCTTCATGGGTAAGAGAAGATTCTTGTCCCCGTCGCCTGAAATCAGACATGAACCTACTCGGGTAAAACGCTTCAAGCGATCGCATCAATAGATCGAATACAAATGCTCGCCCCTTTTCTATTCGGAATAGCTGCATAGACGCTAAACCGGGATAGGCAATACCCCTCTGGAGCCTTATTTGGCTGTGTTTGGCCCCAACGCGCAGATCTTACGGGGCTGAGAAAAAAATAAGCCACTAAAAACAAACATTTGCCAAACACATCTTTCCGATGTCTTGATCATTTCAAAAATATCTCCTCAATCGTATACCCCTCCCCTCCCACCCCTCGAGCGCCGACATGGAAAGAGGCGATGCCCCAGCCACTTCAAATGTATTCAAAATCAGCTGCCTCTATGCCGCACAATGCCTGATCCCCGCGACTTTGCTTATCGCGACGTCAAAGCAGTCTATGATTCGGTACTTTTCTGTTCCATGTTCGCTTTTCCTCGCACACTACGCCATACACGTGGCTTCCGCGTTGGGCCCGGGGTTCTTCTGGTGTGAAATTGCTCGCTTATTCGTGACGATCATCTTCCAGTGTCTGAATCTATTACTTATTAATCCAAAAGATGGCAATGATGTTCCTGCTGAGATTGGACAGGGCCTCATGGCTCGCCTCTATTACGCGATCGGCCTTTTCACTCAGCCTCGTGGTATTAACACGGCCTGGCAGGTGAAAAATGCCCCATCGCAGCCACACTATTACCAAAGAAGAGGGCTGGATATTCCTTCACGAGGCCGCTACCTAATCAGACAAATAGCTATCGCTTTTTGGCAATATTTGGCCCTCGATGTCTTCGCTACTCTTGCGTTGAAGCAAGCCTTAGAGCAAAAGAAGCATGAAATGTTACCTCCCATTGTACAATGGGACCTATCAGCTGAACAATGGATCGAGCGAATAATTTCGAATCTGGTCGCCGGATTCGTCGTGAGTCGAATTCTGATCGATTTTCACCATCGTGCCTTTTCTGTCGTTCTTGTGGCAGTCGGGCTTGATTCTCCGTCAAATTGCCCCCCGCTCTTCGGAAAGGCAGCAGATGCTTGCACAATGCGTGGTTTCTGGGGGTAAGTTTCTTCCACATCTTCTTTGTATCGAGTACATCTCTACGCTTGCTTGGGACGATACATCGTGGACATCTTGCTAACAAAATCCCGCAGTAAATTTTGGCACCAGTTATTGCGTCAACCCCTCACCTCTGTTAGCACGTTCATTACTCGAGATCTACTCGGTGTGCCGCCAAAGTCTCTAGCAGAGAAGTACATGAACGTCTTCATTATCTTCTTCTTCTCTGGTGCGCTACATGTCATACTCGATATCGTGCAGGGAATTCCAGCAGAAGAATCTGGGGCCATGTTATTCTTCTCCATGGCCCCGCTGGGTCTCGTGATTGAAGACAGCATCAGAACCCTCTGGAAATATTTTGCCAATTTGAGCGGTAAGAAAAAGACAAACGAGAAAGCTTCGGTGCCAGTGTGGCAGAAGACTCTTGGAATCCTCTGGACAATGGCATGGCTGGGTATTACATCAACTTGGTACTTCTATCCGCAGACGTTGAGACCGCAGAATCAGGCTTTGGTCCCTTATAGCTTGGCTAGTCAGGTTGGGCTGCCCCTAGTAGGGTCAGCGGTGGTCGTGGGTGGCGCTATTGTGAAGTTTGTTTTCGAAGTTGAGGTGTAAGGACGCGCATATATCATCATGCTGGTGCTGCCTGTGTCGTATATGGAGTTTGATAATGAGAGGTTTCCAGATTGCCTGGAAATATCCAAGGTCCCGGGGCCGAACCCCCGCTCGGGAAGCCTCCGCTGTAGTGGATAACGTCAGCCACTGAGATGGCTCACCGTGAGGCACAGCATCTCTCTCAAATGGTAAACCTGTTATTCCGCATCCCTTCGAAACCATTCGTTTCTGTGTTCATCCTCCCTTCTTGATCATTTTCTCTCAAACGATATCCCACAATGGCCACCGCTGCGGTGTTCGGCTGTACTGGAGCTGTGGGATCTCAGATCCTCGCCACACTTCTCTCCACAGATGCAGTCTCGTCTGTCAAGACCATCTCCCGCAGACTTCCAAATGCTCAATCGCCTAAACTTCAGGTCATTGAGGAAGGCGACATCACGAAATGGGGCGGCATGATCTCATCGCTGTCTCCAAAACCATCCATGGTCTTCAACGCAGTCGGCACCACCAGAGCGGCGGCCGGTGGGATCCAGAACCAATGGAAGATTGACCATGATTCGTGTGTTGAGAACGCCAAAGCAGCTAAAGAGGCCGGAGTAAAGACGTACGTGTACATCTCCAGTGGAGGAACCAGGAATTTCCTCTCGCGCTATGCGCCCTACTCGAAGATGAAAATCGGGGTGGAAGATGCGATCAAAAGGCTTGATTTTGAGCATGCTATTATTTTGCGCCCGGGTATGATCATCGGAAGAGAGACTTCAAAGGCTCCAATGTTGGAGAAACTGGTGGAGAGTCTGAAGAGTCTTGGACAAGGGATTCAGGACATGATAGGTATTTTCAACCCGATCAAGAGCCATACAACCTCGGCTCCTGACTGATTTGTTACGAGCAGGTCAAGATCAAACCACCATTGGTAGAGCAGCCGTGGCAGCTGCTCGCATGGCCGAAAAGGGGAAGGCGCCTTCCAAGTACTGGGTTTTGGAACAGGCCGATATCGTCAGGCTTGGCAGAGATGAGTGGGAAGCCTAAGGGGCTTTCCACAAGCGGAAAATTGTTGCAGGATTTTTGCCTGGGACGGAGTAATCGTGCATGTCTGTAGTTATATCATCTCTAAGAGATCCCGGTCTATCAGCTCTTGAACAATAATCACTTATTCATAGCTTCCCATATCCACCCACGATGTTCTTCCGTGTAGTAGAAAACTCACTCAATACGAAAGCTCTGGTGTTTCTCATCCCGGAGGAAACTGCGATATGATTTATGAATGTTACGATCGACTTCAACAATTCAAGCCTTGCCACATGTCATCACGTGATGGATATGCGGCTGGATGACTCGGCCCAAAGTCTTCTGCTCACTTGCATATCGCGCTGTGCACACACCAACAATAAAAACCTTGATCATTAATGTCGATATAAGATGCCTCCACAGACAACAAAGCGCGGCGAGAGTGCGCAAAAGGAAAAGCGGAAGCCAGTCCGCCGTGATCCCGAGAAAAGACGGCAACAGAATATTGAGGCTCAAAGAAAGTACCGTGAGTGACAGCATATCGCGGCCAATGGATCGAAGGCTCTGCGAAGACCAGATTCTGATGTTTTGTCTAGGAGCAAAGCTTCGTGAGCGCCTGAATCATCTCGAAGCAGTTGCAGCAGGAGTGGCGAGCACAGGCCCATCTGAGTCGGTGACGACGCACCGCTCACCCAGTACTTCAACTGACACTATTGCAACAAGTCCCACGACCTCTGTTGCCGCAAACAGATATGCGTCGAGTCCATCTGTGAATACTCCAGGGGAATCTCAACAATTTACATCACAAACCGATAACAAATTGTCAGCACCTGCCTTATGGGACCCTGTCGACTATTCTAAATTGGATGACCCGTCATTCGGCATGAGTTTATGGGATCCCACAACGGGATTTGACGCGCCTCCAAATGGTTTTTTATCGGCACTGAATCTATGGGGCTCTTCAACATGTATTGATCCGTCCTTTCTCATCCGCGATGATGACAGTGATGGGACAGTGGGATACCGGACCACCACTATAGGTTGCGGTTGTTCTACCAGACACATCCAGATAAGGACAAAAGGTGTCGATCCATCAAGTTTCAACGACATCAAGATACTCACGTTCGGATTCCCTGCCGGCACAGCAGATCCGTATGCAAACAACATTCGCATCGACACAGTCTGCACTGTTGCTGCTTTGCACAATATTGGAACGCACCTCGGTGTTAACGAGGAGACTTTATGTGCCGATGAATCTCTCTCGCCGTTCTTTCGATTTACTGCGAACTCAGTTGACTTTATGGTCCAATCGAACATGATCAAGACCGTGCAGCAGACCTTCAAATCATTGAAGCCGGACTTGCGGCCGAGCGGGCAGCAGATCACGGTCAAGCATCATCCATGCATAGACATTCTACCTTTTCCGACATTACGAGATAATTTCATTACCCATCAAGACGAGTTTGACGAGGATGAATTGTTCATGGATGTCTTGACCGGCTTGGTGTGCTGGGGAGGCGCAGGCATTGGGAAGAGGGATCGAGACATCAATACCGGATCCGCATCGACGGGTACGCCATGGGATTCGCGCAGTTGGGAAGCGAAGGAGTGGTTTTTGAAGAAGTATTGGGTCCTACTAGGTGGCGAGGATGGTGAACTTGTACGACAAAGTGAATGGTGGCGCGGTATCAGGGGAGAAGACATGCCCAGCATACAATTGCCTAGCTAGAAACATTTCTGGCCAAATGGACCAATATTCAATTGTGGCGAGAGACACATTGACTTAAGTGACAACTCACAGGAGGACACACATCCAATTGACTTCAGCAATATTGGACCCAGGCGTCCAGATCCATGTTTTTGATGACAGTCGAGAATCTATCTACGTTTTTCGCATTGCAGACTGTGGACTTCTCTGCATTCTTCACGCGAGCTTTCAGCTTGGTATTAACATCAATTTCGCCAACATACTCGATGTGGAAGACAGGCTTGTTGACGTCTGTAAAGGCGGCATAGACGTCGCACTCGTCATATTGGGCGCATTGCTCGTTCGCGGACCATTGCATTCTCTCAATTACTGACGGAATAATGTCTCCTCCATTCTTGAGTCCGACAGACATGCCACGGGAGTGGGCCTCGGACGAAAGAAAATTCAAATAGTTGATAGAATCAGCTTCGGTGAGACTGAGACCATTGTCGTTGCCGTATGCATCAATGTTATCGGGGTCGACACCATCGCAGCCCTTTTTCTGTGCCATGTCAAGACGGGATGTCATGATCTGGCGGACATTGGCTGAATGCACATCCAGCCAGCGCTCGCCTGGCCAATCTTCCGTTTCGTTACCAAAGTCAGAATCGACGAACTTGTTCGCGTCAGAGCGCCAGTCCTCATAAGTTCCGGCAGAGAAATAGCAGATGACTTTGGCGCCCTTGGCATGGATCTTGGAGATTGTTGCGTTAGTGTTGTCGAAAAGATCAATGTCGAAGACATCGGCATCCATCGAAATATCATCAACCGGGTTCTCCAACTGGATCTGCCACTTGATTCCTGCTTGTGGCTGCCAGATAACGTCGGTTTTCGACGCTTGAACGTCTTCACATCGCTTTAGGATGCGTTTGTAGACTCGGCTGACTGGTTGCTCGGCTTCTATGTTGAGGCCCAGTGCAAAAAGAATCAAGGCCCCAATGCAAGATAACAAGAGCTTCTTCTTGGTCAGCCAAGATCCCCATCTCCAATCCTGAGAGAAATCCATGGTCGTCTTGGGTGTATAAAAAAAGGATGGAAGCCTTTCAAATGTTGAATGAATCGAGAAAGTCTGAATGAATGAAAGAAGTGAATTGAACAATCTTGGAAGTCGGACCTGCCGGTTCTCAAGTAAGGGAACGACTAATGGACTAATGGATGACAGATAAGTGAGCGAGTGAATTCCCAATGGGTGCGATACTAGTGACAGACAGGCGCAAGTTTGACCCTTAAATACTTCATGTTTCCCGGATTGATGTCCGGTGCCCAGAGGTAGACAGGTCATAGGTGTTTCATGATTTACTACGATGGTCATCATTTTTTGTTGGAACAATCCAGGCAAGATGGGATCGAAGCCACAAATGGGAAAATCAACCGTTGAAGGCAACATTCAAAGATGCCCTCAACCAGTAAGATTGACCTCGCGGCGTAATTGGTAAGAAGTGTGATGGAGGCAGGTCATCAATATTCCGGGGACCGATCTTGAAACATGCGCCGAGAATAATTAGCGCCAGACAGAGAAGACCCTTCTTCCGCCACAAACTCCTTTTAATCAAAATCCAAACACGCTCTTGCATAGTGGCTTGGACCCTTCTTTAACAACTGGCTTTCGGATTCATACAATCCAATCAGAGGGGTCGCAGATTACCATCTTTGATGAATCAGAAGCGCCGAACGGCTATAGAAGCCTGGCTTGTACAGCCAAGACCCTTGGCATGTAAGCCTATGGTCGACCTGTCCGGTGAATCCCACCATAGATCACGACATAGACAGAACGCAATAAGACAATAATTATCCGATCTTGCACGTGGATATGGGTTCCAATCTCTCAGGTTAGGCCCAGTGTAAAACATACATAATGTCCTTGCGCACGGCTTCCCTTGGCAAGACTAATGATAGTTCGACCTTGAGTTCGCCTTGGTGTCCTTATATCTCCGCATTCACTTGGCAGATTGCTATGGGCGCTAAACGACAGGTTCTCTTATCCCACAGGCACAATATTGGCTTAAGAGGGATACGGGGGCGGTTGAAAGAGATTTTGCTTCTTGGACAGCTCACAAAAAAAGAGCAGAATCCCGCATGATATGGGAGAACTTTAAGTTATCCACGCTTGTTTCATTCTTCCTTTCGAAGCGATTTCTTGGTGAGATCTTTCATCTCTGAAAAAAGCTATATGTACAACTGCACATATAATACTCCTGTCCCCATTGAGAATTACTGACCCCTTTCTCCGAAAGAGGTAGCCGATATGAGAAAAAATGAGCGAGTTATCCCCCAGATTCCCACACACGATCTGGCTCCCGCGGATGGTCCATCTTTGGGCCACGAATTTGAGATGGGCGAGCAGCAATGCTCGCCCCTCTTGCAAGCGTCTCCATAACCCATCTGTCCTTTCCAGGCCACACGCAGCATATGCTACGAGCACCCATCATATTCTATTGTCTTCTAGCTAGGCTTAGCCGGTCTAAAAAGCTCATGTAAGACAAATCTCCCCCAGAATAGCAAACATCCGAATGATCCTCGCATACCGTCTGAGCAGATGGGTTGAATCCAATCCTCTGCTGGGTTCCAATTTACATACCTTTCAATGGCTTTTTTTGCGGTGGATCAAGCCTTAAATGTTACTCGGGTCAAGCCATCAAGAGCTTGTGGTCATGTCGGCAGCACATTGCATCCTCTGGTGTATTATACTGAGGTATGAGGGGGTGAAGAAGGCCAAAGAGCACCCATTGCCAGACCAAAAAAGAAATAAAAACATACAACAGCAGGGATTCGCTGGTGGTCACCCACCCAACTACTAACCTGCCGGCGTGTGGCTTAAGTACGGCTGAGCGGACGGGAAGCCCTGTTCTCCACACCCTATGGTCGTATGTGCTTAACTTATCTTTCCTATAATATATATTATGAACTAAACAAACACAACGCTTTGACGAGTTAACAGGCCTCCATACCTGGACATAGCGATTGGCAAGGAGAAGAGAGGTTTAGGCAGATTCCAAACATTGTAGAATTGAAAGGCTATGAGGAAGCCTGAAACCACAATAGAAAGCCTAACTCCGGCAGAATCTTAACTAAGCTTAGCGACATCCTGAACAAAGTAGTATTCAGAGACTAGGTGCAGGTGTCCTGCGGAATGGGTCTGATAGGGCGAATAAATTGGCCTCCCTCTCGCCTGGCCTCGCCTGTCTTATCCGGATCCCTTTTGACCCCAGTCGCGCAGCGCTAAAAAGCCTTATCCATTTCTTACTTCGGAAGGGGCCTCGGAATTTTGTGAAAAAGTGTAAATTGGTTGTAGAAAAGAAGGATGCCTCCTGTTGCATATTATGAATCGGCGGACAACAAGGGAAGTAAGATATATGCATCCACGATCTCTCTCATTCCCTTGTCAGCATCTTCCTCCTCGCTCTTCATGTTTGTTCACGTAAAATGCTATCGAAGAAGGCCAGGTCAATGCCTTGCAGGTACCAATCGGCATCGGTTGATGCAAACTCTGTGGATGGAAGAGGCTGCGTGGGCTCGCTATCCATAGTATCTGGCATTGTAAATTCGTTTTGCATAGAGGGTAATTTCCGTGACAGGTTCTGATGAACAATTGACGGTATCGTCTCTGAAATTGGTTCGTTGAATTGATTCTCGCTGTGAAAGATTGATAGCTCGTCCGATACAGAAGGCAGGTGGTGGACCAGCTGGTTCGGACCCAATGCAGTCCCGATCAACATGGGTGAGATGTCTGGTAATGTTGAAGCGGATCTTGAGATCACACCATGTTCGAAATGAATCGTACCAAGATACGGAATGCGGATGTGTAGTGCCTTGCCACCGTTAGTCAATCGGGCGTCGCACTCAAGCTCTCTCTTGCCCTCTTCCGATGAGCTTGCGCTATACATATCGCCATTAGCAGCACTGGCCTCAATGATGAGTATATTTTTGATGATTTGCGTGAGCTTGTAAGCAATAGAATCAACATCATCGCGGGCCATCGATTCGATGAGCTCTAGGGTACGCTCCATAGAGCCGCGGTCACTTGGCCGGCTGTGGGCAAGAGAGTTGAGGCACGGTCCTGGGTTTGAATATCCCCCAAGGCCTTGAGACTGACTGCGCGAGCTGATATGAGCAAAACAGATTGCCGTAATGGCCATGAAGGCGAGGAAATCTGAGCCGCCGCAGTAATAGTCCGCAGGGTTAGAAGTGCGGAATGCTAGATAACGGGATAGTATTTCGCGGGCAGCATTAAGAACAGTTAGTTTGCTGTGATAGAACTTCTGTTCAGATGCGTTGGACAGCATATAAGGTAGATGAAGCCGCATGAGCACATGGTAGTGCGAAAAGTGATCCATGATACGAACTGTGTCGCGAAACAGATGTGTATCATCATAATTTTTAGACATAAAGGTTGGAATCATCCACCATTGAGAAGGCATCTCGGATGCTGCTTTTTCCAAGAGCAGGTCATCTTGGTGGACTTTGGTCAGGTCATTAAAACTGTCTTCCTTGCGCTCAATGATATTTCCAGTAACGATGCAGTGAATGCGTTGCAATTTTTCATTGGGGGGACATTGCTCTAGTGCTTGGGGAGTCGAGAAGTTATCTTTGACTGGGCTATGCGGTAAACCCAGCATGATGGAAAGATAGCGATCCATTTGGGCCAATCGGAAACAGATATGAATGGGATTGAAGGCTGTTCTAGTCTCGGGGTCGAGAATTTTCAAGGACGGAGAGCCGAGGCCTCGGTGTAGCGCCAACGTCTGAGCAATGGCAATGGCGCGGTGTATTGATATCCATGCTCGATGAAGGTTTCCAGAATAATTGTGATACATGGCCTCGATCATTATACACTCGATGCCTTCGAGGGAGCCGATGAGCTCGTCATTGGTAGTTACTAGTCTGGTGGCTGTATCAACGACATTGGTCATTATTGAGCATATATCAGTGCCCCGATCACACAAGTCTCTGGTGAGAGAGGGAGGTACTCCTTGCAGGAAGGTACCAAGGACCAGAAGCTTATGGGCAATCAGAACGGGATGTAAATCTGTCGAGGGCAATTGTAGTAAGTCTCTTGGTAATGATGGGACCGAAGCAGTAAAGCTGGTGTAGGGCTTGCATATTCCAGAGAATAATTGCGTTGAAATACCTAGTGGGAGGCTACAAATGATATCGTGCTCAGGCTTGCTAGGCCATACGGCGAGGAGGTCGTGAGCCAGGTTTTCATATTTGCTTAGGGGGCGCCTGTTCAAGTGCTGAATCACGACTGTTTCCGGGCGAGGAGGTTCCGGGACAAGATTCTCCTCGCGAAAGATTTCCTCCTGGTGGGTGGGTCGCTTTTCAAGCATCAGACACTCAATGTTGAGTGTCATTCAGGAACGGGAAGACTTACCACTCTGTCAGTTCCTTGCCAGAATCTTGCTCCGTTTCCTCTTGTCCCTAGGGTTGCGTGAGATTCGAGCCGATTTTCCGGGGCCGATTTTGGAACATGGGCTGTCTCAGCATTGGCCACCAGTTGCTCAAGGATATCCTCAACCCGATTCAGCCGAGACTCTACCTGAGCACCGCGGGAGGGATTCGGCTTATCAGGGTACTCCTGGCCGATGCAGGTTGTCCCACGCCTTCGACAATGATTGCAGGTAGAATGAGTTGAGACAAAGATACAGCGAACTTTTCGTCGCTTGCATTCCCAGCAGCTTTGAGTTCCTTTTCGGAGCTCTCTCCGCTTGTTGCCTAAGACGGCTTCTTGGGGGCTTGTTTCGACCATCGCCGTTATGAGTTTGAACAGTTGCGTCATGCAAGAGCCAAACTGGTGATCGGTATTGCACTCTTGAAAAATTAACTTCGACGCTGACAAAAGATTCGCGACATCCTGGCCGGCGACTAATGCATTACCAAGCGATCTCGGCTGCCTCGGCCGAAGTGACGTGCTTATTTTCGACATCTGAAAAGTGGCGGCGCTTCACCCGAGTTCGGCGGACGAACAGTACCATCACCGCCCACATTTCTTAGAATGACAAATTGGCACCCAAGAGCCGAGGATCATGGACTGGGCCAGGGTGCTTGCAAATCAGGCCCAGGGGCCCTTTCTCATCCGAAAACCTGGCTAAGGATTAATTGCATTAACAAAAACCGACCGAAGTTTCGGCCCTAGTCTCTATATAGAGCTGTCCGTCCACAAGTCCGCTTCGAAAATATGACTTCAGATCAGCATCCGACATTCACTCAAAATACAGTATAACGTAAATTCAAAGCATCATATCAACGAAAATGGTCAAGATCGCGTTCGCGGGAGGGTCCGGCAGTAAGTTTTAATAGTACATTGGACGTATACCCACTCTGCAGGATGTCTAATTGTCAACAGACGTTGCCCGAGAGATTATTGATGTCCTCCTTGAGGACGAAAAGCACGATATTCTGATTCTTTCTCGAAAGGTGCCCATGAGATCTCGGACTTGTATGACAATTGTTGAGTTGTTTCTAACTGGTTTCTATAGGATGCAAAAGTTCCACTGGCCGTCCCAGGAATCACCTGGGCTAAAACCGACTATACAGACAAGGAACAGTTAGCACTTGCACTGCAAGGAGTTCACACTCTGCTGTCTTTTGTTTCTGAAGAGGATCCATCCAGTCCAAATCAGAAGAGGCTCATCGATGCCGCGATTCAAGCTGGCGTGAAACGGTTCGCACCTAGCGAGTGGGCCACGTGAGTTCATTTATCTTCTTGCTGCTTCTTTGCTTACCAAGATATACTAGATCTGAGCTGGACCATCTAGGTTGGTATGCCTACAAGGGGGAAATTCGCAGATACCTCGAAGAGCTGAACAAAGACGAAAAGGTAGATGCCCAAGGTCGCCTCTGAAATCTTGACAATCTAACTTGATATATTCTCACAGATTCTGGAATACACACTTTTCCAGCCCGGCATCTTTGTGAACTACTTGACTCATCCTCATAAGTCAATGAAGTACGTTCATCCAACAGAGCTACCATTTGACTTCGAGAACCGTCGGGCCCTCATCATCGATGGCAGCGGTGATAAAAAGATCAGCCTCATCACGGTTGATGACTTTAGCAACGTGATAGCTAGGGCCATTGACTTCGCAGGCGAATGGCCGATTATCGGTGGTATTAGAGGCACCGTCGTCTCTATTAAGCAGCTTATTGCTCTTGGCGAGAAAGTTCGAGGTGCGTCATTCGAATTTAGAATTTGACCGATAAGAGAAACATACTAATATCTCAGTATCAGGAGGTACACCGTTCAATATCGAAAAGGTTAAGGCAGAGGACTTCGAAAGTGGGGAATGGCAAACCTCGTGGGTACCGAAGCTCAGTCACCCTTCGATCCCGCCTGAATATGAGGAAAGTTTTTCAAGGATCGGGGTCGCTAGTATCTTGTTGGCTATTTCCAAAAATGCCTATTTTGTGTCAGACGATTGGAATCAGTTGCTTCCGGACTACAAGTTTACTGCTGCTGAAGACTTTCTGAGTGAAGCCTGGAGTGGCAAGCCTTAGGTGGTTACTGAGACTGTTGATCTAGTGACGCTTGTTTGAGTAACATAGCAATACTAAATAGCAGAATGGTACTGTCTCTATGTTTCTGAGCCGGCTAATTTTTATGGCCTAAGCCTCAAAAAAAGGCTCCACATGCCAAATCAGTTCTTAAAAATCTTCCAGAACTAATCTGATTATTGCGTAAGATACCTAGGTAGGTATGAACACGGCGAATCAACATCTCCCGACAGGGGTTCCATTCAAGACTCACCACACATCCGGCAACAGTACGTTGGCATACAGTAAAATTGATCTTCCCCTCTTCCAATTTGATCATCGATGGAGCTGTAAATATAATCAGGGGCGAAAAAAGTATTGAATGCAGCTATGGAGCTTTAAAAGAGATCCGTGCAAGGGCAAACGTGCATACGGCGCGAACAGACTGAACTATGTCGAACTCATAGCCCGTCAGATATGCCCGAACCTTGGGCATATCAATGCGCCCGGTTAAAGCTATCATGGCAGCAGATTGCTCTGGAACCGGGAAGGTTCGAAAAAGTAGCTTGTATTTCTCAGATCATGGTAGACTTTTCTAGCTCTTGGGAATCATGGGGAGCAGGTGCTGCTTATGCTCTGAGACCTCAATAAGCTGAGTGGTTTGAATACTAATCGTAGTCAATGTCCAATAAAATCACCACTGATATCTAGAGCTCGCAGGCTGGAGTATACGAAGGTCTTACATGTGTAAACGCCCTATGTAAGGCAGAGGTCTCAGCGTGATACACTGTAGATGAGCGACGCTAGATAGGGACTTAAATTTAATGATTGGCGATTTGTCATAACTACCGCATCAATGGTGTACCGGTAACATTAGCGTATGTTTGTCTGATAATTCTTTATCTAATTTCAGATTACTAATTTCCTCTTAGGCCTTCCATTATACGATAGCGCTAGCACGGGGTTCGACTCCCCGTTGATGCATTCTTTTTGCCATCCAAAATTACACACCACCCTTCAATTTTGAATGACTCCGAATCACAGACATATGTCTCGTAAAAACAGAGCTCGGAATAGAAAAGCTTATAGATTCATATCACTGCGAGTGTATTCACTGTAATCTGATGTATGAACCACCGTTGAATTCCTTCAACGTTACCTGACTCGATCGTGTTTTTCACCCTACCAACTGGTCATCGTGGACACTGTTTAGACATATCGACACTAATGGACTCAAGTCTAATTCCATGATCCGCATATGATTCCGGCTACTCTGTTTGACGATCAGATAATCAATCCATCGTGGTAGACTCTGGTTATCTGCCATCTGCTTTTGGATTCCTAGAAGAAGAAGTCAAGTTTATCAATATAGTCAGATGGGAGCTGGTAGTAGGAGCCCAGCTAGACAGCTTTCAATATGCTTGCTTGTCTCCACAGGCGTGTTACTGTTTCGGCTACTAATTGAAAAGGGTGACCAAGCCTCCTGGGAAGTGACATGACTTTTATATTTTAGCCTTACACTTTGATTGTTTAGCCGTCAGTGATAGCTCGAATCCTCTGTGCGCCCCTGCTTTCGCGTATTTCGACCCTTTATTGCCACTGCTCCCTTCCCGTCAGGCCCCAAATTCTTACAAATCCAATCTCATAGCTCAACAACGATCTTCGTTGTAGCCTGAATTTTTGCGTGGGGCTTGTTATTAATCTTGTTGGCAGTCCATTTATCTCGAGGTAGGCCAGTAACTTTGATATTGGTGCATGCCTCCAGTATGTATTACAAAAATTACACTGGACGTATGTAGCGACAAAAATATATATCTAGTAGGGCACACAAGCCCATTAATGTAGATATAGCTAAAATATCACGGTCGCATGTAGACCCCTAAGTAATTGATCGCTAGTGAGGTACGAAGTCGGAATTAACCGCATTCAACATGGGGCTGAGCCTGGCAGGGAAAGAGTGGTGTCGGTGAAAGGATGGAAAACGTTCTTTATTTGTTATTTTGTGCAGAACTCTTGTCTTCCAAGGTTCTCTCTTACTGCCGAATTCATCGACTGCTTATTTCTCCCTGCTTTGCTCGGTTAGTGGTCCTCGATCAATTCATCAACACCGTTCAATTCAAAGCAATTGAAGTCGGGCTTCTATGATATGTTCGAACATTGATCTCGCTTTCGAAATGGAGTCGCTCTAAAGAGTAAATTTTATTATACTTTATGTATTTTTAGACTGGAATTTCTATTACCAATAAGCATCAATGGTGTACCGGTAACATTAGCGTACGTTTACCCGACAATTGCCTGATCAACTTTCAGATTACTAATTCCCTCTCAGGCCTTCCATCACATGATAGCGCTAGCACGGGGTTCGACTCCCCGTTGATGCATCTTTCTTTTTTGTTCCTTTTTGTCTAATATTTTTTATATTTTTCCTGACTTTCGGCCTGCTTAGTTCCTAACTCTGATTTTTCCTCCCTACATTCCTAGAATCTCTGCTTTATACACACTGTGTTAGTTCATATCTATAGAACAGAGTTATGCTTCTATGATATAATCCGTGGAAGATGATCTCGACGTCGATGACTCTTGAAAGTGCAAAAAAGGCCACAAATTATAATTTGAATACTCGCAAATTCCTTCATATTGAGCATCAATGGTGTACCGGTAACATTAGCGTATGTTTGTCCGCTAGATATCTTCCTGTAACCAGATTACTAATTCTTCAACAGGCCTTCCATCTATATGATAGCGCTAGCACGGGGTTCGACTCCCCGTTGATGCATTCTTTTTCTTTTTTTCTTCTTTTTTTTCTCTTTCGAATTTGGAAGAAGCTAGCTGGGCTAGGAGTCTCGGTCATAGTCATATTTGATTCAAATCTTGTGCGCCACCAGAATAAATGAAGAAGTTTCAATTCGGTGCGTGTCACAACGTTGGAACTGACATAGGGGAGAAGGCACAAAATATGGATAGGAATGAGTCAAGTGTTTAAAACATCAACGATTATGGTTGGGTCAAATTAAGAACGACCGAACCCGCCATTACTCTATTCCCATTCATTGTGCGCAACCGTAAATGTTCAGACCGACGGTGGCCATCTAGATAAATGGAAACGGCGAACGCTCATCACAGCCCAATTGGGGGTTTAAATTTGAATGGATTGAGAATGACCAGGCGTAGGGCTGGCTTTTACATACAAACCTTTGAAAGGGCGTCTCATTATCCGCTTGCGAATATTCTTCCACCGTGAAGACAGCACTTGTCGTTGGAGAATGCCAACTCGATAGCACATGTCGTCTACTTTGCAGGAGAGTATAATAAACATCTTCGAAGTCACCTTCAAGTTACGAATACAAGGGATGATTGCTGCTCAGCTTCATTCTATCTTCTCTTTGTTTCTCAGGTTCTGTCGACAGATTGCGGCCGCTGATTAAACAACTCATATCCATTGTGTGTTTTAACAATCTGTTTATCTTGGTTCTTTTACAAAACCACCCCTTCATATGATTTGTTCTCTTGTGCGGTGGTCCCGGGGGCTAGACTACAAGATGAATAGCTTGATGTCATTTGACGGTTCGAAACAACCGATTGACCGTGTCTTCTGCGTTGATTCCTCCATATCCACTTATTCGGTTCTAAAACCATCTCACAACCCATGATTATGGATATCTAGTTAACCACATAGGAATATTTATCAAATGGCGTTGACCCATAGTGATCCCCAAGTCTTTGTGATATACAGGAAGCTTTCAGAGAATGTTTCAGGCGAGTTTGTCAAAGAGGTGGCTATCTGGCGTCTGACTTGTGTCATGTCCATCGGTCTGCTATTCCTCATTACCCCCGAAACTTTCGGTCCATGCACTTATAGAGCATATTTTTGATCTACAAACGCCGCCAAGGGCCTCAACTGTGCTCGGACAGTCACCGTATCTAGAACAAAAACTCTACGTAGCGGGGACGGACGTTGAGCATCCCAAGGCCCATCAGGGCAGCTTTTAGGCACGTTTTCCCAGCTCCTATATTCAAAATAACAATAGAATACCGGGAAAGACCAACTAAGTATTGCACAATATAGTAGCTATGTCGATTTCATCCGGTCCTTGTCGCTAAACATTCTAAGAAGAACACGGCGAACAGGTAACAGAGTACGATAAGGAACCTCGCCCGAGCAAATTTTCTTCGATACCTAGGTATTTTTAATACTTTGCTCTTGATGAGAGGAGGCTGCAGATCCCGTCCAATCAAAACTTGTGGGATACGAACTGGCGCAGCTGCATGGCACGATCATGCAGTCATGCTGACTATCCGATCCCTTCGCTGGCAAGGCCTCTTGGGCTCTCAACCCCTGTTTCTCTCATTGATGCGGGGATAAGGGAGATAATGACCTTTACGTGGACTGAAGTCAGTAAGACTTGATTGACAGAGCGTCCTTTAGCTTCCCGGCATCATCTATCTCTTCCCGCTTCCCTTTGCCTGGCCTTTTAAGAATTCAGCTCCTGCGGCAGAATCGGCGCAGACTTTTTTCTTTTGAGAAACTTCTGGTGGATTATACCCCATTCCGTGGGATAATATGACAAGTCCTCATTGGGCAGATGGCCCATGGTCGCTACTCGAAACCCCTTCCAAGACCAAAGATACGGTAAGCCGACGTACCCCCACCCTACCCTGATTCCAAAATTCTCATTCTTATGTTGCATAGTCACGACATGGTGCGATTTACATTGCGAATGAGATGGCATGTACCCACAATTGCATTATTCGCGGCATGAACAGTATATACTTGCAAGCAGAACATGTGCAGAAACCAGAAGACATTGCAGATTTTCTCTTTTTCATCAGATCATGGGCAACCTGGGTCTCCGATCATCATATTCTGGAAGAAGGGATTATGTTTCCAGGCTTCGAGGAAGTTGTTGGGGCCACTGGCATCCTAGGCGCCAACGTGGAGCAGCACAACGCCTTTCAGCCGCAGCTGAAAAAGCTTTTGACATATAGTACCGACACTTACCCCGATAAATACGTCGCTGAGGCTATTCGGAATATGATTGAAGAATTGGCGCCTAGTTTTCACCAGCACTTGGGTGATGAGATTAACAGCCTGCTCGCATTGCAGAGCTACAATGGGGAGGCATTGCTAAAGGTGTATAAGCATTGTGTGGCAGAGGCCACAAAGCAGGACAAGGTAAGCTGTGTCTTGGCAGAGGATCGAGGTCCATACTGATCAAGGGTTTACCCGTAGCATGTCGTGCCTCCGTTAGTGCTTGGCCTGCGGGATGTCACTTTTGAGGGTGGAAACCGATGGCCTGCCCTACCCCCCTTGTCTGAGTGGATCGTGCACTATGTGTTTGGCCGCCGAAACTCGGGTGCATGGCGTTTTCTTCCCTGCAATACGTGGGGCAAACCTCGTGCGTTAGCTTTCGGACCTAAGTCAGAAGAGCAAACGCTAGTTTAGCAAGAGAATGAATGAAATATCACACAAGTACACTACATGATTTTACCTGGCCTTCCTTGTTTCCAATGCAACTCATCTCGCTTCTAACGCTCCCTTCCCCTATCGGTTCCCTTCTTCGCATCTGCTTCCCTACACACTTATGATCCACTCACATGTAAGCAAGACGTCGTACATGATTAGACATTAGCATGGCTCATGAGCCGGCCAGATCCGTCTATGAAAAGCCTACGGACTACCTCTGGCTTATAGGGTGGTCGACTTACGATGTCTATAGACAGGCCGACCTCTAATTAGTCTGTGGCAGAGACGAGGCTTTGGTTACCAATTTGCTAAAGAGACGCCGGAAGGAAGTAGGAGAAATTGATGGTTTTGAACCAAAGCGGGGATACGAGACGTGCTAGAGAATTATTGGCAGAACAAGAGTCCTCTTCAGCCTCAAGGGCTCTGCATCGCGCTAGACAAGAAGTGCAGCAGCAGGGAGGCAAAGGACACAATACTATTGGTGGTAGGCAGGTTGCCTCGCAAAGAGGAGGTGGGGCATACCGTACCAAACCCTCCCAACTGTTGGGTCCATACAGACCACCGAATTGCCGTCACATTGAATTCTGTGTCATCACGATATCGGTAGCTTCTCCTCTTTCCCCACTTCCAGGCTTCAGCCCCAACATCAACATCAATATCAACAAACACCATCATGGTCCTCCCCTATTGGATCCAGCCAGCCAGCAAGATCCTATGGCCCGGCCTGCTCGCCTCCGTCGGCTTCATCGCTCTAACTTTGGGATTTTTCGCCTTCCTACGCCAAGCGACCGTCTATCTGCTCCCATGTAAGCTACAGCGGTATAACCGCGCCGGAAAGGATAAGAATTGGGCCCTCGTCACAGGCGCAACGGATGGAATCGGCTTCGGATTTTGCCAAGAGCTCTGCGCACGCGGGTTCAATGTCCTCCTGATGGGACGCAATGAAGACAAGCTTCATAGACGCGCCGCTGAGCTGCGCCAGCAGTTCCCTATGAGCAGCGTCGATACTATCGTTATGGACGCGGTGCCCGTGAATTCAGAAATCGATAAATTGGCGAATGGCCTACCGGGTCAACTCACTGTGTTAGTGAATAATGTTGGGGGCGAGTCAACGCCTTACTTGACGCTAGGCGAGTACACATTTGAAGAATTGCAGACGACTATCGATAAGAATGCGGTGTTTATGGCACAGCTTACGCGAGTGCTACTTCCTGTTCTGTCGAGGGCGGAGCGCAGTCTTGTGCTAAATATTTCTTCGATGTCAGCGTGGGGATGCCCTTATGTTAGTACATACGCTGCGGCTAAGGGATTTGTGGATATATTCACGCGTGCGCTACAGGGAGAGTGTGCAGCGGAGAAGAATGGTGTGGATGTTATGGGGTTGAAGGTTGGACAGACGTCGACTCCTGGATATAATCATCCCCCGAGTATGTTTATCCCGACGGCGAGAGTGATGGCTAAGGCGGGGCTAGATCGAGTGGGTTGTGGGAAGACGATTGTGTGTGGGTACTTCTTACATTGGCTGCAGGGGCTGTCGTTTACCGTGCTACCGCGCGCTCTGTTGATGAAGGTCTTGGCACGGAAGATGATGGCCTTGAAGAAAGATAAACAGGAGAAGGCGAAGATAAAATAAAGATGGCCTTGAAATTCTACTAGAAAGCTCTTATGTATACGATTGACAATTAACAAGAAAGATGACAAGCAAAAGGTACAAAACTAGAATCCAGCCTGGGAGCGATCCAGGCTGTTAGGGCCATATCGTCTGATGTCACTTCATATCGCTTTCTAGGTTTTATAGGGGCCGTGGTTGGGTGTCATGTCGTTCTAGATATACTAAAGAGGTATTATTGGGTGATTTTCTGATAGATCGCTATATCTTATATTTAAGACGCCTTATTCAATGTTCACCGAGAGAGGCCAACTAGTCCCTCGCTCCTATTCCGACTTTACACTAGTAGAATTATGATAAAAAATTTCAAGGGGTAGGTACCTTTTGCCTCATAGCGAAGTAGATTTGAGATTTCTTTGGATAAGTCAAGAAGTTTTGAAGTCGGGTTATTCTCGTTTTTAGAAAAATAACATATCTTTTATTTCGTTATAACGGAGTCTCTGTCTAGTTCTTTGGAGCCTGTTAACTCTTAACTATATATGCGTATTTTTCGAGTGTCGCAAGTGTGAGTTCACGGTGGCAAATCGCATCTTCTTTCTTTCTCATAGGTCCCCTAGTACCCTCAAGTAGACGTACGTGACGCGGCACGTTTGATACTCTCCGCGAGAGCTTTCTAGATATTTTTCTCGATAGACATACATGATCTTTGCACTGGACAAATTGCAAGTGGATAAAGAAGAAAGAAGATACTAAAGTGGTCAGTATACCCTGCGGTCCCGAATTTATATTTTTGTAATTGCTTAGACAAAGGGGACCCTCTCACCTATTGGGGTGAAATTTCGCACTCCGTTCTCACCCCATTCTGACCTATCTCACTCTGTTCTCTAGACTCCTCACCTATATTGCCAATAGGTACTCACCCTCGATCGCAAGTTTAAATGGACAGGGTTCTTAGGGGCTCTTTGAGAATTAGTCATGCACAACTAGCGGCTCAAGTACGGCTGAGCGGACCGGAAGCCTCGTTCTCAACACCCCATGGTCGTATGCTTGGATTCCGAGACAGAGCTACACATTTGTATGCCAAACTACTTAAAAACGATGGCTGGGCGAAGTGGATGAGTACGCAACATCTTATGATGCACATACCCATGCTAGTCATATGGAGTTACATTTCTTAAGCTTACCTAAAGTTGGAGGCGTAATCTAGCTCTATTAAGGTATAGCCGCGTAAGCGGGAGATAACACTTTCTTTCAATGGAAGCAAGGAGTCTTCAAATCAGTTAGCAATCTCAAGATAAGCGACATGGCTTCCTTTACGCTCTCAAACCAAGCAGCAGAGCCTGAGCTCTTCTTCCAATCGCTCAATGCCACAAGCAGTGAGACCATCTTATTGATCCACGGCGGATTCGGCAGCAATAAAGAATGGAACGACGTGGTACCCCCACTTATAGAGAATGGCTATCATATTCTCCTCCCAGACCTTCCAGCCCACGGGCAATCTGTAGCGATCCAGCCTTTCACAGTCGACTACGCCTCCCACCTGATTTTACGACTGATCGCCAAGCATGCTCGAAATAGTAGCGCGCATATTGTGGGCCTGAGCATAGGCGCGCACGTTGCCGCTTGTATCGCTGAGCGCGGAGGACCTAACCAGGTTCTTTCGGTGATCGCGTCGGGGTATAATTTTTTCCAACCTCATCGCTTTACGGTACCGCTTTTTGCACCACCTATTTTCTTTCTATATCATCTTATCAACGCTGCTACGGACATACGGGCGGAGGTGGCGGCCTGGCAAAGTGGTGAAGCATCCTACGCGCTAATAAAAGAGGTGACGAGGACAATCGTCCAGCCGAAGGAAATTGGCGACATCCATGTACGCCTTTTGGCGGTTGCAATCGCATCAAATGATACTTGGCTGTCAAAGGATCGTCCTAGTAGCTCGAACAGGCTTCTTGAAGCTGTCGTGAACAGGCGCGAGAATGGAAGCCGCGCTGTGATGCATCGTGGCATCCGACATAATTGGCATTTAGAAGAGCCGGCGCTGTTCGGGGCGTTGATACTTGCGTGGATTACGGCCGAGCCACTGGATACCAAATTCGAGGACATTCAGTGACTAAGTAGCGTATATTCAGGACCAGCTGTTCTGATATTTGACACTCTTATCCTCCCCAGACTCACATTCCTTCTATCCTCGGTAAAATAACTAAATAAGCGGTCCTTGCCTCTAATATTGTCTCATCGAGAAGCCCCCGTAGCTTCTACAGGCTTGATCGTTGGCTAAAACCGTGTTGCAATGTCAAGACGATCCTGTATTCAATGAATTTCATCGAGAACAAAACCTTCCTCGTTGTGCTTCGGTAAGGTCTGTATCGTTTTTTTATGATGAAGACCCTCTGAAATACTTGGAAAAAGTTTTCCCCAATAGTTCCACACTAAAGCCGTTGCAATAGTCGTCGGGACGGCAATCGCCCAGTATATCCATATCTGCCTCGAGACCGCCCAGCCCGAACTGTCATCATAATGGAAGAATGACATGCTGAAAAGCGCACAGATGAATGTGGGAGGTAGAAAAGTGAGCGTCACAAAGGCAAGGGTCTTCATGGTTGCGCTATCTGACCGAGCGGCACGACTAATTTCAACCGTAGTCCCTGCATCATGCTGAGCAACCACATTGAACGCTAGCTGAATTTCGTTTTGCAGCCGTTTCTCGTTAGATATTGAGCGTTGGCGTTGGCTGTCGACGTAGCTTTTATAAAATGCTAGCCGTCGAGAAACCTCTTGGTGATTTGTTTCTGTCTGGCTATGCGTGCGAGAGCTGACGAAAAGTTCATGCTGTCTCACGATCTGCTCGATATTCTGGACTGTCACTTCGAGGGCTTCAGTAACATGAATTGCATGCCGAGCTATATCATGCAAGCGCCGATAATCAGGCTGTGGCTTTTGATCTGACGGCACAATCGCTTTCTCCAGCTTTCGAACATGATTGCGGATGTCCCATACGGTGATCTCATCTAGACGGGCAACATCTTCCAGAATGAGAGTATAAACCCAGAAAGGGTCATTGGTCCGACCTGGGTCGGGACCGAACAGCGATTTCAACATGTCTTTGGATGTGTCAAAAAGAAATATTCCAGTTTGATTAGTCGCTGGTAGCCATCTTGTGAAAACCTTGACCTTCGACCAGTAGTAATCCAAATCCATGGGCAAATGCTTGGTTTCGAAGTATGCCCAGGTATCTAGCGTTCTTAGCATGCTTCTCTGGGGGCATCTTCAAGCAGTCTTACTAAACCCAGTCATCTTGTCCCTATCGTAAGTCGCCTCGCAACCAAAATATCCGTTCGCATTGTTGACATACTCCGACCACCATAGATGCGGCATGCAAAAGCTACTTGCCAATAACTCCTGAAAATGGCTATTCGTACCGATTTGCTTTGCGCACACAGCTCTGGATGAATCAGCTATTGCTCTGAATCCTCATAATCATAAGCTTCCACACACACAATGAAGACTGTTGTGTCTTCTGAGATTATCCGCGGTGGACGTGATGCATCATCTGTGTGTAAGTCTTCGAGAGGTGCAAAATGCGTTTTCCAGCCTCGGCCTGCACTGTCAGCGACACCTTAGACGAGGCTTTGAGCGAGTTGAGAACAAACTTTCGTGCAATTGATGAACAAATACACCAGGGCCATGGTTTATACTGCTGTTTTGAAGCATGGGGGACCCAAAAAAATGTTTTTATTTGGAGACTTGAGTGTCGAGTCAAGACCCCGCCTCGTCTAATATAGCTAGTGCAGTGTAACACGAGCGGTTCAGCTACGCTAATGCAGGCTGCCTGTGCACACGACTAAGCACGGGAGTCTCTTTTCTTTTCTCGTGTAATGAGGCCCATAACAGACTTAACCCACGGTCGCATATAGTCTTCCTGGCATATTTAGTCTAATATCTTGTATTTTTTCCTTAAAAACACAAGCCTGGAAAGTCTTGAACTAGTCCTAGCGACTCGAGGTGATCGTAAGATGCGCTTTTACTAACACTTGCGACCTTGACTTGTTGGGCTGCATAGCCACGACAGAACACGCGCATGGAGTCACCCAGAAGATTTGTTGGATACTTTCTAGCCAATCATTATGTTAAATAATCTATGCTCTATTTGTCATTTTTGAGACTGACGGCCATTTCCTGCCCATCATGATGCGGTGAGCCGCGCTGCGCCTCTGAAAGGACGATCGCAGGCTGCTCCTCGTATGCCCTAAGGTTGTTTCTTTTCCCCACAGTCAACAGATTGTCCCCCAAGAGTTGTCGCCAATATGAACGGCAATGAGAGACAAGGAGAGCGCCAGTACCGAGACCATCCTCGGTGTAGACTAGGTTGAAGGAAAATAGCCGTCATCGGTAATGGACACAGAGCGAACTGAGTCATAAGAGAGGTCTTTCAAAAATCGCGAATGTCAACTTATCAATGATTTAACCCTCATTATGCGTAATTCGTGGACATTGCACGATATACCCTAGATTGCTACTCCTGTCACCTTTCTAGTGATCTTTTCGGCCTAGAGTAGTCGTTTCATTTGTCATTCTGTCTTATTCCGACCGCAGTAGACTCTTCGCTCCAATATTTATATCACTGTAGGCAGTTCTTACATGCTGTTTCTAAGATTTTTCGAGGTTCTTTGTAGGAATAATGAGTTTAGGCACGTTTAGAAAATATATCTCAGGTCGGCTGTAAGTGATGTAGAAAGTATAAAACATTGAAGGCATATCAAAACGTAATTATGAAGATAGATATTCATATGTAAGAGGCAATAAGTACTCCAGAATATTTCAAGGAAATCCAACGCAGTCAAGTCATGACGTCATTGTTTTCACACCAGTGGAACTTCCCGCACCGACGACATCTCTCCCAATGCTGTTCACAAACTCGTCTTCTCTCCCGCAAGGCTCATTAATCTCACCATGTCGGACAGAGTGAAAGACGCGGTTATTGCCGAGGCCAACAGCGTCCGTGCAGTCTCCCAGGATGTTGTCAAATCCGGCGCGTACTTGTACCCGTTCAAGGTAAGTCGGCGCTCAACGAAGACGAGGTACAAAGCTATATCTAACCTTGAGATTGCGGTATTGATCAGGGCATAATCTTCTTCGCAACCCACAAAGGTCTCTGGGGTCCCTTTGTCTCCCGTGCCGGGCGAACTATCAGTTTGGGGCTGGGCGTCACAACATTCATGTTCTTCTTCGCCTACGTACCGCAGATGGCCATCATGGCCTTCACCAGTGGACCACTGGCCGCAGTGTCTGCTGCGCTACTCGTGCTTAGCGAAAGCTCTGCGATTACGAACCTCCTCTCGCGCTCTTTTCTTCTCGAAGATGCACTTCTCGATACCTTTGACGGTACCCTCATCGCCCGCAACCAGGAGCCCCTCCTCGCGCAAGGACGTCAGATCAAGCCTCAGTCTGGAGGAAGGACCGCCGCGGCGAGGCTAGGAAAGATGTTGAGTCGTCCGTTTGCGCGCCTGAAACCGCAGTCGCTGCTGCGATCGTTGATCTACCTGCCCTTGAATCTGATTCCCGTGGTCGGAACCGTTCTATACATCTTTGTGCAAGGGAAGAAGACTGGACCGATGCTTCATGCACGGTACTTCCAGCTCAAGGGTTGGAATTCCGCGCAACAGGAGGAGTGGGTAGCAAAACACCAGGGCGCGTATACGGGGTTAGTATCCATTTCCCATTCGGCTCGAATGAGCTCATGCTGATTTATCAACAGACTCGGTATTGCATCATATGTTCTAGAGATGGTTCCCTTTGCCTCAATCGCATTTTCCTTCACGAATACTGTTGGTGCAGCCCTGTGGGCTGCCGATATAGAGAAGGCTACAGAGTAGCGAGCGAGTGAAGATGAGAGAAAACCAATATCATGATGATCAGAACCGCGTCCGCCACCCGCACACCACTATCTAATTTCACCTTTGGACATGGTATGCCTGTCCGCCGCAAAGTATGACAATTCTGTATGGTTGGATTTGCGCCTTTGATGGTTTGGTTGGCACCAAAAGCATCCATGTCAGTGCCGCCAGTTGGATGGCAACTTAGTTCCCACTTTGTAACCTTAGCGCTCGGACGGTAATATCTTACTTTCATCGTGTCATTAATTGACCGAGTCATCGCGCGTGACTGCACATCCTGAAACTACATGTTCGCGTTCAAGGTCGGTCCCTGGTCGAATCCAAAAGCAATCCATACATAATACCATATACACACATTTCACATTTGGCTCCAGCAAATTAGTCAAAGTGGTGAATCGTAAGCAGTCTCATCAAATACCGTTGGAGGTTATAGGTGCTTGGAGCGCTCCACAGGCGACAAATCAGGATTCAGATAATTAGTTCGAGTCACGAGATCTTGTTGATCTGACTGTGTTTGAGTTATTTTGCATGGATGGAGTATTGAAATATTGGTGCCTCCGGGACTGTGTCTAATCGCTGCATACATGGCGTGCCCTGGTGACGTTTCCCAGCGGCCTTTTCTACCTACCTACATAGGTCGTTTCACCAGAATGGACCATTCATCTTCCGTATTCCATGCCGAATTCTCGGAGCCTTACAGGGCTGTCTCAGGTGGGGTTCTTAGGGCAGCAATTGTGCGCGTGGCTGCTCGAACGAATTCCTAGCCTCAACCACCTGGAGCCAGAAAGGCGGATATATCTTCGGGGTGACACATGCCCGCGGCCCACTGGGGCACGTAGACACGTCGCCTTTTCATCAGTGCCCAGGCCACTCAGACTCGATCCTGGAAACGATGATCAAACCCACGGATACAACACCCATATAAGGCTGAGACACGTATAATCTGATCGAACAGACCCGACCCTCCGACCGTCTAGAACAGACCAGGTCAAACGGTCCAGCCACAAAACCCGTTCTAGACCAGAGAGCGACCCAAAGAAGTCCAGCCATGACGTGCGATTCTGGGTCCGATCGCACACTGGCGAAAACCCTGGAGAGCCTCCACAGGAAATACGTTGACATTCTTCACAGGGTAAATGCAGACGGTCCAGACCACTGCAATCTCCACCTGTCCACCTTTTTTCCCAGGCCAGAGTGCCATCACGTGATGGTATGCGTCAGGGCGGGTGGCATAATGAAGAGAACCCATGGGATTGGGTGGAGCTGAAACCACGGACAGATCAGGAACAGGTCTAGCGCGACCCCTCGTCCGTGGTCCCGCTGATGATCCTGTATTATTGTTTTTTTAAAGGGTTCATTGCGCCTGTTTGGTCCTTCATATCTATCCGGGTAGGGTTGGGCCTGCTATCTCGGTGACATACCCCGGGAAAGTCCCGGAGTGCTAGAGTCAGCGTGACTTGCGGATTGCTGGCCTAATTGCACCATTGTCGCACGAAACAAAGAATGAAGCTAGTAGTCCTGGAATAACTATAATTAACCACGGGGCTGTTGCAGAGCCACGCACTTCGGTATTTGTCATTTTGGCTTCTTCGTATCGACTTACATGATTTCTGAGTACATTGCAAGGGTTGTTTCGAGTAATCTAGCGTGGGTACAACTAAGCTTAAGCTCGACGCCCGTGTTTACCAACAATCCACGGTATTGATGGACAAACAATACCAAATCGTGCAATGCAGAAGCTGAAGCATGTGTATGTGTATGTGTATGTGCAGATATGCGCATAGCAGACTGAGCCACACGAGATCGTGAAAATTTGTCACAGGACCTCCACAACAATGTCACAGGAATGTTTGGTGATGAGGGGGAAGAGGGGGAAGACGTGCCAGGTGCCCCTTCATTCCGATCCACGGCTGTCACTGGACTTGCACGTGGTACCGGCAGAAAAAAAGGTCGGTAATTTATGGTGTAGATCCGTAGGGTCTCCAAGTAATCTTAGCTAGTCAATAGTCTGTGATACCGTGATCCATCCAACCTACTACTGAATCCTGGTCTCGGCCTTCTCCTTGTTTTTAAAACAGGCGTAACCTAGACCAAAGAGACATCATTGCTTTCATTAATTGCTTTCCTTAATTGCCTGTGGATAAGGCGAAACGATGACGTACATAAACAATCAGGTCGTGGTTGAGTCCAAGATAGTAATACCCAGGTACACACCAACACCGCTCTGCGTAGGGCGAGGGGCGGCTCCAGAGGAAGGAAAGGCAGAACTGAGCGGCTAGCGGGCGCAAAGCCACGCTGATAGGATCTCATTGTTGATCGCTTGCCCGAAGGAGCCAGGCGAGCGAGACTGGCGCCGCAGGACAAGCCACTAACACCTTAAGCAGGCTAGCGGGCCCGGCGATGGCTGGCGAAATCCCCGTGAAATGTTGTGGTAATGCCCAGGCTCGGGAAGGACCATGGTCCATGTACCCGCGTTTGCCCACGCACTTCGAGCCCCGGACCACGGCCAGGAACACGCAAGTGGCCACTGCGGCTCCACTGCGAGGACGCCGTCGGTCTGGGCCATTGACGGACTGAACCTTGACCGGATGCCTTCTGCTGCTCGCTGATTGTGATGTGCACCCGGCGTTAAGCCCCGAGGACTGTTCATGCAGATCTACCTGCCTTGGGCTCAGGAGAGCGGACTGAAAATCCAGACCCCTGCTAGCAGGCTCGCTCTTATCGGCCTCATTTGCTTCGCTGATGCGTGCTTTCCCCACAGGCCTTCGCAAGATTCGATCCTAGGACACTGCCGATCGGGTATGAGTTGGTCGTACACAGTAGAAAAACGGAACAGCGGGACCACGGTGGGAAGAGGCATCTTCATCCCGGATTCCTGCATGGCCGCTAGTACCTGCGTCGTGGCGGGAGAGAGGAGCCGACCGGAGCGGCAGCTGCATTGGGAGAGCTATCGAGAATCGTCTTTACCGCGTACGGAGTACATGGGAGCTACATGAATAGTTATGTTATGTAGTTCATGGGCAATTCAAGCTTTTCCATGAGATAGCTACAAATGTAGTAACAATATACTGTAGCTACAATAGCCTGAACCAAACTTCAAGAACTCGTCAAAACTGTAATCAACACTAATTCGACGGATCCAGGGACGAGCAAAGACAAGGTAAAACAAGGGCAAGGCAAAGTGCGTGTCAATACACCGAGGGAACCTCGAAGGAACAACACAGACAGCAACACAGTAGATAATTTACCGTAATTTACGAGTGGGCGTTCCACACGTGTTCCACCGCCCCCAGTTCCCATTTCCCCTTGACCCCCCCCTAACACCAGTATCCTCACACTTCGTTCACCTTATTCACTCCTTTCTTTCCCTTGTATGCTGCGTCGTCGACGACTTACAGGTTGACCTGGGTCCTTGTCAATACCACCCCTTGCCGGTCACCTTTTGTCTCGTTTCTTTCATCGACTTGTTACCCGGCCACTTTCTGCCTTAAAGCCTGTCACTCCCTTACAGCAAATCCACATTCGCTTTTTCGTTCGGGTCGTTTCACTCTCTGTCGACCCCTTCCATTCGTTTATCGTGCTTGAATCGCCTGTTTCACCCTCCGTTGCCTAGACGCCCGGTCTGGTGCTGTTGCGACTGCGTCCCAACAGCTTAGAACTATCCCGGATTCTTTGGACTTGGAATTTGATATCGGTCGATTGGTCAAAGCAGAATCGCGACTTTTAACGAGGTGTTGACAGACGAGATCCATTGCTCTCGTTCTGTACCCTCAAAAACATTCGGACGCCATTTGAATTTCCAGCCACAGGATCGATCAATATGCGCCCCGGATCTTTGTCCCTCCTCACGGCCTTCGCCATCGGAGGCCTTCAGCTCGTTGCAGCTGAGGATGTCACTCACGTCGAACGCCCCCGCTACTACTTCCCTCGCGAGGTGAAGCGTATTGTTCGCAACTACACCCACCCCGACTCCGAAACCGACTCGCTCGGCTCGTTCCTTAGCAGTGCCGAGGGTTTCTTGGATGGAACTTCCTCTTCCGATGGGGCCGCTTCATCGACAGCTGCTTCACCGGAAGCTGCTTCACCGGCAGCTGCTTCATCGAACTCCGGAAAGGAGGTTGTTGTGGTTGTTTCCATTGATGCTGATGGTCACCGTCACACCCTGACCACGACCACTCGCACCGCCCAGCCGACTGATGCAGTTACTACGTCTACCACGTCCGAAAGCTCCGTCTCGACTACCTCGACTGCCTCGACGACCGATGCTACCGCCAAGCCTTCGGCCACCACCGCCAGTATCGACTCCTCCGCCATCAAGACCACCACCGCCGCGTCCACTGATGGAAGCCTTCTGGGTAGTGTCGGTGATACTCTCGGCAGCGTTGTGAGCGGGGTTGGAAGCGGTGCGAGCAGCGTTGTGGCTGCGGCCGCGGGAACCTCTACTTCTTCGGATGCGACCACAACTGACGTAGCCACCACCAAGGGCTCTGGCTCTGACTCGACTGCAACTACGGCTGCAACCACGGCTGCAGCTACGACTGCATCTGGCTCAACCACCGCTGCTTCCGCGACAACTACTGATGCTGGCCTCGTGGGTGGTCTTGGTAGTGTTCTAAAGACCGTCGGTAGCGGTGTTGACACTCTTTTAAGCGGCTCGAACACCACTTCCTCCAAGGGCTCTAGCTCTGACTCGACTGCAACTACGGCTGAAACTACGGCTGTAGCTACGACTGCATCTGGCTCAACCACCGCTGCTTCCGCGACAACTACTGATGCTGGCCTCGTGGGTGGTCTTGGTAGTGTTCTAAAGACCGTCGGTAGCGGTGTTGACACTCTTTTAAGCGGCTCGAACACCACTTCCTCCAAGGACTCTACCGCTCTAGTGTCCAAGACAGCTTCCTCTATTGCTTCCGCTTCCGCTTCCGAGACTTCGAACGCTTCCTCCGGTAATGTGCTCGGCAGTCTCGTCAGTGATCTTGGCCTTGGTGGTTCCACCTCCGCTTCTCCCAATGCCACCGCCACTGCCTCGAACAGCTTGTCTGCTATTCCCGTCAGCGTTCCTGCGTCTGCCACGGCTTCGTCCACTGCCACTGCTACCTCGGACCCTCTTGCTTCCCTCGCCAGCAGCCTCGGACTCGGCGGACTTGTTAACAGCACTGAGACCAGCGGCACCGGTATTGGCGTGATCCCCACCCCCGTGGCTCCCGCTAGCAGCCCGGTCAAGTCAACCGCCCTCACTGGCACTCCCAATGCTGGTGCTGGAACCGCCCTCACTGGCACTCCCACTGCTGGTGCTGGAACCGGCTCTGGTACCAGCACTGTGGGTAGTGTTCCTACTCCCCACATGCCTGGCTCTGGTAGCGCCTCTAGCACTGTCTCTGGTTCTGGAGTCATCCCAACCCCCACTGGTACCGCCCACCCGAGCTCCAAGGCCACTACGTCTAGTTCCTCCACCCCTGTTGTTGTTGTTCCCGTGGCGACAACCAGCTCGACCGAGGCCACGACGACCGAGGCCGCGACGACGCACGCTGCTTCCAGCAACACCAGTGACTGGATGCCTTCCAGCATTCTCGTGATGCCCACTACCACCGCCTCTCAGACTAGCAGCACTGGCACCAACACCCAGGAGACCACTGCGCCGACCCAGCTTCCTGGCTCGATCACTCCCTCGAACAGTGTCTCCGAAGCACCTTCTGACTCCATGCTGCTCCAGCTCGGATTCGACAGTCACCTTCCCTGGTCATTCGTCGCCACAACTCCTCTGTCTTCCTCTCAGATCTTCGAGTACATCCCGGTGGCCCTGAAGCGCGCCATGCCAAACGCCGATCAGACCATGTTCGCTCTCGAGCCTTACTATTCGTGGCAGACCACTGGTTATAACGCCACCTTGGCTATCTTCTACTTCCCCCGTTCCAAGATGGAGGCGCTCCAGACAATGAAGCTTAACCCCAACTCCGCCCTCTACGATGGCGACAACGAGGCTGTCAAGACCATCATGTCCATGATCGATCCCTCCATTCCCATCGAGTTCACCGGCAACTACCCTGCCGACTCTAGCAGCTCCGACTCCGGCAGCTCCAGCAGCTCCACCGGCAGCCCTGGCAGTGGCAACACCGACGATGGAACCGACGGCTCCGCCTCTAGCTCCAAGACCAAGGCCAGCTCCGTTGGTATTGGTGTGGGTGTCGTGGCCGGTGCCGCCGCCTATGGTGCCGGTATGTTCTGGATCGCTCGCCGCTACCGCAAGAGAAAGCAGCTGCACCAGCGCTCTCCCTCAACTGCTGACCAGATGAGCCAAGGCTCCAACGCCGGCTCTATCTTCGGCGCCGGTGGCCGTGTCTCCAGCCAGCGCTCGCAGATGATCAGCGCCCCGGTGATGGCCGAGAACTCTCTGGGCTGGAACTAGACTCGGCTCGACTCGATTCGACTCGACTGTGACTTGAAGATAGAAAACGCCACATCCTCCCCCCTGTCTCCTCAGCTTGGAGATGCCATTGACAATTGGGCACATTTCTATCCCATCTGTCTCCAACCTTGGCCCCATCTCCGCGGATGGAGACTGCACAAAACATTCCCTTCATTGTTCATTTCATCACCCTGATTCG
Source organism: Penicillium corylophilum (assembly GCA_018410145.1). Taxonomy (NCBI): domain Eukaryota; kingdom Fungi; phylum Ascomycota; class Eurotiomycetes; order Eurotiales; family Aspergillaceae; genus Penicillium; species Penicillium corylophilum. The sequence continues at coordinate 186,735 of JAGUQL010000012.1, read as the reverse complement.
AACTATGTCAATATCACGTACATTAACATTTCCTGGCCATTTACCCACCCATTTCCTTCTCGACCTTTCCAAGCGACGCGTCCCCGTCATTTGGATCTTGTCTTTTTCTTTTTGGAATATTCCCCCTTTTGTTTCAATTACCTTTCTTGCTTTTTTTTTTCTATGGCACCGCACCGACAACTGAATGAGAACGAACCCTTAATTCCTGCCTCTGCCTTCGGAAAATCTTAACCTTTTTACTGGTCAAACTATTTTTCGGCCTTTGCACATCCCTAACGGTTTGGGTGGCCTGGATCCTTGATGAGCCGATGCTATGCCCTTTGCCTGATTTCATTATTTCCTTATCTGAATCTGAACTTGACTCTCGACGAAAGATTCATGGTTCAATACCTCTCTCTGTCTTTGTATCTCTTTTTTCTTTTTTTTGGATCGCGGTTTTTTGTACAGAATTGTGCTCGGAGCCACGGCGATTAGTCATCCCCAAGTCAATGAGATGTTTAGATTTCCTACCTAAATTGGTTTATTCTAGACGTAGATCCTGAGTCTTTGAAGTGTATGTTTTATTAGCAAGGAGTTCATGTGGTTCCACGGTTAACTTCTACGGCCCGTCCGCAACCTTGAATGCGGTAGCTTGACCATGGTCACGACAATCCAACCCACACAGCCTGTTTATGAATAAGTTCGCGTTTAGTACGAATCCCATGCGAACCTTGAGAAAGTGCCCATCTGGGCATTCAAGACTCTCTACCCCGTACATCTCCTACCGACGATCTCTATGAAAGCGGCGCTCGCAACACAAGAAGCGGAAAAGAAATAGGATATCGGTGAATCAAGAGAGGAAGATAGGTATATACAAGAAAAGAAAGGAGAGATATTACCGTAGAGACGAAAGAAAACCCAGGAATAGGAGATGTCCCGAAACGCATCACATCAGATCCCTCCATTTTAATCCTTCTTATCCTTGCCCGAACCAACCAAGTTCCCCAACCAGCTCGAAACAGAAGACCCACTAGCCTGCTGTCTGACCTCTCGCGCTTTTTCGCGCTCAACCTTGAACTCTTCCCATGACAGTTGAGCGGCCGCAGTAGTGGTTCCTTGTGCATCAGGACGGTGGTGAGCATGGTGGGGCAGAGGACGAACGGCATCCTCGCCGCCGTATATGCGCAGTGCAGTGCCGAATGCCCAGTCGACTGCTTCTTCCACAGGGTGATCGAAGAGATAAGGCAGGGAAGGAACAACCGCGAGACCGAGCTAGAATATTCGTTAGCACCGCCCACACCCAAAGCGCAAACACAAGCGCAAGCGCAAGAACAAGAAGAGAAGAAAAAAGAAGAGAGAAAAAGACATACCCCGATGGGCAACCAAGTCCGCATAAGCGTACTCTTTGCGCCCCTCACCATCTTCCCGGAATACTTCACCACACTATGAATAGTAAAAGCAGGCAACCCCATACTAGCAAGACCCTGAAACACCGCGCGCTTCGCCATAACCATGCGATAATCCTCCGCGAGCGAAATCTCCGTCTCCGCCCACGGCGTAAGCTCCTTGTCCTTCTCTTCCTGCTCCCCATTCAACGGGCCCGCGATATTCCCCGTCGCCATACCGCGGATAATTTGGTCCTGCGGAAGCTCGCTGGCATCTTTGTAGGTCTCGCCGGGCGGCACGAGCGCGCGCCGATTGCGCAGGTATGCTTTGTAGCCTTCGTGGCTTACGTCGCCGATTAGGTAGGCCCAGGAGATTCCATAGGCGGAGCGAACGAGCCAAGGGTGTGCTACTGGGCGGAAGGATTCGCCTATGTCGGAGGTGTAGGCGACGTAGCGGTGGGCGGAGAGGAGAATTGTGCGGATGCGGTTGGCGTAAGCGGCATAGCGGTAGTTGGTGTCGGTTGAGTCGACGGAGCTGGGTTCGGAGGGAGACATTGTTAGTGTTTGGTTGGTTGAGTTCACTGAGGCACTGGGCTTCTTGGAGTGATTGTCTGCTGTAGAAAAGTGGTTTCATTTGTCGTGTATGTCATTGGCAGACGGTGGGGAAGTGGAGTCGTGGCTGTGCGGGCAACGAGAGTCTTGAACCAGGTCTTGCTCCGGAAGGAGAGGGGTGGGGGAATTGACTCGGCTTGCGGAGGGTTTGAATGAGAGATTGAATGGTGCACTCACTAAGGGGCGTAGATGTCGTCGTAGAAGTCTTCTTCTTCGTCGACTAGCTTTTGCAGCTTTGAGGGGAGCTTCTCCCGCGTCACAGGCCGGTCCACTTCGGCGGGGGGAGCTGGAGTGTCTTTCTGACGAGTATCCCAAACCATCGTGAAATATAATTCAAGTCGAGTATATCAAGTATAGGAGTAAAGAAAGGACTGAGGGGCTCCGATGTAGAGGAGCTCGCTGAAATGCAAAGCAAGGGAGGGAAATGCAGAAATGCAGAAAGGCAGTGAAAAGTGCAGGAATCATAAGACCGGGCCAAGGCCAGGCACAAACATGGGCCTTGAACAAAACCCGCGCATGGCAGCCGAGAAGGCGTATAGCCGGGGTATACCACTTGACCATGGAATACTCAATACATTGACTTCACCCGAGGTTCAATTGCGGGCGTCCAGATAACCGGGTCAAGGCATCGGGCGCAAACTATACTACACCTTCACTTAGATTCACTTAGATGAGTTGCAGTCAATTCCCATCATTTTCAGCCTCATATCATCCAAACACCAAAGTTAAACATTTATGCGCCTTCCTCTTCCCCGGCGCTCGTGACGACTTTCCCGATAGAGTCACATGATTCGGACCAGCCCGGGAGATCACCTGATCCGTCAGCTCTACGGCTGAGTCATCCGGCAATCGCACTAACCCAATCAAGAAAGGCGGTCTTTGAGCCGACTTCGTCCTCACTCCGAGCCTGAGGATTCCGCTTCCACATCGCTTTTGACCTCCAGCTCCTCTCCCATCCCACTCCCTCAAGATGGTCGTCTACTACCAGATCGCCGGCAAGAAGGTCGGCTCCCACGTCGTAAGTGCCTGATCGATCCGGAACCGCCGGCGCCAATCCCTCAGCCATCCCTTTTTGCGTCCCGGCTACACATACACATGGACACATGAACTAATCGGACACCACCCCATTGATCTAGCTCTCCATGGCTGTCCTCGGCTCCTTGTTCGCCGGCTCTTACCTTGCCATGAGCGGTGGCTCCAAGCCCAAGACCGCCGCTGGTCCCCCCATCAACGCCTCCTCCAAGGAAGAGGGTGACTTCATCCAGTACGTGACCAGCCGGAGGATTCGTCCAATATGATTCAATCACCCGCCGGATGAACGAATGCATATTTATGTGTGTGATGGGATGTACGGTGCTAACAATGGCGCAGAAATTTCCTGAAGGAGGTCGACGGCGGCGACCAGAAGTCGGAGAAGCACTAAACTCCCTTCCCGAACGGATTACATCGATGGACCGGCCATGAATCTGGAACGTGAAATAGCGTGATGCATTGAGTCGACCATTTCATTCGTCTGTCGCTTCCACGAGAGGACTACGAGATTGTTGAATTCCGTGGCGACGAAGCTGGCGGACTGATTTCGGATGTCGGGGGTGGATTTCGTGGATCTGTACATAAGAGGCGTGTACGCTGCATAGAAGGGAATCGATTCTTCTTCTGACTTGGGACCTGATTTCTTGATCGAGGGGCTCTCGGAGCTGCGCGCATCCGAGTGGGGAGTGGAGAGGACAGAGGGCAGCTTTGACTGTTACTCTATATGCCTCTTGGCGGTGTATTTGGGGACTCGAGCATGCCCGAATTGCGATCCGCTGTATTGTCAGTCGCATTTCAGAGAGGCTGATGGGCCCCCCGCGTAGCTTGTAGAGCTCCGTTGGAGCACTGTAGTACAGACCAAAGACCCAAATTTCAGGTCCACCACCCACATCAGCATAGACTGAGCATCGTATCTGTGAGCAAGCACCCAGCCACATTTTACAGACCAGGCAAGCTTCAACACTCTTCCCCACAGTAACTCAGCTACAACGTGCAATACGCGCAACGTGACCACACCCGAAATTAATCTCAAAATCTCACCAACCCAATTCCACTCTCCAACCAACCTCGACACAACCAAAAATGAAACCCTTACCATTCCCCCTCCCCCTCCGCATCGGCACGGACATAGTCCACGTTCCCCGAATATCCCGACTCCTCAACCACCGCGGCGGCTCCTACCTAACCCGCTTCACGCGGCGCATCCTCGACACGCAAGAACAAGCCGACTTCGCAACGCGCTTCAAAGAAATCCTCCAACTACACAATGGCACCACAAGCCCACCTATCACGACGGAAATGACGCGCTGGCTGGCGGGGCGGTTCGCGGCGAAGGAAGCTGCGCGCAAGGCTGCGCCTTCAGGCGCAGCGGAGATTGGTTGGAAGGATGTTGTTGTCAGGGCGCAGGGGGGCGTTGGAAATAAAGAGGATAAAAGCTCGATTCCGGAGATTGTTTATTGGCCGGAGGGGAGGAATGGGAAGCCTGGGTTTGTTGGGAGGCTTTCTATTTCGCATGATGGGGAGTATGCCTTTGCTACGGTGTTGGCGTGCGGGGAGTAGGTGTTTGATACTGCTGAATGGGAGAAGGCTGGAGGGGTGGAGGGGTAGAAAAGAATTTAATCAAGGAAGCAAGGAAGGGAAACAAGAATAAGATGCAGAAGAAGCACGAAGGGCAGAAAAAGCACAAGAAGAAAGCCTAGGGTATCTACCTGACAGAGCTGGATCTTTTCGATGGTAGAGTCGTCCCTGTGGGATGCCACGCTACTCACGGTGGGAGCATTTCATGACTCTTGATGCCTGGCCTGTATATTTACAGATCAACTTCCAGTTATGATACCTTGAATTAAAACGGTCAGTTGATAGAAGTGTAGATCTAAGCCCATGCTCAGGTGGAGGGTGCATCCTACGGAGCTGGGAGAGCGGAAATCCTTATCGGAGACTATCGCATCTATCGCCAACTTCACCTCAATCATCTCTCATCACCCAAGTTAATTGAGGCCAAGTGAAAGTAAGTTTATTCGATTGCGCATCCTATAACAAGGTTCTCCCCCACTTGCGCACCACCACCAGATTTCCTATCCCAAGCCTTTCAACATTGAACTCATCACTGACCGTGACTCAGACCCAAAATGCCATTCTCCCACCACAGCCATTCAGGCCAATTCTGCCCAGGCCACGCAAAAGATTCCCTGGAAGATGTAATCCAAGCTGCAATCTCCAAGAAGATGCAAGTCTTCTGCCTAACAGAGCACATGCCCCGCCACAAAGAAGACTTCTATCCAGAAGAGGTAACAACGCCCAAACCCACCACCCCCAAGCTTGAAGCTAAAGTGACCACTCTCCCAGGCCGAAGCAGGCCAAACAGAAGAATGGCACTTCACCAACGAAGCAGACTACTGGACCGAGGCAGTCCGCCTCCGCACCAAATATGCCTCTCAAATCCAACTTCTAATCGGCTTCGAATGCGACTGGATCCGCCCGGAATCCAAGTCTCTAATCGACCGCTCACTCTCCCGCTTCCCATTCGAGTTTTTTATTGGCAGCGTGCACCACATGCATACGGTGCCGATAGACTACGATCGGGAAATGTACGAGCGCGCGCGCGACCTCGCGGGCGGTTCAGATCTACGCCTTTTCGAGGATTACTTTGATGCGCAGCTTGATATGCTGCAGGAGCTTAAGCCGTTAGTGGTGGGGCATTTTGATTTGATCAGGTTGAAGAGTGATGATATGGAAAGGAGCTTTAAGACCTGGGAGGGTGTTTGGAGGAGGATTACGAGGAATTTGGATTTCATTGCGGGGTATGGTGGGATGTTGGAGATTAATGGGGCCGCGTTGAGGAAGGGGATGAGTGAGCCTTATCCTAAGGCGGAGATTTGCAAGGTATGTGATCTTCAATGTTTTTGGTCTGGTTTCTGAGTTCTGGCTATGGAGTGGGACTTATACAATGGTTTAGGAATTCGTGGCTCGTGGTGGCCGCTTCTGTCTTTCGGATGATAGTCATGGCGTTGATCAGGTTAGCTTGAACTTCCACAAGATTCTGGATTTCCTGGACGTTGCTGGTATCAAAACCCTGCATTATCTGCAGCTGGCGGAGAATTCGGGGGAGTCGACGGCGCCTGACCCTCGGTTCCCGAGCACCCACGTTGCTGCTATCTCCGTGGAGGATGTGAAGAAGATGGCTTTCTTTGAATAGAGCACAAATAAAAGGGTCGTGGCATGATTCGATAGAGTCAAGGGAATATCATCCACGAATCAACCTCTGATCTACATAGCTTACGGGAAATCACGGTCAACAGTTCCGGACTGCCCTCCTCCGTCCGAGGGCAACGGAGGATTGTCGAATGAGAACCAAGCGTTCCCCAGATCCTCGGAAGCCCAGGGAAGGCCTGATCGCAGGTGTTCTGGAATACACTCTAGCGGATCTCTGAACTACACAAACATTCCAATCAATTGACCATACAAAGCCACGGTGACACTAGATCAGACAACCCACCTGGCAAGCTCTCCCGCGAGCTATCCCCAACCTAGATAGCGCTTGGAGCAGAGCAGGACCCCGAACCAAGTGGGACAAATCGAGCCAGGCCCTTACCCCTCGTACGCAATCGAAGGATTCAACCAAAAGGATTAGCGTAAAGTCTATGAACCAAAGGTGTAAACCGCAAAGTAGAAAAAGGTGGAAGGTGCATTACGTCGGGAACCCCACTCGGAGAAAAAGTGGATAAAATCACAGCTGCCCCTCGTTTTTCATCACCACCACCATCAACACTCCAATCATCATATCTATCAAAATGGGCGTCGAGAAGACCACTATTTCTGCCGGTGACGGCGTCACCTTTCCCAAGAAGGGCGACAATGTCGCTCTCCACTACACTGGTTGTCTGTATGACGCCAGCAAGGCCGACAACCACTTCATGGGCAACAAGCAAGTCACCTTCCCATTCCGAATTGTCGCAGCCACTAACACTCAATCGAATAGGTTCGACAGCTCTCGTGACCGTGGCTCCCCTCTGGCCACCCCCATCGGCGTTGGCCGTCTCATCCAGGGTACGTGTTGCATAGACAGCTCCAGGAGTAGAGGATGTCGGGATCGCATGGGGATTGTTTACTGACGTGTGACGGACAGGCTGGGACCAGGGTGTCCCCCAGATGAGTCTGGGCGAGCGCGCCATCCTGACCATCAGCAGGTGAGTCAATTCCGAACCATGATCGTCGATTCCCACATTGCTAACCTCCTTCCAGCGACTTCGGCTACGGCCAGCGGTACGTAACAAGCTATCCGAGCTCCCCTGAACCTCCCAAGCACCAACCTTGAGCCCCGAACAAACCCTCAGACATATTACAAGCACCGGCACGAACAAAATACTAATTTCCTCGCAGCGGCTTCCCCGGTCTCATCCCCGCTGGCTCCGACCTCGTCTTGTAAGCACCCCGGATCCTACAGCATCACACAAAGCTAACCCCTCGCAGCGACGTCGAGCTCGTCAGCATCAACGGCAAGCAGGCCAACTAGATCACTACACGAATACATCTTTCCTCGGTGTGTTGAGTGGACACGGAACTCGCTTCCTGTCTCCGTGCCAAACTGGTGGAATAGTCCTATCAATAAAAGTTGAGCCGCTGCTCTCCATATCGACTCGGATTCCGAGGAGATGCATGTGAGATGCTGTCGCACCAGTCATTTTTTCTACGTAGATCCTTGGGGCCGTAGTATCTCTTAGAGCTTTGCAGAGTGGCTTTCGAGATTCTTGCTAATTCGCGCGAAAGCCTTGGCTACTATTTTCATTCTGGATCACCTGGCGATATTACTAATAACATCCATCCCAGCTGCACGATACGTATCATCCTCGATATAGCTCTCGTTCCGTGGAAGACGGAAGACGAAATTCGTTGCTTTGGTGGGATACTTCGACCGTTGAGGAATATGCGATACTAGAATCGTCAATATTGTCATCCGTCCAGTGAGAAATTGCAAAAAAAAAAACAATCTCAATCCTGGAACTCACCACCATGCCCATTCGGATCTAAATCCGTCACAAAAGAAGTCCGCATCCTCGCCGCCATCTGGCCCAATTCTAATCTCGCCGGGTCAGACCCTAGGGCTGTGATATTCTGCACCGGGTTCGCTTGTACTGCAGTCCTAAAGCCGACCAGGTGGTATTTCCCCAGCCGTAGGGACATCCAAGAGCCGCGACATTAGGATATTGCGAAAGGATATCAGTAGCTTCTTCGCGTGTAAGGACCCAGCGTTTCGAAGCTTTTTGATTTCGTGAGTGAATTAGCCTCTCAGGTCGAGTCAATAAGGAGAACGGGATCCATACAGATCAATTGCTGAATACACCCCTCATCTGTATTTGTGCCTGTTGTCCCGAAACTTGTTCCTTCGTCTGTATTCATTCCTAGAAGAATAGGCACTTTGGCAAGGTTGCCTTCTTTGTAGCTGATTTGGGGATATTGGGAGATGAAGATATTGTCAATTGTGGCGAACCATTCTAGGCCTTCGTAGGCTGTGTTGTAGATTGTGGTGTAGGGAAGGTCGCGGAGGCATTGGAGGTTATTTGTGGTGTTTGTGCATCTATTATGGTTCAGATTAGAATTGAGATGGGGTATGATGGGAGTGCTAGGTATCTTTGTGAAAAGGGTTCAAGTTATTTGCAAGGTTGCCCAGGTGGCTCAACCTGGCGATATTTTTGTGTTTACCTATTAATATGGACTTCGGAGAGGCCGTTTGTATACGGGTCTCTACCGCTCACATAATGGGGGATCATGTGTGCGCGGATCCATCTGGGTATAGTTTCGAGAAGTAAACCCCCGGCAACATACTCGAGCTCTTCAAGAAATAACTGGTTGTAGTACTGCGGAAAGCACGCTCATAGGTGGGAAAATAAAGCTGGGAAAATCCTAGGATAAACATGGAACAAAGTGTCAAGATCTGCAGACACTGTTAGCCCAGGTATTGGCATTGAGAGATCATCCTGATGCAGCCTTTCCTCCGAGCTTTCTGCAGCAGCTAATCAAATATAGGTCTGACTGGTCTGCTCCTTTCGGAATAAGCTTAGATTGAAGCCACCGAACTCAGAAGTTAATCCACTAATAACTGACATTTCCTAAGGTAATTGAGTTTCAGTAGACGCATGTATACGATGAAGGCACCTAATATGTAATATCTACGATGTCGATTCTTTCAAATATGGTAGATTATGGCACGGGCCAGGAAACCGCCAGGTGACCACTATATCAGATGGATATCAAAGAAAGGCTGATGCAAGAAAAGACAGGTTGCTGCAATAGCAGCAGAGATAATTGTACACCCAACATGTCAACGTGCAGCAGGAATGGGGAAAAGGGGTCCTTGCATCGGATCTCGGCCAAGCGCTGGGTCTGTCTCAATATGGTATGGGACATACCATATACTTATCCAAAAGACCAAGCCCTAAGTAGTTAGATTCAAAATCCGAGATGAAGCTCCCCTCTGCCATGCATGTGATGTTCTAGGTAGCCTTGGCAAAAGACCAAGCGACGACGTCCGCCGAAAGAAAAGAAACACCAAACCGCTCATGAGAAGCAAAAGGAAAATTGAACAGAAGGAAAGAAGATGCAGATTCCGTGTATCCTCAAAAGATGCACAGCATAAGGCGCAAACGCTCTATTATGTACGCTTCACTCAATCAAACACGTCAGTCATCTTTCAGGCGGTCGGTCGATCCCGAGCCCGAGTCTGTTCCGAGGCCATTCGTGCGAGACCTGCTCGTCGTGGACGCGGAGGCCCCGGCCTGGAACGCAGAGGAAGAAGACGTGCTTTGCAGGTCGGGTCGACGGGAGGTCCCGAACACGCTGGGCGACCTGCGGCCTTCGGATGCATCGTCCATCTCGATGAGGTCGCCCATTCCCCATAGCCCGGTGTTACGGCCTCGGGTGTTGGATTGTTGGTTTGGGTGGCTTTGCTGGAGGTCGTTAATGCCGGCCTTTGCGCGTGTTGCAACCTTTCGGACCCAGCCCTCGAGGGCGCCACCGATGTTTTCGAGACCGGATGCATTGGATGTGGTGGTCGCATCGGAACCAAAAGAGAGTCTCCGGGCGTTTTGTTGGGGTTCAGGCGGGGCCAGATAGGTCATGTGTTTAGAGAACCACTGAGTGAGACCGTCCATTGCAGGCCCGGGAGCGGTGGAATCGCGGTCAAGGGTGCCAACTCCGGTACCAGACAGGTTGATGCTGCTGCGTTGGCGACGATGCTGCGGGCGCTTGGGTTGCGCAGGGCGCGGTTGATCACCGCGAGTTCGTATTCGGGGAAGGACGTTCTGAGATGAACCGACTGCCGGTGATCCAGCTGGAGACGGGCTTCTAGTCACATCCTGAGAAGAGCCGAAAGGTTCCGCATCGGTGTAGGACACAGATTTCCGACGAGTGCGAGGAAAGAATCCAAGTGCTCTCCGAGGAACGCGACCAATCTCTATCCTTGCCGGGAACCCTTCTATTTGCACCCAATACTCATGCTTCCAGATGCGATTCACCTGTGATCCACAAGAGCCAGGATTTGTATGATCTGGCGTGGAGTCGCCTGTAGAATCTGCTCGGGGTGCAATAGAGCTGTCATTCGGGTCCTCATTATCGCTGCCCAGGAGATCAGGTTGCTCCTCATGGATCCGCCTCCCTTTCACTGTGCATGCTTCCACCGGCAAGAGGACCGTCTTCCTGCTTTGAATGTTGTCATTGGGCCAGAACCCGTTGGCCTTTCGGAACACCGCCGCTTGACAGCCATATTTAATGGTCACACCCGTGATGCTGTCTGTAGCCTGCACATGGTGAATATAAGCCAGTGCGTCTTCATCGTGCTCTGGGTCCAGCGGCTGATCGAAATAGCCCCCCGAATCGCGTCGCTTATGTAGAAAATCGCGGCTTGTAATCGGATCCGAGTCTGCAAGAAGAAGCGCCTCACGTTTCTTCGCCTGCACTAGTGCCTGTCGTTCCTCCTTTGTTCCAGATCCGATTTCCGGGGTGGAGGGCCCAGACGGACCCCACGCTGAGGGCGTTGACCTCGGGATACTCCGAGTATATACGTCTGACCGTGATGGCTTCCTCCGTGTATGTGTCTTGTTCGTACTACTTGGTGTGTTTCGTCCGGTGTCACTCCCTAATACCGATGATGCCAAGTTCTGGAGTGATGACCAGGACGAGTCTAGTAGGTCGGCGGCCCCTCGCGACGACGAGGCCTTTGATGCCCCGTTCCAGCCCGGTGATGTTGCTTCTTTGCGGCCACGGTAAGAAGATTCGTTGACACGGGAGGGATGCGTCATTGGTAATGGTGATGTGCCACGAGAGGACAGAGGCGAGGGGGTTGCACCGCGGGAACGAAGCGTCCCGATTTCCGTGGACAGCGTTGTGCCCGAGGTAAGTGGTTGGGCGTCATTGTAAGAGTAGTTGTTGCTCTTCACGACCGGATCGTCGGATTCATCGTCCATGAAGGAGACCAGGCGGCGAGGTCGCGATCGGACCGCAGAGGCGGCGCTTGTGCTGACAGCGTTGGAGCTCACAGAAGCATTGACGAAGCTATTTTGGGAACTCATTCCTGTCAGTGAAGCCCATGGAACTCCTCCTCCAAGGGCGCAATTCGTAGGGTCTTTTGGGAACGTGTGTTGTTGCCAAGGCACTGATTGCCATCAGTGGTCTTCTAGGAGAGACCCATCCGTCACCACCCGCGTTGCGTGGCCTCAAAGCTGGGATCGGATAATGAGGATCATGTATAGGCAATTCAGACTAATATAGGGAAGGTCTTGTCCGGGGGTAACTGAGCCCTGAGAGGTGGGGGAAATGCGGAGTGGTAAGGTGATGGATGCGATAGGAGAGCACAGGAGGCGTAGGTGGTCGGTGTCGATAACGACCCACAAGGCGGCGGCACCTTTGAGTCTGGAGAACAGCCAAATCTCACGTCACTCGTTGGCGATTATTGCTGGTACAAGTTCGAGTGCAAGGGGTCAAATTGTTAGACGCAAAGTTAAAGGAGAGGAAGTTTCGGGGGGCGCGATCGACAGCTGACTTTGCCATGTCACAGGTACATGACGTTGGCTTGCGAACTCCACTCAGTGGAGGTACCGATACATAGCGATGAGCATAGGAATATAACGATGGAGCAAAGATTGTATTATATAGCCCGAATGGAACAATTGTACATGGAACTCATCATAACACTTTATAGACATACACCGGCCCTGCCAGAAGTCACCGTGCATCACTTGCATCTTGCCACCGATCAGATAATGCATTATGGAGATCCTAAGTCTCCGATAACGCCCTTCCTTCCGGCTCAATAGGGGGAAAATCAAAGCAAATAGTCGTCTAGATTAAGATAAAATTCAAAAATTACTCTGGAGGCTCAGCCACCAAAGGACGGGCATCCGTGTCATCTTCGGCTTCATCCTCGGTGTTCCACTCGCCTTCGTCCTTCTCCGACACGACCTTTCCAGTTGAAACAGACCCCAGAATATGGCTGCCTTGAGGCGGCGGGATAACCTTGATACCTCCGGCATGAGAGAAGAAGTCTTCCGTGCGAAGGCCACGAACCTCATGGGGGTCAACGGCGGTCATTTGTGCGCCGTCGGCCTTCTTCTGTCGGATCAATTCGCGCACTGGGGCCATGGCCGCATCACGACAAGCTTCCTTGATATCACTGCCGGACATACCGGCCATGTTATTGACCAGGTAGTGCAGATCAAAATTGTCACGATCGACCTTGGTGTCCTTAAGGATCAAGCTAAGGATACGCAGACGCTGAGGGGCGGGAGGAAGCGTCACAGGGAACTTCTTCGGCATGCGCCGAAGAATTGCCTCGTCGATATCCTGGATGCGGTTGGTCGCGCCGAGCACGACGACCCGTTGTGGCTCGCCCATGGAGTTGGCCGAGGTGAGACCATCCCAGTGGGTCATGAACTCGGCCTTGACCATACCGCTTGCTTCGTGCTCTCCGCTTCTCCGGGTACCAAGGACGGCGTCGATTTCGTCAATGAATACAATGGAAGGTTGAAGCTTTCGCGCAAGGGAGAAGACTGCATTCACCAGCTTATTCGAATCACCGTACCACTTCTCCGTCAATGTAGAAATGTGCAAGTTGATAAAGCAAGCACCGCTCTCGGACGCCAGCGCCTTGGCCATCATGGTCTTTCCGCAGCCAGGCGGACCATACAAGAGTACACCGGAGGGTGCAGTCAGGAGGGAGGAGGTGGAGGAGTAGAGATGAGGCATGGTCAACGGGTAGATCACGGATTCCTTCAGCTCGTCAATAATATGATCGAGACCGCCGATGTCTTCGAACGAAACCCGGATATCCTCTGGTGCAACAACGTCCATGGCAATGGCTTGCTCGTATTGAGTCAATGTGAGCTCGCCTCGTCGTTGTCGGCCTCCTTTCTTCTCACCCGTGCGTCCAGGCAATTCATCATCTGAGTCTTCTCCGCCATCTAACCTGCGCAGAATAGCTGCAGACTTCTTGCGTTGTTCTTCCTTCTTCTGGCTCTCTGGGTCGAAGTCAAGGCGCGATAGGAGGTAGCGGATGAGGAAATATGCGGAGGCGGACTAGGATAGCTATTAGACTAATAAATTTATGCAATGTTAGGCGAAACTTACGGTACCAGCGACCATGATCATCTCCTGGAGGAACTGCTGCCATCGTCGGCCGCCTGCTGAAGCCATGACGACAGCGGTATGGAGGTGGAAGGGAGAAGAGGAGGGTACCCGGAGGAGAAAGTGGGAGATAAGCCGGTTCAAATTGTTGAAACCGTCAAATAGAAGAAATGAAGCCCGTCAGTCCGGGGAAGTTCTACGACCAAGTCCAAGTCCAAGTTCGATGGTTCGGGCAGCTGTGGCGGCTGTGGTCCCGGAATGTCACATGTTCCCCGGTTGTTGATAGTCGCGTCCTCTACACATATCGGACCAGAAGCCCAATTACAATATGCCGAAACGGAAAGCTCCCACTCAACTCTCTGCTCTTGCTGGTTCGGATGATGAGGATTTGATGCAACTCACTGAAAATGAAAGCGCCCCTTTCCCTGACGCGCGCGACGAACCTCCCGTCAAACGCCGACGAGGCCGACCGCGTACATCGAACGAATCTGAGACCAAAGAGGCCAAACCGACCAAAAATACGCGAGCAAAGAAGCAGGCGTCAGAACCACCATCTCAAGATGAGGCTACGGCAGCCACAAAGGCTCCTGCCCGCCGGGGGAGACCTCGAGGAAGCAGTCGCATGGTTGATAATCCTGCGGGGCAAGAGCGGGCAGCGGTGACACAGGAACCCATGGAGGAGGAAGACACCAACGACCAGGAGAATGAAGATCCGATGGTTACAAAGGAAGCAAAGTCTTCGCGCGCAGCCCCGAAGGCCAAGCCCGCTGCGACTGCGACTGCGACTGCGACGCGTCGTCGAGCCCGGGCACCCAGCGTGCCAAAGCAGACAGACGGCGAATTCGAATACACCCCGACACGCGCTGCCCAAGTACAGCGAGTACAGCATGAACCCGAAGTGCTCGATTCGCAGATGCAAGAGGCCGAGCCCGAGCCCGAGGTCGACGAGTCGGTTCTCCCAGAGCCCCCCACCCGCTACACGTCGTCGTCTGTGGTGAAGAATGCGCGAGCCCGAATGGCCACAGTACGGACACAGGATGCGTCACCGAACAAGCGCAAGTCGGGTTTCGGAGTCGAGCAAGGAGTTGATCCGGATTTGAGGCGTAGGATTGGGGATCTCACAAAGAAATACGATGGATTGGAGTCCAAGTATCGCAATCTTCGCGAGATTGGTATTGTAGAAGCCAATACGAACATGGACAAGTTGCGCAAGCAATGCGAGAGTATCACGACTGGTATGATCGCAACCCTGGAAAACTTTGTCTGTAGACCGTCACTAATTTGCAACTAGCATCAAACGAGTTGGTCGCTTCGCTCCGGACCGAATTGGAGGCCCAAAGAGCGCTTGGACAACAGAGCCGCAATCTCCAGGAGCAACTCAAAGACCGGGATGCCGAAATGGCCCGATTGAAGACTGAGGCTGAGGAAGCTCGCTCTCAGGTTGCTGCAACACAGGCTGAGGTCAAGGCCCTGCAGACCAAGCTAGCTGCAGCACGCAGCACAGCCGCAAGCCTCGAGAACGTAGCCAAGGTCCCCGCAAGCGCCATGAAGGTCGGAGCCAACCGCGCAACCGCTGCGGTGACCGCCGAGGCCGCACAAGCAGCCCAGCTCGCCTCGCTAAAGGAGGAGCTATATACCGACTTGACCGGATTGATTATCAGGGACGTCAAGAACAGAGAGACGGATGATCTATACGACTGCATTCAAACCGGTGTCAACGGAAGTGAGTACCTCAGCTTTCCTGTAATGATTCGATATCTAACAAAATCGCAGCTCTGCATTTCAAGCTTGTTATTCCTAAAGTCGCTTCGTCGAAGTACGAGTCGGCGGAATTCCAGTACTTGCCCCTGCTGGATGCCAACCGGGATCGTGACTTGGTGAACATTCTTCCGGACTTCTTGACGGTGGATATTACCTTTAGTCGGGGGCAGGCGTGCAAGTTCTATACAAGGGTCATTGATGCCTTGACGAAGCGACGATCGAGCTCGGCACAGCAGTAGTTGCATAATTTGGGATTTAAAACAATATAGCATGACGCCAATGTGGCCAGTTTCATAGCCAGAGAAAAGCGATAATTATAAGAGAGCTTGAAGCATGTCTTCTGACAGTCTTTCCATACAATCATTTTCCTCTATATGTGAATGACACCCTAGATGTAATTACAGATCTCAAAAGGGCGTACATAGGATCTCTCCCAGTGTAATTGGTTCCCGATATGATAGAAGCCACTGAGCCCGGTATCGCAAAACCGGACCTTCATCCATCCCACAAAATGTTGGGTACAACCTTCAACTGGGTCATGGCCATCGTCAATTGGGCCCTCGGGCCCATATGCTTCCAAGTCTTCTGCGTCAAAGTCATCAAGAGATTCTGGCTTCCACCAACCGTCAAGGAAAGCCACATATGCCGTGTTACTTAAACGATCCTCAAGCGGAGCCTGAAGAACAGACTGCAACGCATCTTCGTCAACGAAAATACAGAACCTATACCGCGTTGCATGGATATTGTCAAACTTGATCAGCTCGGCTGAAGCTCCCCCTTCTTCCTGGACAGTACGCATAGCCCACTCCTGGAAATGCTCACGGATCGTGGCGCTAGCAGCACCCTCGAAAAGGAATCTGTCCTCGTGGACAGTGGGCTCAAAGCTCTCGAGCATATCCAGTCCCCCATAATAGTCTAGAGAGCAACTAACGAGCCGACGGTAGCGACGCATGAATTCTGCCCAGTCAGAATCGCTCTTATATGTGCAGCGGTAAATGGCAAACCCCCATTTTTTAAATCCTGCCTCTTGAAGAAGCTTCTCGAGTCGATCGACTGTGTTGAGACAGGTATCCATATCGGGTGTTCGTTTGGACGGATTTATGGGTGAATCGTGTTCCGCTCGTGCCCTTGCGATTCTCCCATCGAGGGTTAATGTACGGGTTGATGATTCCATCCTTTGAGCTTGATCTATCTTGACGGAACATCGGGAGACTAAGGGACGTTGGATGTTGCTAGCAAGAAAAGCTGGTGTAGTCCGTTGAGTGGAGAATTTCTGGATCCATGCTGTGCTGAAGATTTGTGCTCTGATGATGTCCCGGGTACGTAACATGATGCATATACAATCCAACGTCGATTTCTCGGGATCAATGATCAGAGTTTAGATATATGGTACGCAGTATGTACCCGATCAACAGGCACAATTCGACCAATGATAGTCCAAAATCGACCTGCGGACCATCAAGAAGCTGCAAGTGAGCTTGAATATGATATATATTGTCCTTTCAAGAGTATAGAAAGATATGTTCAATAGAGAAGCCGTAAAGGAGCAGAAAGATGTATCAGAAGTTGCATCAAATCTGCCTTTAAACTAAGAAGGTCTGGCCACAAGCCTAAGACGAAAGTAAACAAGTGGTTCTGCCGTGCACAATTCCCGCCTCGTGATTGGCGTTTCACCGCCCGTCCTCAAGTTCCCCGATGCGTGTCAACGTCTGTAAAAGAAATGACCTCCTTTTAAGCCTCCCTGTCTTTTTCTCGGGCCCAATTCCACTCCTTTTTCATTTTCGAGGCTGGTTGTCCCCGAAATAAAGAGGCCCAACAGAATGGCGCGTCTCGGCCGTGTCGGGTTCCTCGCCCTCGCGGTGGTATTCCACCTGATCTATACATATTCGATCTTCGACATCTACTTCGTGAGCCCTATCGTAAGTGGCATGCGCTCGTATGGCGTCGACCGTCCGACCGATACCCCAGCTCCCGCCCAACGCCTCGTCCTCTTCGTCGCCGACGGCCTACGCGCAGACAAGGCCTTCCAGGCCTTCCCCGATCCGGCCCCCGCCGCGCAATCCGACGAATTGATTCGCTTGACGCCGTTCATTCGCGACAAGGTCCTCGAGCACGGAACATTTGGAGTCTCGCATACCCGCGTCCCGACTGAGTCCCGGCCGGGCCATGTTGCTCTCATTGCGGGTCTTTACGAGGATGTCTCGTCCGTCACGACGGGCTGGAAGTTGAACCCTGTCAACTTTGATAGTGTTTTCAATCGCAGTCGTCATACATGGAGCTGGGGTAGTCCGGATATCTTGCCCATGTTCAAGGAGGGGGCTGTCCCAGGCCGCGTGGATGCGGAGACGTATGCGGAGGAGGCGGAGGATTTCAGTGTCGACGCGACGCATCTAGATACCTGGGTTTTTGACAAAGTCCATGAGCTCTTCGAATCTGCTAAGAGTGACCCGGAGCTTGATGCCAAGTTGCGCGAGGACAAACTGGTGTTCTTCCTGCATTTGCTGGGCTTGGACACCACTGGCCATGCCTTCAGACCTTATTCCAAGGAGTATCTTAACAACATTAAGATTGTGGATAAGGGGGTGCAGGCGGTCACTAAGTTGGTGGAGGATTTCTACGCTGATGATAAAACCGCTTTCGTTTTCACTGCAGACCACGGTATGAGCGATCTGGGCAGCCACGGAGATGGTCACCCGGATAACACGCGCACTCCTTTGGTGGTATGGGGCTCAGGCGTCGCACAGCCGCAGAAGACCACGAAAGGTGTTGCACCCGGGCACGAGGATGGCTTTTCGTCGGATTGGGGATTCGACCAAGTTGAACGCCACGATGTCGCACAGGCCGATATTGCTGCCCTCATGGCCTATCTGGTTGGCGTTGATTATCCTGTCAACTCTGTAGGCCAATTACCTCTGGATTACCTGAATGCCAATCCCAAGGAAAAGGCAATGGCTGCGTTGGCGAACACGCGCGGTGTTCTGGAGATGTATCGTGTGAAGGAGGAGCAGAAGAGGACGGCGGTTCTCCGCTACGTGCCATTTGAGCCATTATCGGGTGATGGCGAGACCTCTATTGAAGGCCGATTTGCTAATCTGGAAGCGCTGATCTCCAATGGCGCTTATGAAGAGTCAATCGTTTTATCCTCTGAGCTACTGGTCGTGGGTCTTGATGGTCTGCGCTATCTGCAGACTTACGACTGGTTGTTCCTGCGGACTGTCGTTTCGTTGGGATACTTGGGCTGGATTGCCTATGCGTTGACCACCGTGATTGACCTGCACGTCTTGCATGGGACTTCGGATTCCCATCGGACGATGGCGAGTATCTCATTCTTTTCTTCAATCTTGGTTGTTCTTTTCTCTATATTCCTCTACCAGGGATCGTCGTGGCGGTACTACTTCTACGGGTTCTTCCCCGTATACTTCTGGGAAGAGGTCTTTGCCCGTCGCAAGGCTCTTATTGCCGGACGCCAGATCATTCTGGGTCACGTTCACTCCTTTTCAGGGTATCTGAGCTTTGGACTACAGGTTTTGGCATTCCTCGGTGTGCTGGAAGCACTGGTTCAATCCTACTTCCACCGAGAGATTCTCACCATCTGCTTTGCATTGGGCGCTCTGTGGCCTCTAGCATACGGCCTCAGCTTTGTCCGCAACCACACATTCTTAACCGCGACATGGGCCCTCGGCTGCTGTCTTATGAGCACTTTTACTATGCTGCCCGTCGTTAAGATGGAGGACCTCACCAGCATGTGAGTTTCCATTCATGTGAACGGATTTGAGAGGATAAAATACTGACCTATGCTCTAGTACTTACGGCGGTCTTCTCATGTTCCTCACTGGAATCTTGTATCTGCTCTTTGAAGATACTATCATTGGCCACAGCTCCACTAAGGGCGCTGGCACTTTTAACAGCATTGGATCCCGGGTCATCATGGGCATGCAAGTTGGTATGGTGCTCCTCGCATTGATCGTCACCCGATCAAGCGTTGCCTCTCTCCAAGCCCGCGAAGGCCTGCCCTTTGGCAATCAAGTGGTTGGCTGGTTTGTTCTGAGTAAGTGTTGCCGGATCAATTCATAGTATACGCCCAATACTGACAAACTACAGCGGCCTCGCTCTTACTTCCATTTTTCCACCGACAATACCCCAACAGCCACTATTTGCACCGCCTCATGGTCATCTTCCTGACATTCTCCCCCACGTTCATCATCCTCGCCATCTCTTGGGAAGGCTTGTTCTACTTCATGTTCTGCATGACCCTCGTAACATGGGTCCGACTCGAGCATGCCATCTACGTACACACCAGCACGACAACTATCAAATCCAACGGCTCAGCAGCATCAAAGCCCACAACAACCAGCACAACCACCGTCGACGGCCGAACATACCACTACCGCGCCCTGAGCCTCTCAGACACCCGCGTCGCCCTATTCTTCTTCTTCCTCCTCCAATCCGCATTCTTCAGCACCGGCAACGTCGCCTCAATCTCCACCTTCTCCCTTGACAGCGTCCGCCGCCTCATCCCCGTCTTCAACCCCTTCAGCCAAGGCGCGCTCCTCATCCTCCAAATCCTGATCCCCTTCGCCATCATCAGCGCAAACCTAGGCATCCTCAACCGTAGACTCGAAGTCCCTCCCAGCGCGCTCTTCATGGTTGTCATGTCCATCTCCGACGTGATGACGCTGAACTTCTTCTACATGGTTCGTGACGAGGGCTCCTGGCTCGATATCGGGATGACGATCAGTCACTTCTGTATCGCTAGTGCGCTCTGCATCTTCGTTGCGGGGCTTGAGTTCCTTAGTGAGCTGTTTGTTAGTGGGGTTGAGTTTGGACCTGCGTTGGCGTCTGTGGAGAGGATTGTTAGTGAGTCTGCCGAGTGTGGACATGAGGGAAAAGAGGAGAATATTAAGGAGGCTCCTTTGCCTGCTAAGACCAGTAAGAAGAAGAGTCGTGGTAGTAAGGGGAAGTAAGGGTGATTCGTTGGGCTAGGTTTCTGGGAGAGATGATAGTCCCGTGTATTATAGTTCGAGTTTTGAGCACCTTGTTAATATAGAATACGCTATTGAAGATCAATTTATTCAGTTTGGTAGATCAAAACGTAATCCAGACTAGCCATCTAGTCACCAACCGAGGAAACTCCAAGAGAGTGTACAGCTGAAGTGGAGGAGATACTACGAAAGGGTCGAAACACATCTCTCACTCCCTCTAATCTCCTAGGCGTTCCTGTGAGCGCTTTCTATAGATCCGGTGATACCTTCACCACATGCGCAAAGATCATCAATACCCTCGCCTATCTAAACCTGTCCGTAATCCCACTAATCCCTCCCAAGGTTAATCCAGCTGCATGTGAAGGCAGAAGCGAAGACACCAGC
Organism: Penicillium corylophilum; assembly: GCA_018410145.1. NCBI lineage: Eukaryota > Fungi > Ascomycota > Eurotiomycetes > Eurotiales > Aspergillaceae > Penicillium > Penicillium corylophilum. The sequence continues at coordinate 165,986 of JAGUQL010000012.1, read as the reverse complement.
GCCACCCTCCATATTTCTCACTCACCTCAAGAATGATGTCGGACATTACTACTCCTCCCCCCCCCCCCGATCGCCCAGCACACCCCCAAAACAGCCAAGCGCCCAAATTCGAGGGAAATCCAGCCTGGCGGATCTGCTGTCAGGCACTCGTGGCCCGTGAGCCGGTCCAGATCTGCTAGTGGCATTCGGTCGTGCCGGGCAGTTGCTTCCTGATTGGGAGAAGCACTAGGATATGTCTCGGGCATATCAGGTTTTTCATTCTTTATTTTCTTAATTCTCCAATACCGTGATCGACGCACCCTACAAGAGTGCCAGAGCCCCGAAAGTAGGAACGGGGCGATCGCAGAATGTGACTGGTGGGGTGTTAATATAGTGGGGTACTTCGAGTTACCGAGGCATCACAAGTTGGGAAGGTTATCGGCCACCGCTCGATGGCTTCGAGATTGCTAATCTCCTGTTGGCGTGTTTTTCATTTCGAAGAGATTGACTGGGCTGAGCGGTAAGGTTCTGATCCCCGCAATTTCTATCCCCGACTTTTCATCCCCGCAATTGTCGGCTTGTTCCTCCAGTGCATTGATATTATACGGATACGTAGTGTGCGAGGCTCCTCGGATGTGTCGCATGTATAGAGTCTGAGATGACCAGCGGGGATCTTGTAGTGTACGGAGCCACGGGGTACTGTAGATGGCATGAGGTGTATTGAGTCAAGCACTATACAGAGGATATTAAATACCTGCAGCCTAGAGCAAGGTACGCGTGTACCCGTAAAGGATGATTTATGCCATCGCTTTAGCACAATTAGTGTGGTGACTGGGCTGCTTTGCTGCATCTCAACTGCTGACACTTGATCTCTGGTGACACCGCATAATTCCGTGCAGATGGGCCCGTGTACTGCATAATCCCCGAAGACCGAGTCATGCCTTGATCAAAGAGGTTCCTCGTCCGCGACGACCCGCGTGGCGGCTGCATCTGACTGCTCATGCACTAACCAGGAAAGCCCTAGATGAAGCCCGAGGGGATTTCCGAGCTTCGAGTCTTGTACGAAAATCACTCACCTTGACTGGGACTTGAGGGAGAGCAGAACAATGGACAGACCGTTGAACCCAGAACCCGGGCTCAGGTGGTATTTCCACGGCCGTGGAGAGGCCACCAAGGCCCTGAATAGGTATGTTCGCCGTGGCTGGACCTGGACTGCTTCCATGGACACCGCGGGATCTGCGTTCACCAGTTACTTGACCCATCCTTCTAAGGTTCTAAGCTTGCCTCTAGACACGATCGTTTCGGAGGTGAAACATTTTTTTGCACGGAGCCTCTTCGGCGATTCCATCTGGCACCTAGATTTTGGGCCCCTCCACCTCCGCTGTCATAAATAGAATTTTTGAGTTGTCGTAGATAGGATTGTTGAGCTGTAGCTGTGGTAATAGTAGTGGTAGAGGTGGGTAGTCGCAGGTTAGAGGGTTGAAGTTAGAAGGGTTCAGGGGCTTAGACAGAGGCTTCGAAACGTACTGCGTACAGACATGGAGTCATGTAGCCAGTTAGAGCGAGTGTGGTTTTCGGACTCCAGACTCTCCACAAGTGACCTCAGATGATTTTCCCTTCCTTACCTTCCACTATTGCCACATCCCCCAAGGTCCCTCACCCCGGATCCAATCCTCTCTACACCATCTTCGATATTTCTCCCCCTCCTATTCCGGTACTTTTTCTTCACTTGATCGCGTGGCGTTTCCGTCGAGCCCCTTTCCCCTATAATTCACCGTCCATCGCACCTCCCCGGGACTTCCTGCCTCTCACTTCAAGCTACGCATGGGGACTGCGCGGCCATGAGTACTACCACCGAATCCAAAACCGATCCCCAGGCCGCCGCTAGCCCTGCGCCCAGTGCCACCGGTTCAACTGGAACTTCTGGGATTACGGTGCGCAATGGCCCAGGCGGCCAGCCCTTGAGTTTTAGAAGGTGAGTTTTCTCGATCCCGTTTCGTGGGGTGTGCGTGATGCATGTCGTGGGCGCAAGACATTGGTGAGGGGGGATGAAAGAAATGATGGCGGATTTTCAGCCTCCTCGGAACTGCGAAAGATGTCTGGCATTTTATAGATGCTGATTCGGTTTATATCTAGACAACGTGCATCACGCGCGTGCGAGGTACGTTCTTATTCTGCGACGCGGTGTGGACGTGGTGCTGCAGTGCCGAGGTACTCGGTCCCTCCTTATCGCGATGCTCTCCAGCTAAGACGCCGAGACGGGCGCATAGGTAAATCGCCCATTGAATCCACCAGATTGCTAACCTCGTACCTTTGGCGTACAGACATGCCATTCTCGCAAGGTGAGAGTTCTTCTTCCCTCGGTCGCACTTGGTCGCTAATCCTCAACCTTTGTGTTAGGTCCGCTGTGATGCCGCTAGCCTAGGAGTTCCCTGTACCAACTGCGTCGCCTTCTCCATCGAATGCAAGATCCCTTCCCCGAAACGAAAGAAGAACCAGACAAAGTCCAAGGATGAGCAGTATGCCGATAGCCCGCCTCACACTGCGTCTTCGCTCGTTGATGCCGCGGTCGCCCAGTATCGACCCGACCACCCCGAGAGTCACGACCACTCGTCAGGCGAACAACAAGGCCAATCCTCGGAGTCGGATGATAAGGATGATGCTTTTGGGTACCGAAAGAACCGTTTGGCTGTCGATGGCATGCCCGTCACTTCCCTCACGGCATCCGAGGCCGCCGAACAGGCCTCAACGGATAACGCTTATGCTCAGTTTATGAAGCCCAAGTTCGCTCGCGCTCCCATCAAAGAAGCCGGACGGGTAGCCTATCTGGGAGAATCGTCGAATTTGTCTCTCCTAGTTCAGGACCGCCACGGGACTACCGACGTTGTACACTACCCGCTGCCAAACAACATCAGAGGATCCCGGGCGCGATTGACGGATCTGGATAATCTGGAAATCGATATCCTCCACCAGCGAGGTGCATTCCTACTTCCTCCCAAGCCGCTTTGTGATGAACTGGTGGATGCCTACTTCAAATGGGTGGCCCCTGTGGTGCCGATCGTCAACCGCAGCCGTTTTATGCGTCACTACCGAGACCCTAAGGACCCGCCGTCTTTGCTCTTGTTGCAGGCTATACTACTGGCGGGCTCACGTGTCTGCACGAATCCACAACTTATGGATGCTAACGGCTCGACGACCCCGGCTGCGATGACTTTCTACAAACGGGCTAAGGCGCTGTACGATGCCAACTATGAGGATGACCGCGTCACTATTGTGCAGGCACTGGTACTTCTAGGTTGGTACTGGGAAGGACCCGAGGGTGAGTAGTGCGATCCTGGAGCCTGGTCCCTTTTACTGACATTTTATTTTATAGATGTGACCAAGAACGTGTTCTACTGGACTCGGGTCGCGATGGTTGTGGCTCAAGGCTCTGGAATGCACCGCAGGTACGTCATTTCCTCTGTTAGACTTCGGATTCCGTCCTAACATACCCAAGTGTGGAATCATCGCAGCTCAACAAACCCGACAAGAGGCTTTGGAAGCGAATTTGGTGGACGCTCTTTACTCGCGATCGCTCAGTAGCTGTCGCACTTGGACGACCGATTGGTATCAATACCGATGACTCGGATGTGGAGATGGTCAACGAAGACGACTTTATCGAGGACGAGCTTGACATTGTAGCCGAGTACCCTCCGGACCCGGTGCATGTGCAGTTCTTCCTGCAATACGTCAAGCTGTGTGAGATCATGGGTCTGGTCCTTTCTCAACAATATTCCGTGGCGGCCAAGTCACGGCGCATGAATGCTATGGATCTTACACATTCCGACATGGCCCTTGCCGATTGGCTTCAGAACTGTCCCAAGGAAGTCTGCTGGCAGCGATCCCGGCATCATTTCTGGGCTGCTCTTCTTCACTCAAATTACTACACTACTCTGTGTCTCTTGCACAGAGCTCACATGCCTCCAGCTTCTTCCGCACCCAATAGCTACCGGGTCGAGGAAATGGCCTACCCATCACGCACAATTGCCTTCCAAGCAGCTGGCATGATGACTTCAATTGTTGAGAACCTGCAGGCTCACAATGAACTTCGTTATACCCCCGCGTTCATTGTCTACAGCTTGTTCTCGGCTTTGATCATGCACGTCTACCAGATGCGCTCGTCAGTCCCTTCGATCGTGGCAACTTGCCAGGAAAGAATCAATGTGTGTTTGGCAGCCCTGAAGGATGTATCCAAAGTTTGGCTTGTGGCGAAGATGGTCCTCACCTTATTCGATTCCATTCTCGGAAACAAGGCGCTAGAGGAGCGACTCCAGAAGGCTGCTGGCAGGAGGCATCAACGGCGACCCCACGACGCCGCTGCTCCCCCGAAGAGGCCAGATGCACCAAAGCGCAAGTTCGATGACATGGATCTTGGTGGCCTACCCAATGGAGGCCCCACGCCCCCTGTGTCCTACGAACGTTCTCGTCCGCAGACACCCGCGGTCACTCCTTCTCGCGAATTGAACCAGCCTCCTCCAGGCAACGCATCCCCCAATGCCCATCGTGGACCACACGACCCTATCTCCGGCCCGTCTATCTCTCGAGGGAACACTCGACCCACGACACCGTTCAACGCCCAGTTCTCCCTTCCCGCCACCCCTCCCGATTTCTTCCTTGTCACCCGTACCTCGCCCAATCTCTCTCCATCTCTCTGGGAGAATTTCCAGCCCGACCAGCTATTCCCCGACGGGACAGCCATCTTCCCCGAACTTACCTCCCCACCCCCCGGAACCGTGGACCCGTCGCTGCCAATGCCCACACAGCCGGGCCCCAACATGGGTCAACGGCCCATGATGGGCGGTATGCCTCCACAGATACCAGGTGGGCGAAGTATGTCCATTTCTCAAGGCAGCCCGCAAATGATGTCCGGCATGCCAGCCGGCATGGGGATGCAGCCTGGTCAGGGACCGCAGGTATTTGGCATGGAGGGCCAGACGTGGCCGATGCAGAACGTGGACGCGACTATGAGCGGAGCGGCGCTGGACGCTGCCAGCCAAGACAACGACAACTGGAGCAACAGCTCCCGTAGTGGCCCGACTGCACCTACGACATTGAATGTGGAAGACTGGTACGTACATTTCGCTTACTTGAAAGGTCTCGGGATTTTACTGATCGTTTTAGGTTCCAATTCTTCGGTATTAATGGTGGCTTTGGTGACCTGGCCACGTAAGCGCCATATTTTCTAATGTAATTGCGTGGTGTATAGTTTCTTTTCTTCGTTGGCTGCTCAAAAGGAAAGGGGATATGGAATTGCCTGGCGTTTAGGTGCGAGATTGGGGTTGATGATGTTGATTCTTTTCTACTGTGTATTCTGATGCCAAACAAATGAGATCCTACTGTTGACTACGCCTTCTATCACTTCTCTAACGTCTATACAACATCTATACCTCAACTCTTTACATTCTTGTTTCACGGTATGTATCACGGCTGACCCATTTGGGCCTAGCGTATGACGAAATCACATCATCGCGACTTCGGCCAATCAGCGACCAAGCGAAGACGGAGTCATAGCAATGAGTGTCCGGGGATGCCTCAACTCCCCCATTTTTTTGATTCCTACTTATTTTCATCTCATCTATCCATTGCCCTTTGCATTGTGTATTGCTTGTCTCATATCTAACAATACTTGCATCGCCCTTGATTCCCGACCCCTTCTATACCTCTTCCCACAATATCTCTGCCCCGCACAACAGCGATGTCGGCTTCAGGATCCGGAGCCCCCAACGATGGGGCTTCATCGAGCTTCAAGAAGCCATTCCCTCACGTTGACCTCGAGGGCCATAACCTTCCGCCATCTCCCGCTCCCTCCAGCCCCCACGCTGGCCGCCGGTACAATATCGCCACCGAACTGGTCTATACCGAGAGCAATGACCAGTACAATGCGAGCAGCGTGCCAATCTATCAGGTAGATCTCCGCCATCCAATTAACTCCGCGTGATTACTTTGAACTAAACACAGTCATAGAGTGCCACCTTCAAGCAGACCTCCGGCAGCGGCGGCGGAGAATATGACTACACCCGCTCTGGCAACCCAACCCGCACACACCTCGAGCGACACCTAGCCAAGATCATGTCCGCCCAGCGCGCCCTAGTCGTATCCTCCGGCATGGCTGCCCTGGACGTCATCACGCGCCTCCTCAAGCCCGGCGACGAAGTCGTAACCGGCGACGATCTTTACGGCGGCACCAACCGTCTTCTCAAGTACCTCGCGACAAATGGCGGGATCATCGTGCACCACGTCGACACAACCGACGTTTCGAAAGTAACCGAAGTCCTCTCCTCCAAGACAACCATGGTCCTCCTCGAGACCCCCACCAACCCCCTAATCAAGATCGTCGACATCGGTACCATCGCCGCCGCCGCTCACGAAGCTAACCCCGCCTGCCTCGTCTCCGTCGATAACACCATGATGTCCCCCCTCCTCCTGAACCCCCTCGAGCTAGGCGCCGACATTGTCTACGAATCCGGCACAAAGTACCTCTCCGGCCACCACGATCTCATGGCCGGTGTCCTCGCCGTTAACGACCTCGCCATCGGCGAACGCCTCTACTTCCCCATCAACGCCTCGGGCTGCGGTCTCTCACCCTTCGACTCGTGGCTCCTTCTCCGCGGCGTGAAGACCCTGAAAGTCCGCATGGACCAGCAGCAGAGCAACGCGCAGCGCATCGCCGAGTTCCTCGAGTCCCACGGCTTCAAGGTTCGCTATCCCGGTCTGCGCTCGCACCCTCAGTACGAGCTTCACAACAGCATGGCGCGCGGTGCTGGCGCCGTGTTGTCGTTCGAGACTGGCGATGTCAATGTCTCCGAGCGTATTGTCGAGAGTGCTAAGATCTGGGCCATTTCTGTCAGCTTCGGCTGTGTCAATAGTTTAATTAGCATGCCGTGCCGCATGAGCCATGCTAGTATTGATGCGAAGACGAGGGCGGAGCGTCAGTTCCCTGAGGATTTGATTCGGCTGTGCGTTGGTATCGAGGACGTGGATGATCTTATTGAAGATTTGCAGCGTGCTGTAAGTTTTGCCTTTGGTTTGGATTCTGGTTCTAAGGGTTCCTTTGCTAACAATTTCGCAGCTCGTGCAATCTGGCGCCGTTAATGTGACGCTGGACGGATTCCAGGCCAACTCGACTTCAACTGCCTAGATGGGTTTTCTCGACTGCCTATATGGGTTTTCTTGGGTTATATGTGAATAGGGCGTTTGGGGTTTAAAACATATCACGATTTCATATTATTTTAAGGCTATTCCTTGTAAGATTAGCGTAGACGCGTGCAGTAGTACTATGCACGGTCAAGTTGGGGAATACGCGCTAGTGAGAACTGTTAGATATTGGACGAGATGATAAATGATCCAATAAAAAGCCACTCTTTGTGCAGAACCGTGGAACTAGAACCCCAGAAATAGTCAGTAGAGTTGAAGAAGAGGACTGATAAGAAGTAACGTTTACCCGGGCCGGCATCGGAGAGCCGAGAGCCCGGGGCTTTCTCGTCCGAGCTCTTCGGGATGTAAGATAGCGCGCTTTTTTTGTAATCACTTTTGCATCACTGGAGAAGCCCGAATTCATGTTCTCGTCGTTATTCAGGCCCTCTCATACTATCTGAATGAGATTCCAGTAACCTCATTCCTCGCACTTGCCTCGAATCTCACTCCCATCTCCCTATATGAGTATGTCTCGCGATGCCGTCGCGCAGGATGCGTCATTGCCAATGGCCGCGATCGATCGCCCTGTCGCGCCTACTACAAAAGCTCCAGTAGCTGTCCCGCCACCCAAAAACCCGACATCAGCATGGAACACAAAAGATCTAGCCCTGCGCCTCGGTGTAGACGTCGCCAGTGCCGGGAGCGCCGGCGCGCTGACATGTCCGCTTATAACAATCATTGACCGGTTCGCACAGGCCAATTCTGCAAAAGAAAAACAAGAAACTCCAATCTAATAAATTCCAATTCTAGCGCGATCATCGAAAAAGCATCCAAAGGCTTCCCAATTCGCGAAACCATAACATCCTGCCTCAAGTCAATGATAACAAAACCCGGCGCCTTTCTCACCAGCACACCCTTCCTCCTCATCTACACGCTTTATAGCTCCACCTATCTTGCAGCCAACACAATCGACACCATAAGCTCAACCCTTCGCAACCAATCCTACGACACCGTAACTCCAGGCCCGGCAAAATTCATCACTACAACAACCGTCAACATGGCAATCTGTGTATACAAAGACGCCCGCTTCGCCAAGATCTTCGGCCCAAAGCCAAACGCCCAAGGATCATCATCGCCATCAACATGCCACCCCAAAGCAACAGTAACAGGACCCCAAATCCCCAAGGTCTCATACTCCCTCTTCTGTCTCCGCGACAGTATAACCATCTTCGCCTCATTCAACATCCCGCCTCTAATCGCACCTTCAATCCCCGATTTCATCGCGAGCACACCGTCTATGAAAGCCGCCGTCGCACAGTTCTCGTGTCCGGCGCTAATGCAATTCGCTAGCACGCCTATGCATCTACTTGGTCTGGATTTGTTCAATCGGCAACCCGTGGGCGGGTTACCGTGGACGGATCGCGCGGCGAGAATCAGGAGGGATTATGTGCCGAGTTGTTTTGCGCGTATGGGAAAGATCGTGCCGGCTTACGGTATTGGAGGTGTTGTTAACGTTCGCATGAGGGCTAGCCTCATGGAGAAGATCCAGGGGTAGGGGAGGGAGACGAGTTATCCTTCTCCTTACCCTTTGATAGGTATTGGGTGTTCTCTGCGTCCCTGATCTGGGGGTTATGACTTGATGATTGAGAAGTGGAGATCTTTGATCTGCTTTTCTCGGAGCTCTTCTTCTGCTTTCCTTTTTTCGTTACCATTTCGTCTGTTTCATTTTGTTTGCGACTCGACTGCGACGACTCTCCACTCCGGATTTGGATTACGTACATGGTGTTTGTGGGAGGCGTTTGGCTTTTTTGGCTTGATCTTCTATTTTGAGTTTTCTGTTGCAAATGTTGCATTACTGGCATTGGCGTTGCATAGTCTGCGTTTTGTGTTTAGACTGATCCCATTTATTTCGGGCTTGTGTTATATTGTGATATATTAGACTGATACCACGAGATACAGCATTCTGGCTCTTTAGAGAGTTGATGGGATCCACGGCTGTGAATAATATTTTCTTTTCATTTAACCTCGTCATCTTCTCTTTTCGAGCTTCGTTTCCCAATCCCGGATCATCATGCTCATGGAAAGATGATCCTGTTCGCTCAGCCGCTTGTAGCGGCAGCCTAAGGTAGTTGTGTTTTCAAGCACCTTGGCGAATGGAAGCTTGGCAGACATTTTCTACATCTCCAGTCATTTGTCGGGGACCCAATATGGAAATTTCGTATCGGCTAAAGCCGACAGCCGCATCTGAAAATAAAAATTTATAAGATCCTCCGGCACCCTGCAAACCACGAATGCTAAAGATTACATTCTGCTAGTATGGCCTCACAAGCTCAAAATATCTACGATGATTCCGCCTTTTTTTCCGCTTACGGAACACTTCCTCGTTCGCAACACGGTCTACCAGCCGCGCCAGAATGGCCTGAGCTTCGATACATGGTAACCGACGGCAAATTGGCTTTGAGCAATTCGGCTCGGAGCCTAGAAGGACACCGTGTTCTTGATCTAGGTTGCGGGTATGGTTGGTTCGCGCGATGGGCCCGGGACAACGGCGCTGCCTACGTCAAAGCAGTGGATATATCCCACAAAATGATTTGTCGAGCAAAGCAATTCGAAACCGATATCAAGGCCAGTTGCTCTAATCTCCATTCGAGTTCTATCAAGGAAATCACCTTCGAAACAGGAGACATTGAGTCAATTACCTTTAGTGACAACCGAGAAAGGGGGTCTTATAACCTTGTTTATAGTTCTCTGACATTCCATTATGTTGAGGATTTGGCAAGGCTCTATCGAGAGATCTATTCTTCTCTTCAACAACGCGGAAAACTTGTGTTTTCGGTGGAGCACCCTATATGTTCGGCGCCTATTCGCCCAGGACCAAGCTGGAAAACTCTCCAGGAAGGTGACCAGGAACGGAAGATATGGCCATTGAATTGCTACAGTGACGAAGGGTGGCGGGTGACTAACTGGCTCGGAGTTGATGGTATTAGGAAATACCATCGAACTGTGGAAACATACGTGAATCTTCTCTTGGAGAGCGGCTTCACCTTGACTGGTTTCAAAGATTGGGCTCCCTCCGTAGAGGACGTGGCTAATCACCCCGAGTGGACGGATGAGAGACATCGCCCGTATTTCTTGATTATTTCGGCTGAGAAAAATTGAAAATCTGTATCTAAGCAGAATCATCTTTGGCATGCACATCCCGCCGTAAGTGCTTGCGCACATTCTTGATCTACATTCGCTACTTTCAGGTTGCGTCGGCCTTCAGCGGCGTGCTATGTGACTGGCTTGGTATCATTTTAAGAGTAAATCATGGGCTGAGGGTAGTAATATCAGTATCGCGTCGTGCAGAGAGATTATATCATTGTTCGGCGCAGTGATACCAGAGGAATGGCCAGGGCATACGCGGTCGATAGGTATGTAGGGGCAAAGAGATTGCAGATGTATATGAGAAATAAAAAGCATCTATTCTTAGAAAATAATTATTAACGCATTATCTTAATACGGACTCGCGTGGTTTCGGGTACGAGCAGAGAAACAAAGTGTGAGTGTCTGAGGGGTAAACTGTTTTCGAATTCTACTGTAACCTTTTGACCACAACCCCATAAACTTGAATCTACTTAATTTCAATGTAACCACCTGTCTAGTCTGACAACTAGTTCTTGTGTGGCCTACTATATAGCAATCATTTACGAATCTTACGCCACAGAAATTCAATAATAAAACTTCAAAATTGTGTCACAAGTTTCTTTCTTTGTTCGTCTTTATGTGCCACTATTCTTGGGTCTTCCAGAAAAAGCTTCGAAGGGGCACAGACAATCCTTCCTGTGTACAAAGATCAAGCTATGGTATAGAAAAGAAATGTATGCTACTAATACAAGGCAACAAAGAGAGGTCAACGCAAGAGCCTAAAAAGAACGTCGCCAATGAGACAATGAATCTTGGTATACGTCACTATTCGTCCCTTAGGGGAAAGTATAAGTAGGACGTAATGCACACTCTTCTAAAGATCAGAATTATCCACAGTCATCATCCATTTCAAAAAAAGTCTGGAGATACACACATTAAATCCCTCATTTGGTATATCCAGCTTCCAGACTTACAACCTTCACCTTGCTAGCCATTTCAAAATGGATACAGATTTGAACAACCTGAGACTTCGGGAAGACATTTACGTGTCAACCAGCGTACTCGAAGATATTCTTGCCGAAATCGGCCGCGATCCTCTAGGTTTTGCTACGGAATTATTAAAGGTGTGCGTTCATGATACTTCCGAAAACGCCCTACAGTCAGATGTGGTCCAGAATGTGCAGGCTACCGTCGACCGTATCTTCATGTCTGTGAGCGAGTCTGAGAAAGGTCACCCACGATTTTCCCGTTTATACAAGGGGCTGTCTTTGGCCGATATGGTGCTTCTAGGTAACCGAGGAGTATTGCAGCGTGAGTGGGAAGCTGAGATTGACGGCGCTATATATTATATCCCGACGATCTCGCAACTTCGATGGCCAGGTGGTGACTCTCCTATGCACGATCTAGTTTTTGCCACTTGGGGTGAACGCCCGTGGACCGACGAAGTCTTTGAAAAGCGGAGGCGTGCGCTCGAGGGAGAAGAGTGCTTGAATACAATGTTTCTGCAGAAGCTCGGGGTTAAAATTTCCCCCGAGGTGCGAGATAGATATGTTTCTCTGGAAGGATTGGCCGATATGGTGCGAAATTCTTACCTTCAGTATCTGAAGATGGCCAATTAGAATTCTTCTAAGCCCTTAGATGATAAGATGTGTCTACAGAATGAGGGCGAGTGCCGGATCTGCCGTGAGAGTATTGCGATTGGTACAAATGTTTCCGTACTCCTATGTGGGCATTGGTTGTGCAAAGCATGCATTGCGCCATGGTCTGTCGACAACACCAGCTGTCCGGCATGTCGCAAAGGGCCTTCGGGGGGGGGGGGGGGGGGGGATGAGAGCCAATAGCCATATGTGGTGTGAGTAGGTTCACTTGATTAGAGCGACCTGAATATCTTAACATAACACTGGATGACCTCTTGTACAGTCAGAACGCATTTTCACTGAACTTGTCTCTGCTGAACAATAAGTAGATTGCTCGTAGGGTTGAATCATATAATATTGAGGTGCCTAGATCCAAGAAATTATGACTACATTAGAGCTGCAAAGCCTAGGTAAGTCAAGCATGAGATATGAACCAAGAAGGATATCGTACAGCGGTTACAGTGAAAATGGCTAAGAAGTACTCTTGGAAGCTTCGGCATGCCGTATCGAATCTGCCAGGCGATCCTTTGTTGTTTCACCTGAACCAAGATGCCCAAATTTGTAAATACTGGAATTCGATATACAGTCGCTCATGTGAGGTAAAGAGAAATTATGTTTCCCGCTACTTCCAGAGTAACGATCTGTCTTTCCTTGCGTCCTTTAGTCATCAACAGGTTCGATTTCTCTTCGCTTCCAGGGCTCTCAATGTCATGAGCTCAGTTTCAGGAAACGCTGGAAATGACTTGAAATTTAATTGTTGTAGCGAGGATGGAAGAAGTAATAGATTGATGAGGCATTCTTGGTTCTCATTTCACTAAGCCTCTGGGCTGGGAAAGATCCGAAGACCTGAACTTACTTTAAACATGATCCAGCAACCACAATCAACTAAGTAGCAATACCACAGCAACCTTGATTATAGATTATTATAGATTATATACATGGAACAAAGGGGGTATGACTATAAGAAAGAGCAAAGATCTAGCCAGCAGACACATGCCCAGAACCGAATAGAAGAAGTATAGGAATCACCACGCAAAAGGCTCGGAGTGCAAATAAAGCTCCTCAACCTCACCCCCAAGCGTCCTGGTCTGCGCCAGAGCCGCTGCATTGCGGGTATCGTGTAACATTGAAGCAGGGCCACACACCAATACACCGATCCGCTGTTTCTTGCCAGCATGAACTCCATGTGTATGAGCACTAGCCACGCTACGCGCGATCAGGCCTGGGATATCGGGGCGAATACTCCGGTGGACGTTCAAACTAAAGGAGCCCGTAGTCGTAATATCCGGTTTTGGCATCTTCTTCTCGGGAGGATTTTCCGCGTCGGGGAGTGTGAAGGAGATGGCGGAGTCGTTGATTGGATCGCGGGCTGGGTTGGCAGTGACGTGCACTGAGACAGACGTATCGAAACCCTCGCTATTATCGTTTATAGATAGCGTTGTTGACTTCGAGAGTCGAGCTTCAATCTCGTCCGTGTACCAGTCTGCCATCGCGACATCGCGAGTTGAGAAGACGACTTGGAGATTTCGACGACCTCGGCCGGGCTTGGGCTTTTCGGTTAGGCGAAGGGCTTCGTCTACCATCGCGAGTGAGAATCCGCCTCCAGAACCGCCGGCGATTACGAGGAGAGTGTCAAATTGGGACATATGGTGAGGGCTCACGCCGCCGTAAGGGCCTTCCATGAAGATTTTTTTGGAAATTCCGGGTTGTTTGGCGGCCAAGGCGGCTAGACGGGCTGTGACGCCGCGGCGAGGCTTGATATAAAAGATTATTTCGGAGGCTTTACCGGTTTTATCCGGATTGTGGCAGGCGGAAGAGATGGTGAAGGGGTGTGCACTTAGAAGGTGGAGATCTGAGGTCAGGAACCGGACGAAGACATGCTGGCCGGGTGTCCAGTCGATGACTGTTGGGACAACGACGCGGACCAGACCGCAGGGGAGAAGCTCCAGGTTTGCGGTGTGAAGGCCGTGCATTAGGTATGTTCGGACATGGGCTGCTCCTATGGAGAAGAGGTAGATTGAACCGGCGGCGATAAAGTAGTCCCTGGGTGATGTTAGTGGTTATCAATATAGTCAAGCTGATTAACATACCAAGAGGAAAGACGGAAATCGCAGTGGAGGAAGAAAAAGACTACAAAGATCACCGCGGCAGCGATATGTGTGGCTTTAAAGAACTCATAAAAGCGGTTCCGAATACCAGGCAAGGACATGACAGTCAGGTAGGTCTGGGCGAGCAGAGCGATGATACCTGTCCAATAAACGATACTGGTCTTCCACTGCTTGACCATGTCGCCTTTCCAGATGTGATATATAATATAGGGAAAGGTGTGAACCAAAGCCAGAACGAACATGGCGTAGCTGGTCCAATGATGGAAAACTTGAAGCTTCTCATGAGGAATGCCAGTCAAGACAGAGATCATATTTGCTTTGGCGCTCAGGGCTCTATTGGATAATCAGCACGGTTTATACAATCACTTGGATAACACTCACAGGACGAAGGGTAGCAGCCCCAGGGCCATCCATCCGGCCCGAGTCGCAATGGGTGGACTGCTCCCATAGTTTGCATCAGTCGGCCAGTAATAAGGTTTCGGTCCAAGTGTCATAGCTGCTTTCTGTTAGCCTTACTCCATCTCATCTGCAAGCAAACCATACCGAAGAAGAATACCGCGCCGACAAGGCCCAAAATAATCACACCCAGCGAGGGAGACCAGTATCGCACAACTGGGAACCGGTAGCCCCTGTAGGCCATATACCGCGACACCGATGTCGTAGCCCGCCATATCCTCGTCCGCTTAAGCCAGTCAGGACTAAATCGAACCAATAGATTCGACAAAGCAAAGACACCAATAACCGCACAAAGAAAATAGACAGTATTCAACGCATATACATTATCCGCCTGGTACCTAAACACCAATGAATCAGCATATAGACAGCCACACAAGCCTCGGAATGCCTACCAATATCGCCAGTGGTTGTTCCGATAAGCGCATTGTGCCGGAGTCAACTTGCACTTGTCAGCTCGTGAGGAGTGAAGCATCACCGGCTGGTCGAGCCAGGGGATACCACCCTTGTGCATGTCCATTTCCATTCCCATCATAGTGGCTGGACTCGTTCAAGGCATAAAGACTCAAACTTGAAGTTGCGCCCCCCGGGTTATTATGGGAAAAGGGAAACCAGTTCTGGGGGAGACTGCAATCGACGGGGTTAAGCTTGACAGAGTCCCTAGTATCATATCCCTGGGCTTGCAGGACCTGGTTTTCGGGGTAGTTGTTTGACAGGTTACAGACCCGAAAACGGGAATTTTTTCTACGAGGACGGCGTTACCAAGGGAATCGTCGAGCTTGTTTCTGAGGACATTCCAGACTTCGGTGTTGGCCCGCCGATCAGCCGCGGAGATCTGCTCGGAATTGAGCACTTTTTGTGGATCTCGCTATGTGCTAGCTGTTGTTAGCGGACTGCTCGTGGGTAAGTGGATTAAATGGATCCGCGTCATTGAGTCTTGGTTAAATCCGGGGCCGGTGGCTTGACCTTAAAATTCGTGAGCACATTTGCGCCTGTACAGGTCCCTGCGGTTCGGGTGTGCCTGAGCGCATTTCCGCAGATCAGGCTCAACTGCATCGCATATAGACTCCTAGTCCCGAATAGATTAAGTGTCTAATATGCAGGTGCTAATACACAGAGCGAAGACGGTGTATTTCGAGTATCCACCACCACCCCCAGTGGTGGGAACACTGACGTAGGTTTTCTTCAATGCTACGCTGAGCAAGAGTCCAGACTCCAGGTCGGATCTCGGTACAAAGTTTTCTATGGTTCCAAGCACCAGACAATTCGATGGGACAGACTGACATCAATAAGAAAAAGTTATGTAAAACCCCAGAAGAGGCCGAAAGGGTATATACAGTCCGCATCAAGCCTAGTGGCTCACATGTGCCCAACCCTACATTCTCCCCTCTTCTTCCCGCATTCTCGCCCTCAATCAAGGGGTACTGCCGAGACAGACACTGTCGCCGCAATAGGAAACTTAGTAGAAGACATCGGCGCTTCGCTCCCGATGCCGTACATCCTCATGGCATGGTGTCCTCCCCGCACACTGTCCGCTTCGAGACCCTTCGCCCGGAGAACGCTGGTAGCCACGCGTGCTGTGTCTCCATCGTAGCACACCACCAGAACGTGATGCGAAGCAAGTTCTGTCACCAGTCTGGCGTCATTGAAGATCTTCTCCAACTCTACCCACTGCTCCTCCAACACCGTCGGATCCGAAAACGGTGATGTGGTGTGTGGTCCCAGGCTGGTCAGCGGCAGGTTGATCGACTCGGGTAGGCTCCATACACGGAAGTCTCTTGCGCATCGCAGATCAATCACTCGGTGCTGCGGCTTGAGACTGATTTCGCTAAGAAGGCTCTGTTCTAGGGATCGTGGCGATCCGTACACTTGCGGGAGGACCTCTAGTGCATCCCGCTCCCATGCTTCGTCGTATCGGTGAAGGTCCACCTTCGTCAACCGCTGAACGATGGTTAGAAACGACGTCTCCTTTGATGATGCGTCATAGATTGGACTTACCTCATTGCGGATCGGACGGAACTCTTCAGCTCCAAGTTTTTGGAAGTACTCGCCGATGTACTGGTATGGAAGGTCGCAGCATAGGAAGACGCAGTGCGTCAGCCCATCTGCACCTGCCAGATCATCGAGTGTGCCGGCGTTCTTGCGCTTCTCCAGCATTTGGAACAGGCCTTGAAGATTGAATCCGGATGATGGGCCACATACCAGTCCCTCTCGACATAGTTTCAGGGACAAGGTATATGAGTGTTCAGATCCCACTTCTTCGATAGTATCCACGGCTTCTTTCCAGGGAAACTCCACCGGGCGCATGAGAGCATAGGACCGGGGTCCAGGCACGCGGTCGCCAGGGGCCGTACAGACCCCGAGCCTCATCACCGACGGCTTGACACTCTTGAAGTACGTTCCCAGGCCGGTCATGGTGCCAGAGGTGCCCATGCCAGCACAGAGAACATTGATTTCGGGCAGCTGCTTGAAAATCTGTGGACCGGTCCACCGGATGTGCGACTGCCAGTTGTTGTCATTCTCGTATTGATTTGGGTTGACGATATCATCGGATTCCGCGGCCGTCCTGCGAGCATTTTGAATGCCGCCGCGGTTATCAAGAGGCTCAGGCTGTGAAGGACCCCCGAAGAGGGTGATGTCGAGACCGAAGAATTGCATCAATTTCAACTTGGCATCACTGGTCTTGTTGCTGAGGAACGCCCGCGTATCCTGCACTCCATGCATAACCCGGGCAACCATGGACATAGAGATCACCGTTGAACCCGAACTGTACTCGATGATGGTGTTTGTCTTTTTGGGATCTACGCTTGACTCAAGCATGTTCATCGCTGTTGTCACATTAGCCAAGCCCCTGCATCACGGACTCCATTTTCATCCTACCTGGCATAGCCTTCACATTGTTTGCCGGATGCATGGTCATCATCTTAGCATAAATCCGAATCCCATGCCTATAATAAGGATTGAGGTGCTCCGGCAACTCAACAAGTGGCAATGGCGGTTGGCTATCCGGATCGAAGTATTTCTTCAACGAATCGGGGCCGAAGTATACATTGCGCTCATTCATGTTTGGCATTATAGAAGACTGAAGACCAGGTATATCGCCAATCTCAACACCCACGAAAAGGGTGATCAAAAACAGACAGGTAGATCTAAAAATCCAGGACCGCAAAAGGAGGAGGGGGGGCCACTCCTCGACAAATATACTTCCTCTCTATACCAGCGCCCCTCCTATCCCTATGCGTTCCTTGGCACCCGTAAGGTATCAGCACCAAAGCGCAAGATAACCCCTCAGCTCCACCACGGAAAGCCTATGCAGACAAAATGTCCTGCGCCCCCGAAAAGTCGTGACTAAACCCAGTTACACCTCGGACGCTGCAAGCGCCAGAAATTTCACCTCGCGGTAGGAATGAATCAGGAAGTCATTCAGACGATCGCGTGTATTTCGGGAAGCCCCATTGTAAGCTGGACCCCGATTAATCTCTCATGTGAGTCAATTGTCAAGGAAACTGGATTGCGGAGTGAGCGTGTTTGAAAACAGCGGGATCATCGGGAGTGCGTCGTCATGGTTGGTCTCCGCTGTGGTATTCGGGGGTGTGAATGCGATTGTTCTAGAAGTGGTATGCAATTCGATCTGACGATTGCCTCGTGTTTTTTCCTTCCGATCTGCAATCACATTTCTTGGGAATGAGATCCCTGAATTCATCAAGGTACTCGGAAACGAAGACGCCAAGAACAGTTGAACAACGCACACGAGGACCCGCGGTGATTCCTGATTACCGACCGTATAATTTACAATCGCTATAGGTCTTAAGAGTACCTTGAGAGTAATTGAGCAAGTTTGTCCACCCGACCAAACTCTAGTGGCCCTTAGTGACGCCGATCAGCGGCTGTCAGGGTTCCGCTTCGGACATGTCGATCCATGTCGAATTCAGCACCCGTGCGAGAAATGCACTGACGACGGTCAAATGCCTTTGGCCCGTCAAAACTAGAGACTGTTATCCGGATTCATCTCCTGAATGCAGCCACGTTCAAAAGATCTTATCTCTCAGACAACCAAGACAACCGACCACTCGGTGCTGTACAAGATGGCCGGAGTTCTGGAGAATCGATCAGGCCACTCGAGTGCAGACAGCTCGGCTGGTGATTTGGCGGACGCTGACAAAAATGGAGCCGTGGTACTTTTCAACGAACAAACTAACTATGTACCTAGGCGCATCATCATCACGGTAGGTGGTTGTCGAATTGGCTTAAAGCTATTGGCGCGCTAATCGCGAGTTTTTATCAGATCTTTTTGGCGTGCTCTACTGTCGACTTGTTGGCTTTGATAGACCAGACGACGTTAGCGTCTAGTTTGTCTATTATTGGTAATGCTTTGGGGGCGAGCGATCAGACTTCATGGATTTCTGGAGGTTACTTCGTGTGAGTCTTCTTTCTGAAGCTAGTTGTGTTGTTCAGTGGCTAACATTAATCATGCAGAACATCGACTTGTTTCCAGCTCATCTACGGAAGACTGTCCGATATTTGGTCGCGCAAGATTGTGCTGTTTGTCGGTCTTGGGATCTTCTTTATTGGATCGCTAGCAGCGTCTCTCGCGCAAAGTGCCATACAGCTCATAATATTCAGAGCTTTGACTGGAGTAGGAGGCGGCGGATTAGTGACCGTCGCGCAGACGATTGTCAGTGATGTTGTTCCTCTCCGCCAGCGAGGAAAGTACCAAGGTATTCTGGGGGCTGTGGTGGCTATTGCCAACGGCATCGGCCCTATCATTGGCGGAGCCCTGGCTTCGATCTCGCAGGACTCATGGCGATGGATCTTCCGGTTGAACTTGCCTTTGACGGTCTTCACAACTCTGTCTGTGATCTTCTTCATGCCTTTGCGGAAGGTGGAAGGCGATTGGAAGCTTAAACTGAAGGCAATCGATTTTTTCGGCGCACTCCTGGCTCTGGGAGGCACTTCAGTCCTACTGCTGGGCTTGAATTGGGGCGGCGGCGAGTACCAGTGGAAGTCGGCACATGTCATTGTGACTCTCGTAGTTGGCTTTGCTATCTCCGTTGCTTTTGTTGTTTGGCAATGGAAAGGTGCTCGCGTGCCACTGGTGCCTATGCACATCTTCAAGGGAAGAATCGTCAATGGTGCCTGTCTCACCATGTTTGTCAACGGGTGGAACTTCCTGGTCCAAATCTACTATATTCCCACCTTCTATCAGTTGGTTTTCGGTTATTCAACTGTAAAAGCGGGTGCCATGTTGCTTCCTATTACTTTGATGCAAAGTATGGCCTTCCCTCATTTGATGAACTATGGCTAACTACCTGTTCAACAGCCGCTAGTAGCACTGGCTCTGGACTGATCGTCCACTGGATCGGTCGTTATCGCGAATGCATTCTATTCGGCTGGGTTATTTGGGCTGTTGGGCTCGGCTTGTTCTCCACGCTTGATCAGTCGTCAGGGATTGGGAAGCAGATTGGTTATGGACTTTTAACTGGTGTCGGCGTGGGAAACACGCTACAGCCATCCCTTATCGCCATCCAAGCTGGCGTCGAGCGACGAGATATGGCGGTGGTCACATCCGTCCGCAAGTATGTTAATTTTGATCTCATTCCGTTACAGATTCTAACCTTGTTAGCTTTGTGCGTAACCTTGGCGGTACACTCGGTCTCGCGATCGCCGGAACGATCATGTAAGTGCGTGATGCCCCGTTCGTGCATACTTCGCTAAACCTACCAGCAACAATATCGTCTCATCGTCTATCTCCACTCTCGATCTCTCGGCATCTGAATCCCGCTCTCTGCTCTCCAGTCCGCAGACCTACTTATCGAAACAATCGGCTGAAAATGCCGATCACATCCGCAGTGTCCTGATCCCTGCATATCAGAAAGGATTTCGTATTATCTTCATCATTGGCGCGTCGTTGGCAGCGCTGGCTTTCTTCTTGGCATGCGGGCTGATGCCTCAGCTGGGATTAACGCGAGCAGATGATGAAGCTTTGAAAAAGGAGGGAGAGAGGAGAGTGAAGGGAGAATTGGATGAGGAAAAGCGGGGTTAATCGGTTCAAACATGGCGATGTTTCGATAGAATCATTGATGGCATTCCGAGCAAATATGAAGAACTTTAAAATTCTTTTTTTGTCAATTTGGCATAAATTCTTGATACTTATAGTATGCACAGCATATGACCAGAAACGTTTCAACTTTATCTCCCAATCGGGTCACAACAATGCTCTGTGGTGCTTGTACGCTAAAGCCCAATAAAGTTAAGCTTTAGATGGATTTTTGCAGGGCTGTGGTCCAACGCGGTAGCGTTCCTAGTCATTTATATATTCATTGTTTGTTTTCCAATAAGATCAGATCAACTAAAGATTTATTGACAGGTTCAGCGCAACGATCATTTTAATAGACATATTTATTGACGCAGCGACTGACTCAGGGGCTTGGGAGAAGTTTAAGCGAGTGCCCATATCGAAAACCAAGACTTCAAGATTTTTAAGCCTCACTAGCGTCAAAATTCACATTTAAAAATAAACACCACGTGATTCTCGTCCCCCCTCGGGGTTAGCTTGGACGAGAATCTACCCATAAGGCTCAGTGAAACAGGCCAGCATGCTAGTACTGCCATTGGGGCTGGATGACGGAATTGTCTCTCTGTATTGAACCCCCAATCTCCTACGAGTGAAAGGAGTGCTTCGGCGGGACCTGCCACAATGCCCACTTTCACCCATGGATGTTCAATGGCAATTGGGGTGATCATAGATCAATCTACGGTGAGTAAGGATGGCTAAGAACAATGATATCGCACTCTGATCTCGTTGCATGGGCAGTCTTGTATATAAATCCACCAAAGAGACATGTTCCGAGGTTAGTGTGGCTGAATACGTGTGTGCTACGCGTCTCGAGCGGTGCCGTTTTCTCTCCACGAACCCCTGATCTACAGTACCTTGGGAATTCGGAACACCGGTATGTGACAGCTTTGGCCACTTATTTTTCTCAGGGTGCCAAAGTTGCCAAATTGAAATCAAAATCATAAAGCTTATCGACACGATCGTGGAAAAAAATACAGCCGGTTGTATTTTTATCCCTTCGATTGGTAGTGGGCTAAAGGCTGACGACGACTGTTGCGCATGGCTGTTGGCGGGACCTCCACTGTCCCCCAACCACGGCCTGCGGCCTGCGCCAATGAAAGACTTTTCAAGGTGGAAAGGAAGATAAGGTCAATAAATAAAACAGATTCTCTATGAATACTATGTAGAATTTTTCTCTCTCTCCTAGTCTGTTAGAGCCTCCTTGCACACGTCACGGAGGGTGGTCATCGGTCGCCCGCGCCAACCCTTAGTTTGATACCGATCGCCCGAATGATTGACATAAGTTCTCGCTTTCCCTGTAAGTTCTAGTAGCGGTCTTTTGGGTCATTCATAAACTCCTGCTCGGCCCCGGAGATTCCTTCTCTGGCAGCCTTCAAGTACAATGGAGACTCCTACGCCGGGTGCCATCCCTCAGGCACAGATCTCGGACTATTTTGCAGCACACCACCGGGATAGCAGCTTCAATTCAGCTACGAGCTCTTACGATGTGAGTATCCTTGGAGGCATCCCCATTTAGCTTTTTGGAAGAAATATCGCGAATTCTAGCCAATCTTCAGCCACGTCGATCATCACTTCCTGGCGTCCGTCGCTATCCGACTCGAAAGATCAAGCTTGTTCAGGGCTATGTTCTGAGCATTGACTACCCAGTTCCGAGTGCCATTCAAAATGCAGTACAGAAGCAGCACAGAGATGGAGAATTCGCCGAGGAATTCAGCCAGCTACGTTGTGAGTTTCCGCTACAGGCCTTAGGATTTCGTTTCCATATCGACGACTGACGGAGCAGACACCGCTGCCACCTGCGACCCGGACGAATTCGTTATGAGAAATGGCTACAACCTCCGACCTATGATGTACAATCGGCATACCGAACTCCTGATCGCGATCACCTATCAAAGCCAGAACAAGATCCTCACGGCACGGACATTGCACGGAGTTATGCAGAACATTCGCGACATCTGCAATCTCAAGAAATCGGAGTTCTGGAATCAGGGAGGCCCGGCCTGGCAGAAGATCGTCGTCTGTCTCTGCTTCGACGGAATTGATCCTTGCGACAAAGAAACCCTGGACACATTGGCTACGATCGGTATCTTCCAAGATGGTATCATGAAGCGATCAGTTGATGGCAGGGACACAACCGCGCATATCGTGAGTCGCCCGTCGCATACAAATAGGTATTGCCGAGCTCCGAGGACTTACTAACAGTACTAGTTTGAGTATACCACACAACTCTCCGTGACCCCGAACCAAGCTTTGATCCGTCCTCAAGGTGACGAGTCTACCAATCTTGCACCAGTTCAGATGATCTTCTGCTTGAAACAGGAGACTACAAATAAAATCAACTCACACCGTTGGATCTTCAACGCCTTTTCTCGCATGTTGAACCCCGAAGTGGTGATTCTTCTCGACGCTGGCACGAAACCCGGCAAGGAATCTTTACTTGCGATGTGGCAGGCCTTCTATAACGATAAAGACCTCGGTGGAGCTTGCGGCGAAGTTCACTCCTTCCGCCAGGCGAAGAGTCTTCTCAACCCTTACGTCGCTGCTCAAGATTTCGACTTAAAACAGGCTAGTATTCTTGAAAAGCCTTTGGAGAGTGTCTTTGGAAACGTCTCCCTGGGCGATTTCTCTGCATACCGATACAGAGCTATTATGGGCCGACCTCTGGAACAATACTTCAAGGGTGATTTGACACTTTCAAGCAAGCTTGGCAAGAAGGGTTTCGAGGCAATGCCGATTTTCAAGAAAAACATGTTTTTGGCCGGAGATCGTATTCTTGGCTTTGAACTTGTCGCCAAAGCCGGCTTTAAGTGGCATTTGGCCCTTGTCAAGGGAGCAAGAGCGGAAGCTGAAGTTTCAAAGAATTTTGCCGACTTCATCACTAATCGCCGTCACTGGCTGAACGGCTCCCTTGCTGCAGATCTATATACCATCATTCACTTCGGTCGATTGTATAGCAGTGGGCACAACATTCTGCAGTTGGCGCTTCTTCACTTTCAAATGATCTATACTTTCGTTCGCTTTGTGATGAGATGGTTCTCACTAGGTACGGTAATTACCATTATTGATCAAAGGTGCAACAATGCTAACTACTGATAGCCTCATTTTGGATGATCACTTCTGTTCTTATGGGCCTTGTAGGCACACCTAATAATGCCAATGGCAACCGTGCATGGCCATTCGGCAATGAAGCTTCTCCAATTGTGAACAACTTCCTCAAATACGGATATGCGTTTTTCATGGGCTTACAATTCATTTTATCTCTTGGCAATCGTCCTAAAGGGTGAGTTTCGTTGGTTCTCTTGATCATTGAATTGCACTAACATCTGCTCATTCGAAAGCTCCCGCCTTGCCTACTCCCTTTCTTTCCTATACTTCGCTTTAATCCAGTGTTATGTTACAGTCCTAGCATTCTATATGGTTTATGAGGCTACGTCACGATTTACTTTCAACTCGGTTTTATACGAAGACTCCATGTTGGCGTCAACTTGGACTAATCTGGGCTCAAGCATGGTCTTGATGATTTTGGTTTGCACATACGGCGTGCACTTAATCGCTAGCGTCCTCTACATGGACCCATGGCATTGCTTGACATCCGCCTGGGCATATTTTGCAGGAACAACTTGCTCATCAAACATTTTGATGGTTTACGCGTTCTGTAACTGGCATGATGTCTCAATCGGCAAGAAGCCCGCGGAGAAAAAGTCGGTTTTGCCTGAGGCTCAGACCCATAAAGATGACAAGAATAAATTCATCGAGGAGGCGGACAGGCCACAAGTTGATATCGACTCGATTTTCCAAGCTACAGTCAAGCGAGCCCTGGCTTCGTGGGATCCACCATCAGAGGGGGATGAAATTGATGTTCAGGACATGTACAAAGCATTTCGGACCTACCTTGTGGTGCTGTGGGTTTTCAGCAACCTCATTATGATCCTTTGCATGATGAGCAATGGAGTTAACCAACTCTGTCTTAGGGACCTCCCTGAGTCGCGCATTTGGAATTACCTTTTAGCTACTCTGTGGGGAACAGTTGGCCTCTTCCTGTTCCGTTTCGCTGGATCGATGTGGTTCTTGGCTAAAACGAGCGTTCTATGCTGTGTTTCACGACGTTAGGTATACATGTTCATTATTATCACGAGTCTTGAATAAGAAATGAAATATGACTCTCAAATTTGTTTGGAAGGTCAAAGTAGTCCTATAACTGTGCCAAGGGTATAGAAACCTAGTCTCAAATAGGCAGCCCTGATTATCCCCTCAAGCGTATTCGAAGCCATTTAAGAGAACACATCGAGAAAGGAACAAGAAGAGATGCGCTAAGAGCTAAGGATGGATGTATCAAAGGATATAGAAAATGAACTCAAGAATCAAGTGACCAGTCGCCGATTTAGTAGGTGTCCCAGTCGGCGGTGTGTTGGCCATTGTATTTAGAGACGGCACCGTTTGTTCAAGCAGTGATTCCAGCAGTAGACGCACGCTTGGAGCTTTAGGCAGATGCCTCCACGTCACCTGACTTCTGTTTCACCATGAATCCTTCGGGCTTAGGTGAGTCGTTAGAGGCTTTTTTGAGACCGGGAATGGCCAGGTTGTCGAGGGCCAGGAGGTACATATACCAGTAGTAGGTTCCTAAGCTTTAGTCAGTATAGGAGTTAAACATACAGAAAAGACGATGTTTTACCGCAAAACACTGCTCCACCAAGTATGTTTCCAATTAGAGTGGGGATAATGCCCTTCCAAATATACAAACCGACGGTGATTCCAGGTGTACGGACGAAAATTCCCAACGGGATAAAGGTCATATTTGCAACGACGTGGTCGAAACCGAGAGAAACGAAGGCAAAGGTGGGCCACCAGATACCCATAATCTTTGATGCGAGGTCACGTCCTTGCATCCCGAAGAAACAAGCCAGGCATACCAGCCAGTTACAGCCAATTCCGCGCAGAAGAACCATATGGAAATCAGGAGTCACTTGCTTCTTAGAGGCAAAGCTTTGAACGGCTGACTTGAAAGGATCTGTGGAGAACACACCACCGTCTATGCAAAGGAAAGAAGTCAGCTATAATTCTTAGAGAGTTTTGGAGACATGATAGGTTGTTGTCACCCACAGCCAAATATGACGATCGCTAGGAACAGTGAGCCAGCCAAATTGCCTAGGAATGTCACTGTCCAATGAATCAACATTTTCCACCAAGGCAGCCGTCGCTGAAGCACCGCAACTGCTGTGTACTAAGAAGTATGTTAGCCTTGAAGTGGCCCCTAAGTCTGATCGCCTGATTTGAATGTCACTATCCACATACCATAAAAGAGCCAGTGCACAGGTCTGCACCTGTCAAGATAATCATGCACAATCCGTAAGGGAAAACCAAAGCGGCAATAGTCCGCATCAACCCTGCGGCATTGTCCTGATACCAAGGCGTGGCATTGGTGCTTAACACAGTTCCACAGGCAAAGGCAAGCAGACAACCGGCAGACACAGAGCTGAAGAACACCTTGTCCAGTCGCATATTTCCCTTCTTCACTCCGGCATTCGATACGGCCTCAATGACCTCTTGGGGAGTGAAAGCGTCAAAAGCCATTTTGACTAAGTCTGTTCTTCTCTGTTATTTGTGAAGTGATGATCGAAGGCTCGGAGTGCTTAATGTGACAACTTGGAGTACGATCCAAGCCTCGGAATAGAGTGTTCTGGGATGTAGATGACAGCTAAGTTACAAGAGGGCTTTCCGACGTTTTTGAATGGCCACTTTGTCATATGCTTTCATCCACAGTCCGCTGAGCTTGGTGACCACTACACTTGAGCGAGAAAACCTTCTAGGGTTCTGAGCCGTTCTTGTTGTCTTGCTCGTCTAGAACGTGGAAAAGATAAAGAATGAACTCGAGTTCGTGATGAGACGTCAACCAGTCAAGATACCGATGGCTATCAGACTCAGGTTCATGGCTTGGCAAAGATAAGGTTCCGCTCAGCTTTTGGTTCATGTATCTCCGCGGGTTCGCTTGGATGGTGGATATCAGTAGCTTATCTCGACTGTTGTTCGCGTGCATTGGTCGGTCATTCCTCGATTCAATCCATTACACACATATCATCTTCCCCGGTGACCAGGTTTGCGGATCGACATCGATAGTGGGGCCGCTTTGGCTCACGTATACCACAAATATTAGAAGAGACCTGGTTGAACCCATTAGGAATAGGGTGGGTCATTTCCCCGACCTCTCGCAGAAGTGATATATGGGCTACTTGACTACAATCTAAGGTTTTAGGGTTAGAGCTGGTATCTACTAGGTGCGGACTAGATGGCAGAACAATATTGGACAGGTGAAGTATGAACACTTGGTATCAACTGAACTAATCTTCAAGGATAGTTAGGGGGTCAGGTGTAACATTCAGCAAGATAGTAATAGTATCTTGAGGGATGCGTGATCCTGAGCAGTACGTTGAACGTAGGACACTGTACTAGAACGTCATGGAGAGAAGGGTGGGCATCACAAGGTCAATGATTGATGTGTGCCGTGGAAAATGGTTGAGCAAATCAAAGGTTCGCCGCCTAGCAAGTTGACCTCTTTAGGATCATCTGGTCGTGACCTTACTGCCCAGTGTGGCGGTATGATTGATTTCGAAAATACTGTCAACGGAAAAGGAACGTGCTCCACAACTTCAAAAAGGATTGCTCGATGGAGTGGCAGTAATCGTAGGAACTTTGGCAGAGATAGTCGGCGGTACAACAATAGTGGAAGCGGCCCGTCCAACATGGAAAGCCCGAGCAACAACCGGTGCGGTACGCTTCGCAAGAGCAAGGTCAATACCAACGGCGGCTGACACATCGACGAGATCGAGTACGTTTAGGTCAAGGTCGATCTGTGCAGTGCGGGCTGGGACATGGCTTAGAGATAGCGGAGTGCTCAAAATAGGTGTGCATGAAGTTGAGGACAATGGTAAGCTCTGCGCTATGCTCGGGGAGCCACTCAGAGGGAAAGCGGCAGCATTCTGTACGAGAGCAAGAACGATAGCAGAAGCGGTAGCCCAATTGTAGGAAATCATTGTCTCGTGTTTAATTGCAAATTATTTTGTGGGTTGATCCTGTTCTGTCTATCTAATAGTTTAGTAAAGCATTTATAGCCTCTGTTAAATCTCGATCTCGGAATCCGGTCTGCCACAAGAAAAGAAAATACAACCAAAGAAAATATCGACAAGATTGAATGCGGGTCGTATCGAAATATAGCAGTACAGCTTCAAAGCTCACTGTGCTGAACCCTGCAAATAACAAGACACATATTCGTTCTATTCTGAATTCTTGAGCCGAATCTTCCGGGTTTGGGTTGGAAAGTCATTGTAACCATAATGTAATCGAGACATGTATTGAGCAGAGATCAACAAATTGAGAGAAGCCCAGCACCGAAAGGTGTTATAGTAATGCACAAAAACAAATTCGTGGTGGTCATTAGGTCATCGCAAGACAAGTGAATGAGAAGAAAAAAGTCCGAAAAAGAAAGGAGAGATCCTTGAAGACGCCAAATCTGCAATTTTATTTCGCAGGGTGAACACAAGCACCGAGGTCCGAAATCCCTCCCTGCCCGCTATAAGGGAACCCAAAGCATTGCATGACAGAACATTAGAGGGAGAGGACTAGCCGTTTTCGATCACGAGAATGCGCTCCACGATCCAATTTACCAGTGCCTGGCCTTCTCGCTTCCACTGCCCATCCACCCACACATCGGCTAGCCAGTACGTCCATGGTTTGCCCGGTGCTGGGAAGTTGAGATCCCACATTGCATTGGAGACGCGGCGGGCGAGAGGACGCTCGGCGCCGGCAGAAAGATCATGATTGACATTGCGAAGACCGATGGTTGATTCGCCACTGGAGTTGGCATCGTCATGTCGGAGGTGCCATTCGCGCTCTGCCTTTTCGCCGGCGCGTCGGGCAACAGCTTCTTCATCTTCGGCTTGGTAGAGGTCGCATTTGCTGCATTCGGTGCAGCGGGAGCCGGGGTTTATGCGGAAATGTTCGCAGAAGTGCTTGTAACCTTGCGGTTCTTCGAATTCGTCCTCTGACACGTCATTCATCATAGGGTTTTCTAGGTCGTCGGCTGGACCATCGTAGATGTCTAGATCTCTGAGGCGTGGGTTGCGGCGGGCGGGTTGGAGAGGTGGGCCGAGGGCTTTGCGGCAGAGATAGCACATTGAGTAGCCGCAGACACAGGTGAGTTTGTTGCAGCCGGAGGATTTGACAAAAGAGAGGCCGCATCGGGGGCATGTTCGCTTCACGGCTGCTGTGCGGGCGGCTTCGACGGTGGCGCGGAGGTCGGTTAGGAGGGGCTCGTGGCAGACATGAGGGTCGCGCCATGATTTTTGGCAAGTCATGCAGCTGATGCGTTGGCAGGTTGGGTTGGCGCACGTGAATTTCTTCGGCCGGACTTTCAGGCAGAGTTGTCGGATGGCCGTGTCAAAGATGGCCGTGAGAGCGGTTGGGTCTAAGATAAGGAGGACAAAGAAGGGGATGATGAGGATCGGGACGAGGTCGAGAATGAAAAGTATCATGAGGATTGTGGGGATGGTCTCGCCATCGCGCCGTATGCGCCAGTCAATTTCACGTACGGAATGATAAATCGGGTCGGCTTCGGCGTAGGAACAGAACGGGCACCGTACAAGCTTGAGTTGTGACTTGAGAAGTGCCTCAGATGCCAAGCGGTCTTCAAATTTGCGCAATGTCTCAATACCAGCTGTCTCCTGCAAAATGGCCTGCTGGACAGCCCGCGGATGAAGACAACCATCACAAGAGCCAATGGACAATGGCGCTAGACAATTTAACGTAGAATGTTCCGAGTCCACAGACTTTCCCCACCCTTGACCAAACAAGGCTTCGTGGGTAGTCCGTTGGATGCAATGGTAACAAATGACATGGGCATCGGCCGAGCAAGTCGCGATTTCCTCAAAAGTCACATCACCGAAGCAGCATTCGCACTCGTATAGAGCATCAGCAGCGCGGGCCTGCTTTTCATTCAGAGACGCGGCAAATCGGAAGTCTCCGAGTTCTTGCTCCTCGCGTCGTTGTTGCAACACAGGAGCCACGAGTGCGTTATATAGTTCAGCATCTAGCTCCGCGCAGCCTGTTTCTTTCAATCGGGGTAGGGACTCTCCGTCAACATCGCGTTGCCATACCACAAGCAGATGCTCTTCTCTGTCCTTCTTCTTCCGAAATGACGGTAGCATGCTATTGAACGTAGCTCGCCAAGTTCGCCGCGATAGGTCTCGTAACGTCGGTCTAGCACGCGCATAGCTGAAATTCACCTCGGCCAGGACAGCCTCGATAACACTCTTGCTCAGACTGCTGTATTCCTTGCCCAAAGTCGCCCGGACCATCGTCTTGTATTCATCCGATCGAAAGCGTTCTTCAAGAGGAACCAGACACTCCTCGCCATCCGGATCACTCCCGGCCTGCCGACGGTCACCAAAGTCTTCCGCATCGCCCTCCTCGCCCTTTCCCTGTCCTGGAGAGATATTCCATCGCCCCGAAACCCACTTCTCTTTATGCCTCAAAAGCTGATCAACACAAACCTGCAGCCTGCTATCACCATCAAATCTAACAAGCAATTCTCGAAAAACCTCGATTCTAACATCCGGGAAAACTCTCGCAAGAGTCTCCAGTGCCGTATTAAGCTCAACCTGCTCCCTTCTATGCTCCTCGGTGTCCTGAGCCGAAACCTGAGCCGAGCGGGACCGCGACGTGCTCCCGAACGGGTTATTGCGCAACGCCTCGCTCAGCGTGATAGAAGTGCTATTCGAAGACGAAGTTCCGCCTCCGAGGCCGGATGGTTTCAAGCCATTCCGGCTTGACGAGGAACCGGACGAGGATGTGGAGGATGAGCCGCGATGTCGGCGAGATGGTGCGGGCGCGGTGCCGTCGGCGGGGCGTGGCGGAGATGCGGAGGATTTGGAGAAGCTGGGTACTGGCAACGAGAGCACCATTTTATCAAAGAAGCGCTGCTACATCGTCGGAGCAGAGGTTGAACCGGATAGGAACAAGTTGTTTGTTGAGGGGAAGAATGAAGGATCGCGGCATCGCGGTTACATAAGGCGCTGTTGCCTGCGTTCGCTTTGAAGGGGATTTGTACGAGCCTTGGGTCGGGGTCGTTCGGGGGTCAATGCGAGGTGATAAACTCGCTTTCTTTCACTTAGGATACTGATCTACGCATTCAAGTCCCATGGATTCGCTCTGAGTCGGTTATAGGTCGGTTTTAAACCTAATTATGAGCCTGGAACGTCCCAGATCTAGACTTCATGCCTGCCCGCTGTCTCCCTTGCGGGCTCCGCCAGCCGGGAACACATCCCGCACGGACGGACGCAGGACGCGAGGGCGACGTGTGATCTAAGTCTATGATCATTCTAGAATCTTCTAGGCTTCGCACAAAAAGCATAAGATTTTCGTCAAAAGATATGTCATTCCAAGTTTGAAATGATCAGAGTCATGTAAGAAAAGCGCAAAGGACAAAATAAGAAGCTAGGTATATACAAACAAGAAGCCACAATCTGACCGGAGAGTCCCAGCTCACTCGCC
Organism: Penicillium corylophilum; assembly: GCA_018410145.1. NCBI lineage: Eukaryota > Fungi > Ascomycota > Eurotiomycetes > Eurotiales > Aspergillaceae > Penicillium > Penicillium corylophilum. Next base: position 134,892 of record JAGUQL010000012.1, on the reverse strand, counting down.
AGTAATCGCTTCAATCGAGGTATTCCATATTTTACAGCTTGGCCTTAGCGCCCTCGAGGAGCTCGGCGCCAGCGCCAGAGATGGCGGGCTTGCCGGTCTCGACAACGGTAGCCTGGAAGAGGACGATGTTGCCCTCCTTCCACATCTCAGTCTTGAGAGTCTGGCCGGGGAGAACGACACCGGTGAAGCGGACCTTCAGGTTCTTGTAGGCTCCGTACTTAGTGAAGACGGCCTTGGCGGCGACGCCCAGGGAGCAAAGACCGTGCAGGATGGGGGTCTTGAAGCCGCCGACCTTGCTGAACTCGGGGTCGATGTGCAGGGGGTTGCGGTCGCCGTTAAGGCGGTACAGGGCAGCCTGGTCCTCGGAGGTCTTCTCCTCGATAACGGCGTCGGGGGCACGCTGAGGAGGCTTGTAGGGAGAGGTGGCACCCTTGGGGCGCTGGGCAGTGGGCTTGGGAGAGCCACCGAAGCCGCCGCTGCCGCGAATGAAGACGGTAGACTCGTTGTAGAACAGGTCCTCGCCGGTCTTGGCATCCTTAGTGGTGAAGCCGGCCACGACGAGGGCAGCGTTGCCCTTGTCGATGACGTCGATGAGCTTGGGGTAGGTCAAGGTCTTAGCGGCAGTGGGAATGGGGAACTTGCGGACCTCCATGTACTGCTCACCGTGCAGCAGCATCATAGGTGAGAAGTTCTTAACAATCTCGTCCATGTTCCACGGGGTCTGGGTGTTGAACCAGGGGACAACACCGTATGAAGGCAGAGCCTGGAAGTGGTCGTTGTTCTCGTAGACCAGGGGCAGGTCGGTGCGCTTGGCGCCCAAGCTGAGGTTATAAAGGATGACATCACGGTCCTCGTAGTCGAAGGCAGTACCCTCGGTGGAAAGACCCTTGGCCTTCTCAATTGCCTGGAGGTGATCGTTTCCGCTGCTGGGCTTGCTGTTGGCACGGTTGGACATGTTAGCCATGATACGCTCGCTACCAGCCATGCCATCCTCGGGGTGGTCAGCACGGCCGTCCTCGAAGTTGACAATCTGCTTCCACTTGGCAAGGACTTCCTCGGGGGTCAGCTTGACATCTACGGGGAAGCCGTGGCCGCCAGAGCGCTGCCAGCGGGTGCGGCCGAACCAGCCACTGCCACACTCGAAGAGACCCTTAGTGGAGGGCTCGGGGGCGGCGTCAGAGCAGAGCAAAACAACCAGGGGAGCGACATAGTCGGGCTTGAAGGCCTGGACCATCTCCTCAGGCATGATAGTACGGGTCATGTTGGTACCAGCGTTGGGTGCAATGGTGTTGACCTTGATGTTGTACTTGGCACCCTCTATGGCGAGAGTGCGTGAGAGACCCAGGATACCCAGCTTGGCGGCAGCGTAGTTGGCCTGGCCGAAGTTACCGTAGATACCGCTGGTGCTAGCAGTGTTGACGATACGGCCATACTTCTGCTTGAGCATGTGGGGCCAAGCAGCCTTGGTCACCTTGTAGGTACCACGCAGGTGGACATTAAGGACCTGGTTCCAGAGGTTGTCATCCATGTTGGTGAAAGCCTTGTCACGGAGAATACCGGCGTTGTTAACCAGGATATCGATACGGCCAAAGGCATCAATGGCAGACTTGACCACGGCATCACCATCCTCGCAGGAGGCCTTGTTGCCGACAGCCTTGCCGCCCATCTTCTTAATTTCGTTAACAACGTCGTCGGGGTTCATCAGATCGTTGACAACGACGGAAGCACCGAGCTTGGCGAACAGCAAGCAGTATGCGCGACCAAGACCAGCACCACCACCAGTGACAAGGGCGACACGGCCCTTGAAATCAGGCTCCTCTCCCTTAGGAGCACTAGGCATCTTCAGGCCATTCTCAAGGTGGCCCACGAAGTCAGCAGTGCCCGTGGGGTACTCGGGCTGAGAGAAGTCATTGACCTCGTTCCACTTGCGGGCAATAGCGCCAGGGGTCAGAGAGTCATCGGTCTTGAGAAGAGCACCCTTGGCCCGCTCCCAGCGGAGCTTAGCAAAGTGGCCACCGCCGACTTCGTAGATGCCACCGGACTCGGTGGTGTTGGAGGAGTGAACGAGAGCGGCAACCAGGGGAACAACCCAGTCGGGCTTCAAGTTCTCCAAGACATCCGGAGGCATGACAGTAGCAGTCATACGGGAAGCAGCAATAGGAGCAATAACGTTGGCAATGATGTTGTACTTGGCACCCTCCTTAGCCAAGGTCTCAGTGAAGCCGACCTGGCCGAGTTTGGCAGCCGAGTAGTTGGCCTGGCCGAAATTACCGAAGAGACCGGCGGATGAGGCGGTGTTGATGACACGACCATACTTCTGTTTGCGGAAGTGAGGCCATGCGGCTCTGGCGCACTATAGAGAATTCGCATTAGGATCGCGCGCGCGCAAAGTATAACATTAGGTGGGGTATCGTACCTTGTATGCACCGTAGGTGTGAACGCGGTTGATCAGGTCCCAGTCCTCATCCTTCATGTTCTTGAAGCTGACATCACGCAGAATACCAGCGTTGTTAATTAGCACATCGACACGGCCGAAGTTCTTAATGGCAGTCTCGATGATAGCCTCGCCGTTCTCAACGCTGTCGTAGTTAGCGGCCGCCTTACCACCGGCGGCGCGGATCTCGTCGACGACCACATCTGCAGCCTTCAGGGAGTTAGTGAGAATTCCAAAGACTTTGCAGAAGTATACGAACCTTCGATGACTTGCCCTCACCCTTGTGAGAAACACCGAGGTCGTTGACGACGACGCTAGCACCCCTCGAAGCGAAGAAGAGAGCGTAGACCTTTCCCAAACCACCGCCGGCGCCGGTGACGACGACGACTTGATTATCAAAACGCAGTTCGGACATGTTGTGTGTGTAGAGTCCGACTAGTTCAGAGTTGGGGAAAAGAAGGGGAAGAATGGCGGAGAGCGACGTTAAAAGACGGGGGAGCTCGGCAGAGCTGGGGGACCTCGGCACGTTCTGGCCTGGCGTAAGAAAGCGGCGTATCGTTACAATGGCACTTCACCCGCTTCACATGCCGACGATCGACTGAGGTATTGTACTTGGTTCGTACTTTGCATGCTATTCCCCATGGTGTCTATACACTGCACTACTAGCTAGGAATTGATTTATGATCGTCTTATGTCCCGGTACTCGCCTGTCCAATGCTTCTCCCATACAATCGCACGTATCGAGTACCGTGCTGACTCAGACATGTGACAACAACGTCATAGCCATGTGCCTACTCCGAGTTTATGCGATTATATTGTCCAGCTGATCTCCGATTTAGGGGCTTATGTGCAATGAGTTCAGCTTCATGGAGAAAGTTGCTGATAGTTGCTCTCGTCCGAGACGGGACAAATGAGTAGCCTGAAAGATTCCCCGCGGGGGTAACAAGACCCCAGATTCCCTCCCCCCCCCCGGGCAACTTACCGGCCATCATAACCGATAGGGTACCTCCGTAAAACCATACATCGGATCAAAAATGCCGGAAATAATCGACGACAAGTCCCAGCATTGTATCCCGTTCCTTCTGGAGCGTCTGCAAGCTCACACTGAGCGGCATCGAAAAGATGGCTCGGCCGATACCCCGCCGTTTTTCCTAGGTCTCAATGGGGTGCAGGGAGCCGGCAAGACAGTTCTGGTAAGTTGACTCGACCTAAATTTATCATCCAACCTCGGGACGGCACGTCGGTCTCCTCGGGAACTGAGCTAATGCTGTCCATGCTGTGCAGGTGTCAACATTGCAGAATACTCTCCGAGCGGCACCGTACTCCCTCTCTGTCGTGACCCTCTCACTCGACGATATCTACCTCACTCACGCCGACCAGGAGACCCTTGCGAAGGCGCACCCGACAAATCCCCTTCTCCAGCACCGCGGCCAGCCGTCGACACACGATCTCGCTCTAGGTGAGAAGGTCTTTAAGTCCCTTGCGGCGGAGCGCCCCACTGCGATCCCGCAGTATGACAAGTCTGCTTTTGCGGGGCAGGGTGATCGCGTGCCCGAGTCACAATGGCAAGTCGTGAATGCCGAGGGGCAGGAGAAAGTGAAAGTCGTGATTTTCGAGGGCTGGTGTGTCGGTTTCCGCTCCTGGGATGAGAAGACTCTGCGCGAGAAGTGGGAAGCTGCTGTGCGGCAGAAGGAGCGCGGCGACTACCAAGGCCGATTGGGCCACGTCAAATTCGAGGATGTTGAGACTGTGAACGATGCATTGAAGCGATATGACGCGTTGACTGAGTGGGTGACAGATATATATGGGAAATTGTGTAATGCGGAGTGCTAACGTAAATTTGCAGCAAACTTGACGCCTTGATCCATATGTGAGTATTCAATCGCTTCAACGAATTTAATCTCATTTCTATGGATTTCGGGAACTGACAATTTCGCTAGCGACGCGCAAAACCTCCGGTTCGTCTATGAATGGCGCCAGGAGCAAGAGCGCGGTCTGCGTGCCACCAAAGGCACCGGAATGACCGAGGAGCAGGTCAATCACTTCGTGGACGGGTGTAGGTGCCCCATGTCTGATTCAACCACCTGCTCGAGCTAGGCTAACCATATTCCAGATTATCCGTCCTACGAGCTTTTCACCGAAATTCTACGCGACGGAGTCTTCAAGCCTGTTGCACCCCAGCAGTCCACAGCATCCGACTGGCAAGGTAGACAGCTTCGTCTTATTGTGGATCGTAATAGAAGGGTTCGGGAGGTGATCCGGATCTAATATAGATTACTTATCGTCTTTGTACTGTTATAGTAGGTCCAGAATATGCCTATCTACAGTTATTAGAGTTGGATGCTCCAAAATATATATCGGATGAGTTGAACTTCATAATTTGACATTGTAGCTGTGGGGTATATATAGGAAAATAAACTAGAAACAAACGCTCAAACAAATCAAAGAAAATAGCTTGAGAGCCATCAATTCAATACCCCAGCTGGTGGAAAACCCGGTGAAGGTGGTCCTCATCATGAGCCTCGGCACATGCCTCACCGCCTTGGCAGCCGACGATGCCACCTGAGCCTGTAGGCGCCGTGGAGAGTTCCGGAAGAATGCACAGTTTTATTTCAAAGCTCTGCCCGATTCTTGTGAAGAACTTGCCATCGCGTAATGCATGTGTTGGGGGCCACGCAGGCCTTGCCAGGCGAAGTGTGTGGCCGTGCCCGAGTCTCTGCATCTACCACGTTGATGCTCCCGTAATCTCTCACCCGCTATCATCAAGTAGGTTCTGAGGCGACCAGTATTCCTTCTCGGGCCCCTGAGCATCCAACCAAACAAGGCCGTCGGCCAACAGATCGTCGATCACAGTTTGCGCTCGGGCCTTTTCCCAATTGAGATTGAGCCGCAACATTGAAACACTGACGAAGCCCAAGACCTGGATTGCTTCTAGAACTGTAGCTTGATCTGTGTTGAGTTCCTTGGGAACAGATCGAATGTATTGCTTGGTGCCGACGCGAACGATGGAGAAGCCCGAGGCAAGAGGTTCCAAAGAGCGAACGGCGCGCAGAATGTCATCTCTATTCGAGCAGAAAGTCATGTTAGCTAGATCAGAATGGCAAAGTCAGTCGATTTGAAAAAGTCGAGCCGTACTCAGAAACTTCCAGGCCACTTCCGATCGCCTTCCCTTTGCCCACGCGAGTTCGGCATTCCTCAACACCAAGCAAGCCTCCATTTTCACTTCTCGTTTCCCTACACAGTTCCACCACACGAACAGCAACTTCAAAGTAGAAGTCATTCATATCACCGCCCAGAATCTGTGTCCAGAAACTACCTCCCTCGCCGAGTCCGCGGCGGCCATTCTTGCCTTTGATGTTACTCGCGGCAAGGGGATCGACACCAATTGTGTTGCACATGCGTGCGAACTCTGCTCGGAATGTGGGATTGGACTTGATGGTGGAACTGTGCTCGAGGGCGAAGGTATGTAACAACGATTGGAAGACGGAGAGCTGGGTTTGGAGGGAGGCGGTATGCGTGGATCGTAGGTTAGCGCCATGGGTGGCATATGACTGGGATGTCTGATTGCGGTTTACGAAGGCACCGAGGCCAACACCGCGACGAGACATGACTGCAGGTCTAGCAGGTCTATGAAGGCGTCGGATCTGCGGAGTAGCGGGGGTTCCTTCGGAGCGGAGGAGATTAAGTCATCTGACTTGACTGATAAGGTTAGCCCTAATCACGGGCGATAAGGGCAAGCTGACCCCCATCAGGACTAGTGCAGTTGGGTCCTGCACTAGCACCTATTAGGTTAGGGTGGACCCAGCGCTCCCACAAGCGAATTCTCTTTTCTTCGTCGTTTCGCTCGAACTTTTTCTTCGATCAACCATCTCGCGACACTCCAGCACAATGGCCGCCACTACGTATGCTTACCCCTTCCCTTCTGACTGATTCAATCTCTATGAGATTGTGAGGTTTCAGGTATAGTCGTCCTTCTCGCTGGAAATGCCACGGTCGTCGTCGCCGACGGCCGCTGTGCACCAGCTCGATCGTTCCCACGTTTCCTGCCTACTCGAATGACCTTCGCATACATGTGTGTTGATGAGGACTGCCGAAGAAGCAGGGTTCAAGGGAGTCTTGAGGTTGAAAGCTGTCATGGCCTTCTCCTCCAAATCCATTGTTGCCAGCTATCGCCATCCAGTGCCCTTGATGCGGTAAAAGCAGTCACTGCGCTAGGAGCGAAGAGCGGCAACAAACATCTCCTGAACATCTGTTCGGGGTGTTGTCGGATGAGGACAGTTGTGGCAGAATTTTTCTCAAATTTCGGGTGGTCAGAATTTTTGCGAACCTTGTGCTGGAACACGCACTGGTAGTACCAAGTCTAATCGACCATACAGCCCCTGTCATGGCCCTCACTGATTAAAGACATTTCGTCGAGTTTCTTTTTATTTTACCTTCCGGTTGAGAATGTGGCGCTGTGCTGCAATTCTTACACTCGGCGGATTGTTTCATGTCTTGGTTCCTCTGGACGGACTATACTAATCTCCAACAGCTCTGTCCCCACCGCCGACCAGGTCATGGTCCCCGAGACCCTCCTGAAGAAGCGCAAGTCCCAGGAGGCTGCCCGCGCTGAGGCCCGTGCCGCCGCTGAGGAGAAGAAGAAGGTCAGTGTTTCTCCCTCCCAGTACACCCACACCACTCCCAACTATCTGATGATAACTACCAACCACGCGACTAGACCTCCGGGTCGATGTTGTCGGATTGTTAACCATCTTTCGGGGCTGACAACCGTTGGATCCCACATGATTTATTTCACACCAACACTTTTTGAATCTCCTGCTGACTCGAGAATTCAATAGGCCAACAAGGAGAAGCGTGGCGTCATCTTCAAGCGTGCTGAGTCCTACGTTCAGGAGTACCGCAACGCTGAGCGTGAGAAGATCCGCCTGGCCCGCGCTGCCCGTGCTGAAGGCAACTTCTACGTTGATGACGAGCCCAAGCTGGTCTTCGTTGTCCGTATCAAGGGGTATGTCATGTCCATCTATTCTTCTGTTTCCCAACTCATCACTAACCTCATTCCAGTATCAACAAGATCGCCCCTAAGCCCCGCAAGATCCTCCAGCTGCTCCGTCTGCTCCAGATCAACAGCGGTTGCTTCATCCGCCTGACCAAGGCTACCCAGGAGATGCTGACCATCGTCAACCCCTACATCGCCTACGGTTACCCCAACCTGAAGACCGTCCGCGAGCTCCTGTACAAGCGTGGTTACGGCAAGGTCAACAAGATGCGCACTGCTCTTACCGACAACCAGATCATCGAGGAGAACCTCGGCAAGTACGGCATTGTCTGCATGGAGGATCTCATCCACGAGATCTACACCGTTGGCCCCAACTTCAAGCAGGCCAACAACTTCCTGTGGCCCTTCAAGCTGTCCAACCCCAACGGTGGCTTCCACCAGCGCAAGTTCAAGCACTTCATCGAGGGTGGTGACACTGGTAACCGTGAGGAGAACATCAACGCTCTCGTCCGCCAGATGAACTAGATTAGCTTCTAGTGTATTCTGCACGGGGCTAGCCATTAAAATGGAGTTCTCTAAAAAAATTTATTACGACGTTCTGTCACGGGTTGTTTGTTTAGCACACGGGCTGTGTCTATCTTGAGTCAATTAGCGATACTATGGTCTGGGATTTCCGGAATTTAATGCTTCGAACAACCCGCAATCGCATGTCCATGCGCTGTAGCACTGTAGCTTAAGTAAATTTGTCTTATCATCTCCATCGTTCCCCCGTGACAATAACCTTGGGAGGCCTTTTCCTCGGAATCCTAGATTCGTTCATGCCGCAGGGCCATCAAGTCCGATTTGCTCTTGTCGGTCTGTCAACAATGCCACCATGCAATCTTCGTATCCCAATTTTCCCCCGGCGATGCAATCCTTGGATCATCGTCCCAAGCCCAAGTCCAGTCTCAATAAATCTATACTCGTATTGTTAGGCTGAATCTCTTGTGATATTTCTTAATTATTGGTTTTTCTACAAAATCAATGTCAAACCCTCCGAGACGTGTTTCCTACCGTCCCTCGAAATGTGCCGAATCGCCGGCCCAACATTTGAATGAATTCCCGGACTATGTGGGGATATATCCCTGATCCCAGTTGGGGCTCAAGACCCTACTCATCATCGTCGGAGACTTTCTCGCTTATTGGGGTAGGCCTTGGTGCTATCTAGGTAATTTACATCTGAAGAGTGTGGCATTCTTTTCATTTATTTATATTCCACTGGCCGAGGAAGCCTTTCCAGTATGACCTCTGCATCGATCAGCTGTACGGAAATGGCGCGAGTCCACGCCCAAAGAATTTTGTGTTTGCACGTGCCCGCTTAGTTAACGCCCGGAAGTGATGACTTGTAGAGACAGGAATTTGCCTTGTGAATCTTCCTTATGTCGACCGTCATCAGATACTCTCTAATTGGCCCGTCTGGCTTAGTGATGTAGATGGCCGTTGAGAGGCCCGGAAATGCACGGAATTTCTTCAGGACTTCGCCCTGCCTTAGTGCCAACTAGTGCAAGTACCCAAAGCTTTCTCACGGCACCGTTTGGTTTAGCGGGGGCTTCCCTGTTAGACAACCCGAGGAGTCCGATATCGCTCTCCTCCAGATTTTTGACTTCTCGCCCACCCCCAATCAACTTTGTTTTCACGCGAAGCACGCTAATTCTGGTGTTCTTGGAATTCCGGGATACGCGCCACGCCACCTTTCACGGAAAGAAACGATACTTTGGGTACAAGCCTACGTATTTCATCCTCTTGGAATGACCACCATGCAACATGACCTCCCGCCACCATATGAGGCTCATATTCATACCCCAAACACAACAACATGGGATCAGGGGTTGAACGAAGTTGAACCGGACATATTCAATGTCTCCTGTCCCACCTCCCGCGACTACAAAGTCCAATCAAACAGAGATCACACACTATTCGTCCGCGTCCACAGACGAAACTTCACAAAGCCGAACTTGGTCATCTACCAACGGGATGATGACCTCGAACAGGATCTAGCCCATTGTGAATTCAGAGAGAAGACCGGCCACTGCGACATGGGCGTATTACAAAGCATCAATGGCAAAAGCTCTACTATCTGGTGGTCCGATACGGACCACAGCATTCCAATTTCAAAAATGTATCGATTTTCAGCGATGGTGCAACCTAGTGGCGGAGGTGAAATTGTGCACAAAATATTTATCTGGAAGCGAACGTCAGTGTTGGAGTTGGTGGATGAAGCTACGAGCTCAGTTGCTGCATTATCACTCGACATGACACTCGACCAGCCTAAGCTTGGATCATTGGAAGTGCTAGTGCCTTATGGTCCTGACTTCAACCTCATCGCATTGACTACGTTTTTAACAGTCTGTGAGAGACTGAGGGGAGAGGGGATATGAGAAGATGCAAGAACGATAATGAGTGGATTCGACCACCCCATCTTATTGGGACTTATACTGTACAGGGGATCTGAAAAAATGGGATGGGGCCTAGGGAAAACCTACTTTTACGGAAGGAAAGGTTATCGAGTCCTGGTCAATTGGTACAAAACTAGCATACGTATTTAGCAGTAGATACAGGAAATCAGGCGACCGTGTATTTTTTTTTGGTCCAATGCTGTTTAGTGGCTCCTAGCAAGAGCATTGGATAGCACCAGAAAATTTGGCCTAGTTGTTATAAGAGGCTTGCCCTGAGGGCTGGAGACTACTTCTGCATTGCATGCTTACGTCCGCTAAAAAGCTTGGTAAAGCTTGGCTCAATCCTCGCCGATATGAAAAGCAACTGGGACAGGTCTGAGACGGAACAAGGGCGGACAGTAAGGCGGTAACACCAAAACCGATTACATCAGCATTCGCGGACCATGGTGTTAATCACTATGGTACCCGGGGATCTGTATTCAGACTAGCGGTTTCTCACTCCAGGGCAAACAGTTGTCCATTTGCATGAACACCCTCGAACGGTCTTGTCGGGTTGCGCATGTAGCACGAAGTTTTCATACACAGAGATAATCATCAAGCCGGAAATTAGATATTGCTTTGAAGCTCAATATGGACTCTACTCTGCAACCCTTGCTCGGAGAGCGCAACAGCGGTCTTATTCGTCGGCGACGCTTTCCCCTGCCCGAGGCCGAACCCCTCATTGCTAAGTGGAGAAGATCCGCCCGCGACTTTTTAACTTCTCGATGGGGTCATTACCTCGTGCTTCTGCTGATCACCATTGACGTTTGCTGTGGTTTCTCGGAATTTCTCATCCAGTTGCATGTCTGCGAGTCGAAGCAGAGGAGTCACCGCGTTGACAGGGGATGGGGAGTCACTGAGGAGGCCCTAGGTATCACCGGTCTTGTAATTTCATGTCTATTCATGCTGGAATTGATTGTTGCGGTTCTGAGCTTTGGAATAAGGTGAGTCTTCTCTGGCAGCTTCTATCCTGAATGCATTTATGGCCCGATTATCTCGACCTTTCCCGAGGCTCTGCACACTCTGGCTACTCTGACAATATGATCTAGTTATTTTTCGAACTGGTTCCACATTTTTGATTCGCTGGTGATTCTTGTCGCCTTTGTCATCGAAATCACACTCCATGGCATGGAAGAGGAGTTTGGTTCCCTTGTTGTTGTTTTGCGTCTCTGGCGTGTGTTCCAGATCATCGAGGAGTTAAGGTCTGCCAGTGAAGATACAATGGAGGAATACGAGGATGAGATAAAAAGACTTCGACAAGAGAATGCCAGTCTCAAGCAGAGATTGAATTTGGACATAGGAGATGAACATACGGCGTGAGAGAATCACCTCACGGGAATGGATAGCAGTGAGTCTACTAGGCCTCGAGATCTTAGAGCAGGGGCTGAGGTAATGAAGCTCCAGTGTACAAAGAACTCTCGTCTATTTGGCGCTCTGAATTGGATATATCTCATTTGGGTGGGTTTGGGGGGGGGGCACAGCCAGAGGGGTCGTTGCTGGATCAGTCCCAATAACTAGTGGACCTTGGACAACCCTTCTAATATTGCTATTAGTCTATACCTAACTCTACGTATTATGGGGCCTATATCCTAATGGAGAAGTTAACCTTAAGCATCCCAAACGGTATTCAAAAGTAATAGAAAGGGGTAAAAAGTTGTCTAGAAAGAAAGAGGCCGAGAAATACCCCGGCAGCATTTGAACACAGTCTTCAAGGCTCTTGGAACTATCTTTTGCGAATATAATCTACATGTCTCCAGGTCTGTCAAGAAAAACTTTTTTTTCCATAGACCTCTTCACTATAGCGGTGTAAGTATGTCAAAAGTAGACCCCATACAAGTTGTCAAAGTGAGTCACGCAGTAACCTTGGTATAGACAATGAAATAAGTACATGGCCGTGTTCCTTGTTGAATGATCTAATTATTAAAAAATTTTGAGGAAAATATAGAATCGCTTCACAATGATAACACCGAACACAGTTCCCTTCTCGAAGAACCCAAGGAGTTCAATCTCGCACCGAAGATTGACTAGTCCTTGTCCATTAAGAGCTCGTGTCAAGCTCGCTCAAAATCTCATCAGCAGCCTTCTCAGCAACCATGTAGGTGGACACAGCGGTGAAAGTACCCGGAACCTTGGGATACACGGAAGCATCGACGACACGGAGACCAGAGACACCGCGGACACGGAACTTAGAGTCCAGCACGGCCATTGGATCATCATCGGCACCAATGGGACAAGTGCAAGAGGCGTGGTGACCCCAAGCGCCATCCTTGACATAAGTCTCGAGATCTTCCTTGGACTGAACGGCAGCACCGGGGAGAACCTCGGTGACGTTGACGGACTGACGCTTGAAGGCGTCACGGCCCAGCTCGATGGCTTCGTAGAGAGCAGTAAGATCGGCTGCGTAGTCACCGACACCGGTGTCGAAGTAATTGAAGGTGATCTTTGGGACGTCGAGGGGATCGGCAGACTGTAGGACAACGGTACCAGCGGTGTTATGGGGATGGGATTTGAGAATGGCCCAGGTGAACCAGTCATGTTCCTCGGTGGCGTTGATGCTGTAATCGGGGAAGTAGCCGCGGAAGTTGACGGGTCCACCGAAGCAGAAGACGTCGAAGTCCTCGTCGGCCACGGAGCTCTTGTACAGCATAGTGGCAGCAAGACCAGGGGATGAGTAGATTCCGCGGTCACCAAGAATGGGAGACTCCCACTCGTTGATACAAGGGTCTTCCTCGTCGTGGATGCTGAAGGTGCATTTGTTCAAGCATGACCAGTCTTTCTTGACCTTGCCCACCACGGAGATCTCATAGTGGTCCTGGAGGTTGGTACCGACACCGGGGAGATCCTTGATGACTTTGATACCAAACTTCTTGAGTTCATCGGCGGGACCAATACCGCTCAATTTGAGGATCTGGGGCGAGTTGTACACACCACCGGCGACAATAACCTCACGAGACGCACTGGCGGAGCCGGGGATACCAGCAAGAGCAGACTTAGACATTGGACTGGCCTTGTATAGATGCTGGCCGTCGAGAAATTCGACACCAGTGGCACGGGGTGGGTTGGCGGTCTCATTAAAGGTCACCTTGGTGACATGAGTGTTCATGCGGACATCAAGAGGGTACTTCTTGGATCCATCGTCATTCTTGGCATCCCGCACAGCGATGATAAATTCGCGAGCACCATTACGGTGGGCATCGTCAGTCGAGATGGGGATCTGGTAGTAACCAGGCACAGTATCACGGGCTTTAGTATCCGCATTGGCATCGCCAGCCAACAGGGTGCCAACATTCATGACGTTATCGGTCAAGTTACCAAGAGCAAAGGCACCGCCGGTCAGCATGCTCAGCAGTTGAGGGTCCTCCAAAACAATACTGAGGGGCGCGGTCTCGGTCGACAGCCATCCTTCGTAGCCGTGGCCCTTAGCTCCGGGGAGCAAGTAATTATTCCTCTCAAGCTTGGTGAAGTATTTGCGCATATTGTCAGGTGTCCAAGAGTTATCTCCGGTAAGTGTCGAGATGAATTCGAAGTCAGACTGGTAGGGATAGACCGCAATCAAGGCGTTATGAGCAGTGCATCCACCGAGGGTACCTGTACGAGGATACAGGGTTCCTTTCAACGTTGAGCCTTCAGGAGGACTCAGGCCGGTGTATAATCCGCCATCAGGTGTATCGTAGCTCGCCTTCCAATCACGAGCCTGGCGCTCATCATCTTCGTAGTGGTGCACGAAGAAGTTCCACGCCAGCTTATCGTCCTCAGAGGCTCTGGCATTGTAGGCAGGGATAGTATAGTTGAAGTTTTCGCCCTGATCATCACCAGCTTCAATGAGAAGTGTCTTGTGACCGGCCAAAGCGAGGCGGGCGGCCAGAGGACCACCACCAGCACCAGAACCAACAACGACATACTCATAACCGGTAATGTTGACGGCATTGGCCACGCCGGCTGTGGCGGCCAATAGGCCAAACAAATGGGAAAGAATCATGGGTGGAAAAAAGAGTGACTATGGATGAATTACGATTCCAAAAGGACCATAATCCCAGATTTTATATCCAGTTCCTGGTTTCCCCTGAGAAGGCATATCTCGTATCCTACATTTAGCGTTTTCACCAATAACGCTGAGGACATGCCGCGGGCGTGCCGTGGCCTCGACTAGCTCGTGGCGGTCTACCTGCAGACAGCTTGCACAGCTGAGCCTAGTACGTTTACGGTGGCAATTCCGAACGATCATCAATAGTTTAATGGGTACTCCGCAGCGTTACCTGCCAAACTTGCCGATCACAAAGGGGGTCCACTTATGTTGGGGGGTTTCCCTTTCCGAAAAGAATTGTCACTGACAGGTTCGTTTCGCCAAGACATTGCGGATACATATATTTTCAGGGGTCTCATTGCCACTCACGTTATACGAAGGCTCACTGATTACGCCGTCTTTTCACACTGACCTTTCTCATTTCTCTATACAATTCCGATATCCTAAACTGTGTACACAGTTGCTTTTCATTATTCGTCTCGTCTTTCCGCGCTCTGCCAGGGTTGGAGATTTTTACACTGTACGGTTGATCATTCTCACGGGACTCCCGTTCTTTTCTTGGAACGGATTGACGGTTAAACCCGTTTCGCGGTTCGGGTTGTGGGTTTCCGGAGCGGGTACCTTATGAAAGGCCCCAGTCTTCGACTTGTCATAGGCCTGCCTGTCCAAGTCCCTTGAAAGACTCTTCTACCCATTCGTATTCGTGTGGGGTCACAAAGAACTTCTCTCCGAAAAGTCGCTTGGAGGATTGCCTTGGTTCCCTTTATTTCCACTAGTGTGTTTCACAAATGGCCATGCTTTACGCCGTGATGTATAGTTCTCGGTAGTTATGATCTAAGCACAGATATTGAGTAGAACCAGGAGTGAGCAAGAAGCAACAAGTTGTATTGCTACTCTGTCTCAATCAATCTCACAACATGCCAAGACTTTCCACGGCAAAGTCGACCGTCACGGGCAAGTGGGGCAATGAGGGTCATAAGTAATGCCAAAACGTGTTTGCCAGTGTTACTGGGGGTTTGAAGTCTGTCGATCGTTCTCACAAGCGTTGTTCCGCACTCCTCTCATCTCAAGCTCCAAATCAATATAAGGACTCTGAAATCATTGCTCTTTGCATTGTATATGATTGCGGATTGGTCTTCTTACGGTGGGGCTAGCAGGAGAAGGGACTTTATTCGACAAGCGAAGTACACCACCGCGTATATCAGTCAATTACAGAAGACCGCAATCCCAGGGTTCCTTGGTTGAATTAGTTCTGCATACAATCTGGATATGGTGATTCAATCCTGGTACATCAGAAAATACATGCAACGTTCCATAGCTGAGCCTTCCGGCGGACACCGAGATCTTATCAAGATTGCTTGAAAGATATCGAAATGGGGTTTCAGGTTGCTGCCTATCCAAAAATATAAAGCAAAAAGAAAAAAAAAAAAAAGCCAATACAACAGCAGGGATTCGCTGGTGGTCACCCCCCCAACTACTATCCTGCCGGCGTGTGGCTTGTGTTCAGTCAATAGTCGAGGGATGGGAGGAAGGCGCAAGCGGGCGGTTGTGCAGGGTTTGATTGCCTTCATGTGCTCCGAATCGGGCAGAACTATCCCTTTCGTTCAGTGGCATGTCATAACAGATGCCCGGCGAGAAAAGCCCTGAAGATATTCATTGTTTAGAGTGCATATAGGACGGAAAGTATACGATATATTTCCCCCTTGATTTAAGTTCCTAAACGAATGGCCTCCTGTGCCTCTAGAAGCTGAAGATAAACACCCGCCACATCCCACCGCATATTGATCTCCACAAAGCCGTCACGCAGACTCTTCACCACTTCGGCCCCTTCTTGTGATTGTCTGCCTGACCGCATATGCGCTCCACAGACCTGGTAGCCAAAGTACATACCCCATGGGGATATGTCCTCCGGGTCTCGCCCTAAGAAGCATTGACGCTCGATAAGGTTCACGTTGATTTGATTCGTTATCTGTTGCAGGACGACTCTTCCTCGCCGAGAGTAGTCGCTTTCGACTTCCTCGACCGCATTTGAGGATAGCCAGGGGGTATATAGAGCAACGAGGGCGCTAGGTCGTTAGAGCAGGTAGAAAATTGGGTCTGAAAACCAGTGCACTAACCTATAGATAAACGTGATTTGATCATAGTCCGGGCAGTCGATGTTTAACGCAGCAGTGAGCATCGAAGTTAGAGTACGATCGAGTTGCATCCAGCTATCATCCCGGCCGGCAGAATCATTGGAGAGGTAGTTGAGAACTTCACCTAATAGTCGGGCGGCCTGACACACTAGGGCGAATTTACTCATATGTCCGGTCATCGGAGACGACAGGGTCGAGAAGCTATCGGGCCTGACGATCTTATTTGGACTTTAGTACTTGTATAACGGATAAACCTATAAGGCAACTGGAACAAAGAGTTAAAGTACGTACCCCCCTGTCCCATGCGGCATCATCAGCTGGTAACAGATCATCGAGTTTCGGATCAGCGGTGGCAAAGGGCCGTCCAGGACAGCCAATGCTCACGAAACTTTTCCATTATTAGCATCCGAAATGAATCCAGGAAGGCAGGTGACAAACCGGTCCAAAACAACGAGAGCCCACCAGACTCTCCGCCGTTCCTCGACTTCCACCAGAGTGATCACTCTTTTAGTGGAAACCCTCTGGCTGACATTGATACCTAGAGTGTATGCATACCTCGCACAGGATCCGATTGTCAGAAATGCAGCTGGATAAATTCCATGTCCTAGCTCATACAAGGCTACCAAGATCCCTGCCTGCAGAACTAAGATGGAGAGCGAGTCTTCAACCACCACATAGAAATGTTTAGTCGCATGATACAGGGCAGTGCGAGAACTACGCGGACCAACAGTTGGGAAAGCCATGACAAGCTTCATCGCCAGTAAAAGCAGGACTACATCGGATCGGGTGTGAAATGAGGGCTGCAGGTACAGATCGTAGAACCGTTTCTTCGAGATAAAGGGCATCCACCGGTGAATGTGGCCGAAGAACCTCTCCGCGGTGATACGGATCTCATCCAAGTCTCCCAGGAGATGCAGAATGTGTGGCGGGGCGGGTGGTACGGCATGGAGCGTCTCCACTTGGCCATAACGCAGTAGGCCTGGGTCGAGGAACAAGATGGTGGGGAAACTAACCGTCTGGAAATGCGAATGTTTGTCCTTCGGAGGAGATGGAAACCATTCTCGATCTGGGGTGGATGTGGTCGCTGAGCGACTAGTCGCCGGTGGCCTCCAATATTCGCAAGGCTGGTCTCGTCTGCATTGTCCTCGAGAGTCAGCTCTACTGCGGGTGAGGCTGCAGCGGGTTGTGCGGCTGTGCTTACTTGGTGCAGTAGGCACACCGGGGAAGTGCCTTGTCGCATTTCCTCTTGCGTGACCTGCAAGATTGACAAGCCTGCGGGGCCGATTCCAGGCTGGAATCAGCACTCGGTGTTTGCATGGTGAAGGCCGACGGTGGTTGGGATTTGGGAGATAAACGGAGTTAGCTACACTAGTCAGACCGATCGGACTTTGACAGATGAAGCGAAAACCGAGCCGGGTGGAATGCGGCCGCAGAGTTACAGGGTAGGAAATGATTACCTGGGTACCTTGGGATGACAGGAGGGGGTCGCAGCGGCAACGGCGGAAACAAGGCGGCCGCCGACGGACGGAGCGTCGGAGGCGGACTTTAAATATGTCGGCCGCAAGCCGGGGGAACGAACGGAGATGACAAATATTACAAACTGCGTGATCGTGGAGAGCCTACCTTAGTAACTAGAATCTGCCTGAGGGATCGTAGATTGGGTAAGGTGACCTTGGGAAGAATGGGAAGGAAATAAAGAATAACCACGGATAAAAGACATAAGTAGCTGGCACGACTCGCTATGAAACTTACCGTGACATAATTCATTTCAAGACTCTACCTGTCTTTGATTCAGTCCGCCTAAATCCATCTATATTCATCGCACACAAATAATCCTTCATTATGGGTTCGCCAAGTCCCTACGCCGATGCGCATCAAGACCCCCAGGGAGCTGGAGACGCCCGACCAACCGCCCTCCAGATCATCAAGGACGAGGGTGTTGAAGGCAAGCTAGCGGGCAAGGTCATAGTCATTTCGGGCGGTACCTCAGGCATCGGCCTCGAGACGGCTCGCGCCTTGTCGGCTACCGGAGCGACTCTATTCCTCACGGCTCGTAACCTGGAAAAGGCCAAAAAGAACCTCGCCGGAATTCTAGAGCCGGGAAGAGTCTCTTTGGTCCCCATGGACCTCGACTCATTCAAAACCATCCGGGCCGGAGCGGAGCAGATCCTCTCCGCCTCGAAAGGCCAAATAAACATCCTTATCAACAGTGCCGGGGTTATGGGAGTCCCGGAGCGCAGGCTCACCGAGGATGGGTTCGAGTCCCAGTTCTCAGGCAATTTTTTGGGTTTCTTCCTTCTCTTCCAGCTGCTGAAAGATGCTTTGCTGGCCAGTGTGACTCCCGACTTCAGTTCGCGGGTGGTCATCGTGGCTTCATCGGCCCACCGAGCTGGTGCCCTCCCGGCAAGCGACGACTACAGTTTCGAAAAGACCGAATACAACTATGAGGCTGCTTACAATAACTCTAAGCTGGCGGTCGTATATCAGGCCAACATGATCGAGCGTCTTTATGGCAGCCAGGGACTACATGGAACCAGTCTCCACCCCGGTGCCATCAACACCGACATTTCCCGCAATTTGCCCAGGGAGGTCCTGGACTCGATTATGACCAATCCTTATGTTCTCAAGATCCTCAAGTCTTCGGAGCAGGGTGCGGCTACGACGGTCTGGGCAGCAGTGGGCAAGGAGTGGGAGAAGAAAGGTGGCAGGTATCTCGAGGATTGCCAAGAGGCGGAGCGTGGCGAGGACGATGGTCAGACCTTTGGAGTCGGATGGGTTAAGCAGACCTACAGCCCCGAGGATGAGAGTCGTCTCTGGAAGGATTCGCTCAAACTAGTTGGCTTGGAGGGTCAGTGAGGCTTGATAGCTCTGATGACAAGATTGGTGAAGCTCCTATCCAATAGGGGTCGGTCCAATGCACTGCATTGGGATTTACTTGGCATCCTTAAGTATAGGAAAGAAAAAGTGGGGATCCCTACATTGGAGTGTGTTTTGCAAGTACACTAGAAGCACCTTTACTCGTACGAGGACACTCAAAATTTAATAAGTTCTAATTTAACCATTATCTAATCCTATTTCAAATTACAGAATCCACAGTCTACTCAATAGCTACATCGGTGAGAACTCTCACACACTGACCAATTACTTCGAGTACTACGGAGCCGAGCACTGCGCAGAAGATGGAAATCCAGCGGAGTGGATGCTCCGAGTGATTGGGGCTGCTCCAGGAAGCACGGCAATCCGTGATTGGCCAGATACCTGGCGCAAGAGTCCCGAGTACTCTGAAGTCCAGAAGCATTTAAGCTTCTTAGAGCATCAGGCGACCCGTGAAGGGCTAACTCGAGAATTTGCCAGTCCATTTTATATGCAACTGTCGCTCTGTACCAAGCGGGTATTTGCGCAGTACTGGCGAACACCTTCTTACCTTTGCTCTAAATTGGCTATGTGTTTTATCACTGTAAGTTTGGGACAATTCTTCGCTGAACCTTTATTTAATACCCACATTCTTGACTTATTTCGCTAAGCTCTGTTCATCGGACTTTCCTTTTTACAGACTAAAATCACGGTCCTCGGGTTAGAGCATCAGATGTTTGCTATCTTCATGCTTTTTATCATATTCCCGTTCCTCGCGTACCAGACTATGCCAAACTTCATTCTCTAGCGTGATCTCTACGAAGTGCGTGAGTGTCCGTCCAAAACATACTCCTGGGCCGCCTGCATTTTGGCCCAAGTCATTGTTGAGCTACCGTGGGACTCATTAACTGCTGTGATCACATTCTTTCCCTTCTACTAACTTATTGGCATGAATCACTATGCGGCTCCAACAAATGCGGTCATCGAAAGAGGTGGTCTAATGTTCTTGCTTGTGTGGTCCTTCCTCATGCACTGCAGCACGTTCACTACGATGATTGTGGCTGCCGCCGCGACAGCTGAGATAGGTGCTATCCTAGCCTTGTTACTGTTTTTATTCTGCTTGATTTTCTGCGGGTAAGTTTGATTACACTAATTTATATAAGCAACCGTACTTACCTGGATTCCCAGTGTCGCTCCCAGGGTTCTGGATTTTTATGTACCGTGTTTCGCCCTTGACCTATCTTATCAGCGGAATGCTTTCCGCTGGACTAGCCAATGTCGACGTTCAGTGCTCTGATTTAGAGCCAGTCGTCATCCAGCCTCCCAGCAGCGTTACCTGTGGGACGTATCTGGCAGCTTACATCGCGACAGCTGGCGGTGCAGTGTACAATTCTAATACGACTTCTAATTGTGAATTTTGCTTGGTAACGGAGTCAGACGTGTTCCTGGCGTCCGTTTCTTCATACTACGGCGAACGCTGGAGGAATTTTGGCTTGATGTGGGTTTATATCGCATTCAATGTATTCGTGACGCCGGTTTGTACTGGTATTTCCGAGTCCGTGGTTGGCCTGGATTTTCACGCCTAGGGGCCTGGGTTAATCGGGTTTGGAAGACCTTGTCGTGCACGGGAGGTGATTCGACTTGGTGAAGTATTGGTTGACAGAAAGATGATGGATTCATTTATTTATATGTTAGGTTCGACGTTCGACCAGGTTGGGGTGTTTTTTCCATCGATAAGCCTTATAACTAGGGAATGTGGTAGACAAATTGAATGAATGAATTTGTTAAAAGGTAATTGTCACCTAGATCTGCTTTCAAAGCAAAAAAAAATTTACATACAACAGCAGGGATTCGCTGGTGGTCACCCACCCAACTACTAACCTGCCGGCGTGTGGCTTAAGTACGGCTGAGCGGACGGGAAGCCCTGTTCTCCACACCCTATGGTCGTATGTGCTAGGCAATTAAATTAAAAGCCTTATAATGACCTATGGAAATAGGAGCAATCAGGTGACAAGGTCCTGCTCTAGAATATTTAGAAGCGGTAGTTTGCTATTCTTAGCGTCAGGGATACTAGCTTAAATTTATAATAAATAAGATTATACTATATTCTAGGGATTCTACCGCGGCTTCTTCCCTCCACAGTTAGGGTGAGTTAAAATATTTATTACTAAGTGTCTTTAACTAGGTCGAGTAAGAATTCCGCTTCTAAGTGGCGTTAAGCTTCGTATCTATTGTCTAGCAATTACCATCCTAACAAATGGTGATAGTCTTGCTAGTTCTCCAGTATTCATAACTCGAATTACGATGAAAACAAGTCACATTTCTTAACTTCAATTGGTTTCAGAAAGACAGACATAAAAAAGATATTGAAAGGGCGTACAGTGTTGTTGAAGACGAATTCCTGGTTTTTTTCATCGGTGTAGAACTTCATGGCCCACCAATGCACATCGCGGGAAGTATCAGCAGATCCAGATTCAGGCCCTACTGTTAATATTCACTGGGGCACGGGCGTCTTCTTTCCGGCCTTATTGAGAAAACTGGCGCTGGTGAAGTTGGAACAATCACGGGTGGCTTCAAATTCTCCATAACATCTACAAATTTTCAAAATTTGATCCCCCTACAGATTTTGATGGCTTACCCGACAGCTTTGGCGTGAACGACTCTTTGCAGACTTTAGCTTCAAAACTCCGCTGCGACTTCGATGTAAATGATTGATTGTTTATGATATTCACCTCTCTGGATTTCTCTCGCGCGCGAAATGGGCCAATTTCTCAATAAGCTGAGTATCTTGAAGCAAGCCGAGCCCACTCCCCTGTTTTCCACGCATCAACAGAGCTGCTGCATTGCTTGCGAAGGGGCAATCTCATGATTATCAGCTTAAGAGCACAAATCGAAGATCAGATAGGCCTTATACCCTCTGCTAAAGTATAATACTTGTCATCATCCGTGGTTTGGGAATTTTAACGGCGATGATAAGGCAAACAATAGATATCGTTGGAAGTAAGCGCAACTGTTGGCCTGATCCTTCCTGGGTAAATGGCTCGTTATAGGTTTCAAGTTGGGGACTTCTCTCCCACTTTTGTGGAATAGCTTGCCTCTATTCTTACTATTATACTTACACTTATTGGGGCCGTGAGGTAATGATGATATATTAGACCCCACATGAGCTGACGCCCAAGAACGCAGAAACGATACTCAATTGGCGAAATAGCAAGAGAAAAGCTGCCTAAAACAGTATTACTAACTAATTCGGACGCGCAAGTCCGTAAAGATAGCGGATCATCCAACCACCATTTTCAGACTTGTAAAGCACGGGCACGTCGATCTTCTGGACCTTGCATCAACTAAGGCTGCCATTGTATTCTAGCGCATGATACTTATGCACCATTTGATAGCCCACTTGCGAAGCAGAGCAGTGGCAAAGATATCACTAACTCGGGAAATGACAGAAACCTACAGCATTTTCAGACAGTGCCCATGGCTATCTATGAGTAAATTTTGTCATTGGGCGGATTCCCAAAGCCGTTGCGCTCTAGACCAATCGGTCTATCTTTGAACTCTAATTTGGAATGACTACCAGTGGTAAGACATCCTTCGTCCCGTTCCAGCTTTGATGGCGGCACCAAGGAATGATCGGACATCCCGCAGATCAGCTCCCAAAAGGACCTAAATTGGCCACTCATACTGTAGTAGTGGTGAGAACTTTTGCTGTATCTCAAAATCAAAGTGATTTGAGGGCGTATCAAAGGGGCATCGCGATGGGTGATGTTATTGGCCAGATACTATTACCAAATTGGGCATCATGGCGGAAGAGCCCCACAAGCGATAGTTTCGCTTCAAAATAGCCCAGGCATCACTTTCGCTTCTGCGGCCGTGGTTTTAACTCACAAAACATTGTTCCGTCCCACCATATTATACCATTTTCGGAAGTCAGCGACCTAGATAGAGCAGATTGTCAATTTCTCTCTTCCAGTGGCGGTTTTTCTTGGCACGGTTGAAGACTTCTTTGGCACACGAACAACAAAGACGAAATGGCTATTATTGAAAGATATGGCCCACTTCATTCTTGCGGTACAGAGCGAACCCGAGCCCTCGTGCACGTGCAATTGGCTTGACAGGCACTCTTTAATCCCACAGGCGATCCAAGAGTCCTAGGAACTGTGTAGCCCCTAGAGTCTCAAATCCACCCAGTTGTGCTGACAAAGAGACAATGCGAGAGAAAATAAACACAACTATGTAAAATCATCGCGATGCGGCCTGATAGCCCTGACCATATTCTTAGTCCGCTCTACGAGTCTATTCTACGGGGATCACTTTCAGAGACAGCTCCACCGGACTATCCCATCGTTGCCAAATGAAGCCAACGTTTGATTAACGACGTCCAGTTACCAAGCGCCGGCTAGGTGGCCTATTTTTAAATTCAA
Organism: Penicillium corylophilum; assembly: GCA_018410145.1. Classification (NCBI taxonomy): domain Eukaryota; kingdom Fungi; phylum Ascomycota; class Eurotiomycetes; order Eurotiales; family Aspergillaceae; genus Penicillium; species Penicillium corylophilum. Next base: position 111,552 of record JAGUQL010000012.1, on the reverse strand, counting down.
TGAGCTTGGTTCTTTGTATAATCAATGCGGGAAGTGCTGTCAATGATGACTTCGTCCGCTTGGTTCAGTATCTGGGAGTTTACTTGATAATCTTCCCCCGTTCCCTACAACACAAACCCTCGAGACCACGTAACCGAGCGCTAATAATCCAACGTAGGGTTCCCTTGCGATTTCGACTCTTTGGACAGGCGAATCGGGAGATTTCCAATAATGATTTGACGGTGTGGTGCTGTACTATTTTGCGCCAGCCTCATATCACGTATCTACACTAAATTACATGTATTGTGCAAACTTCTTCCCTGCTCATGTGGAACTCCATCCTTCGATGTTGACTGTGACGGGAGATTTCCCGCTGCGAATGATAATCCACGTCACTTGCTCGTCACTCTCATTGACCTCCTGATGCTCTGTTTGGGCAGGGATGAGCGCAAAATCCCCGGGTGCCAAATCTTGTCGCTTAGATCCGCCGTCGAAGACAAGTGAACCGTGACCGCGGAGAGAGTAAATAATTGTATCCTGTTCTAAAGAGATATTTTTCTCAGCTAATTCCTGGCGTGAATGTGAGGCAGAAGTGATCATCAACTCTCATAGAATGAGGAGTGCAAAATCATCCACAATCAGCTGCAATTAAAGGCAGATACAGACCTCCATGATGATGAATTGCGGATGCGGTGTGTGCTTCCGCCGTCATGACTGCCTCTAGTCAGCTCACTGCCCTCCTTCCCCCATTCAATCCAAGCACTCCGCAATGATCGGCTTACCCAAAGAGCACATCTTATTAGACTTGCCAGTAATCGCACCTTGCCTCATCATACCATCCGTTTGACCAGTTGCCGAATCCAATTCGTTGGCCCGAGTCACATGCACAGACGGAGACATTATGCTTCAAAGTGGGGATATTTTTCACGCAACACGAAACAGAAAATTTTCGTGATCTCAAAAATATTAACACGGCTCGTGTTTGTCTATTTATGCATGTTTGGCTGAGAATAAATGGTGACGTATGTTTACGTCATCCCACATGCCACATGGTACATGGTAGCACGAATTTACCTTGTGCACAGCACCACGCCGTCAAATAATGGATGGGAATTCCTCGATTCATCGGCCCAAAGAGCCAGAGCCGTCAGGGAAAAGGCCGAAGATGCTTGGTAATGCATATCCGTCTCGGATTTAAATACTAGCTTCGGCTTAGCTGCGTGGGGATTTAACGCTTTCGGCCGATAGCGGGAGATCTCAATGATCTACTGTGCAGGCAGCCAGATTACACCCTACGCTGGACCCACGGACGCTTGCGTAACCTTATCACGGTTACTCCGGGAACGGTTTTTTGTATAGGTTTAAAGAATCGATTTTCACCCTCAATGCGTACAACACAAGAAATGTTCTGTTTCTACGATTCAAAAGCCACTCCACCTTCGCATTTCGTCACGATGTGGCCGTCATTAGCTTTACTTGTACTAGTCTTGCTGCCCTTTACATCTGGCCAGGTCACATATCAGAATTCCACGGGCACTATCCTACGTGTCGATTCTGGTTCTTACGGCCCTCCAATTGAAGAGGTTCATTACTTTTATCACGACTGGCCTGTCGGGTTTGCAGTTTCAAGCTCAGGTCGTATATTTGTTTCTTACTACCCGGGTAATGTTTCTTTTACTTTGGGGGAGGTTGTCAACTCTACGTCCGAAATGGCATATATGCCCAATTACCAGGTTTCTATGAGTAACATCACGCAGACCAGTGATGGTACGTTATTCGGCTCGAGCAACGCCACCGGATTCATCAGTGTCCAAGCACTTTATGTGACACCCAGGACAGCTACTCGTCCAGAGACACTATGGGTCTTAGACACAGGCCGGCCCAACAATCCACAGGAGATGGCCTATGCTCTTCCGGGTGAGATTATCTATGAGAATCTTTCTATTCCATGCTATCTTCTGATAAAAGACTCTTTATTTCAGGTGGAACTAAACTTGTTGGAATCAATTTGGATACCGATACAATTGAGCGGATTTACACATTTCCCTCGACAGTCAACTATCCCGACTCCTCCGTCAACGACATGCGATTTGATTTCAACTCAAACATTACATTCTCCGGTGAAGGCGTAGCCTACCTCAGCGATGAATCTCCAGAAGGCCGCAATGGTATTGTTGTGCTTGATCTTGGTACGGGCGAATCATGGCGTCATTTAGACCGCCACCCAGCAGGGGTATCAACATATGGCGTTGTCCCTAGCTACCAAGGTGTGCCTTTTTACCAGGAAACTACCAGCAAGCCCTTTTCCCACCTTCCCCAAGGCCTAGATGGTATCCAGCTTGATCCGACTGGATCGACGCTGTACTTCTCTTCCATGACCTCTGATTACCTTTTCTCTGTTGAGACAAAATATCTCCTTGACCATACTTCTCCCGCGAGTCTACAGGCCGCAAATAACGCTGTTCGTAATCTGGGTCAAAGAGGTGGCAAAGGTAATGGTTTTGAAGGGGATTCCAACGGAGTCATTTACCAGGCAATGCCAGAGCAGAACGCAGTTTATACCTATGATCCAACTACCCTGAGAGTGTCCCCTTTTCTTCGAGACCCCCGCATCATCTGGCCTGATGGATTGTCAATCACTGAAGATGGGTATATCTACATTATCATCAACCAGTTACCATACCAGCCGATGTGGAACCATGGTGAAGATCTGAGACAGCTCCCGGGTGCCTTACTACGTGTGAAATTGCCTAATAATGGGACTAAAATCAAGTCTCTCGTCTAGTAGGTGTACTGTATGGTGATGGTCTCAGGTATTGTATTTCCACTGGCGGGGTCGTTGGAAGGTATCTTGCTTTGCGGAAGACTTCTTGTGGCTACATCCCATCAACCACTATCTATCATCACTTTTTAGCCCATTGAGAGATTTGAGAGTGGATTGCTTTCCTTTGTACCTGGCGTTTTAGTAAATCTGGCAAAATTACATCAAAAACATCTCTTTCGACAGGGCTTTGCTTTCTTCCCTTTTTCCCCCTTTGGTAATTATCACAGTGGATACAAAACGCTACCAATTTACGGTAGAATTCAATTCTCTTCCACAATCATTTTCCAAAGACATGAAGGACGCGAAGGTGTTACTTCAAACGAAACGAGGTTGATTAAGAGTTTCATTGCTGCCAGTGGAACGCTAAAAGAAGCAGCGGACGCTAATTTCCTATACAGTGACTGGCTGAACATCGAATTGTCCTTGGCTGTTTTCCGAATTCTTCAAGGGAGGACGTAGCATAAAAGACCTGCGTTATCGATGACTTCAATCAATATAGTTTCAATTTTCAGTCCCCGGATCGATAATACTTGGTGTTTGGGGGCAGCCTTTGTTTTCGGTCCTCGTCCTGATACTCTCAGTATAAGATGATGAAGGCAGGAATACTAAATCAAACAGAAGTTTCCCATGGCTCTCCGCGAGTCAATTTCATATTCACAGTAAGCGTTTTCAAGAGGACACAGGATGCTGAAGGTCATTGCATCATAAAATTAACCCGTGTGATCCTTCCACCGGGAACAATCAGCAGCCCTGTTCTCCACACCCTATGGTCGTATGTGCTAGTAAATTAAATTGAAAGCCTTATAATGAATGACCTATAGAAATAGGAGTAATCAGGTGGTAAGGTCCTGCCTTAAATATTTAGAAGCGGTAGTTTACTATTCTTAGCGTCGGGGATACTAGACATCGCCAAAGCCCACGCCAGCCCGAGCCCAACCTAACCCAACCCGTAAATAGGTTAGGCTTTAGGCCCGGTCCTTAAGCCTATAGTGGGCTATAGGCTTTACCTTTAGGCCCACGGGCCTACTGTGGGCCCCTAATAGGCCCTAAATAATATAAATAAAGTAGAGACTCGTGACTATATAAAATATATAGATTTCGCCTATATTTTTGAGTATTTCCTTTACTTTACTCTTAACCTTCTTTAATAAAGGCCTTATTTTAAAGATATCTATTTAGTAGCTTACTAAAGAGACTTATCTAATTAGTATAAAATTACTTACTTATATATTTAATAAGTTCTTAAAGCTACGGCACTAGAATTCTAATAGCTATTAGAATTTAGAGATATTTTACTATAGTAATAGCTTTTCTAATAGCTATTAGAAAAGGGTGTTAGAGACTAGGATCTATAGTATAAATAATTTCTGACTATTATTAGAAAAATAGCTTATTTAGCTATAGTATTAGTTTTTAACGCTAGTTAGAAAATAGGATATAATTCGCTATAGTATTAATTACTAATAATATAATTATTAATTATTCTCCTATTAAGTACGCTTCCGCGATCGAACTAATTAATATATTTAAATACCTCTCTTCTTAGGGACTAATAGAGTAAGAGTATTATCTTTAGAAGGATTATTAGTATCTCTCTCTCTCTTTTCTTCCTAGGCGCCCTTTTTATCTTTATTATTACTAATTAGCTAGAAATAATACTTACTCCTTATCTATATTAAACTTTAATATATAAAGAAATATTATTAGCTTTTAGATAGTTATTATATATAATCTACCTTAGCGATAGTAATAGATATCTTAGGTAATATTAAATAGCTATTTAACTCTAGTATTAATTATAGAGACTAAAAGTATATCTCTTATAAGGGTAGTAATTACTAGGTATTTTTACTAATAAGCTTTCTAAAAATTAAGAGATAAAGAGTCTATAGATTCTAGAATATATTAGTACTCTTATAAATAAAATAAGATAAATAATATACTAGTATTAAGATATCTAGTAACTTTATCTTTTAGTTTAGTTAACTAAGGCTTACGCTTATTAAATAAGAGTCTAAGATATAAGCCTTTTCTAAGAGATCCCTAAGAGATAGGTAAGGTCTATTAACTAATAAGATACTCTTAGTAGGGTATTAGGAAGTCCTTAAAGCTTTTTCTATATCTTATACGCTATTTATTATTCTAATCCTTAGTATAAAAGAATTTAAACTTATTCTCTAGTATTAGTATAATATATACTATATAAAGATTACTATAGATAGTATCTATTATAGAGTAATAGTAGTCTAGCTTTATCTAGCTAGTGTTACGCGTTGCTTCCTAAGCACTGTGAGCGGCGACACCGAAGGTTAATACGTACTAGGTAATAGTAAATTCTTATAAGGTAGAATTTATATTTTGTGCTAAGGCGGCCGAATACGGCCTTCTAGGTACCGACTGCGAACCTTAAGACGGCGACTAGTAACCGTACCGTTTCCTAGCTCGCTAGGCTTTATACGGGCTCGGGTCTATAGAGTCTTCTTATAAGGCGTGTTAGGTAGAAGCGCTAATAAGATCTAGTCGAGAGACTTAGTCTTACTATAGGAGGTTTATTAATAAGGTATACTATAAAGATACTATCTAATAGTAGGTTCTAAGTAATAGTGTGAGATTAATCGCGAAGAACTAAATATATACGGTAGATAAGCGTCTCTATATACCCTAGTTCTTCCTACCCTAAGATATACCCCGGGGGTATATCGTAGAGTCGCTATATACTCCTATATATACTCTAGGAGTCGACGCGGGAGTCACGATTATATATTACGCCTTTTTATATAGTAAGGGAAACCTAGTTTATAGAGTAATCTATATATCGCTTTTCCTCTATTAGTAGGTCTAGATTAGGCCTATTTAGATCTTTACTTAGAGTAGAGTCCCTAATCGCTTAGTTACGTGATTACTTAGGTTTATTAGCTCTCGGTGGCCTATCTATAAGCTATAGTCCCTTAAATAGTTAGTGGCTATAGGGGTTATAATATTATCTCTCTCTCTCCTAGCTTTCGTCCCCGAAAGCTTTATAACTAGTTACCCCCCTTAGGTAAGTGCTAGTTCCTTATTTTCTTAATTTTTTCTTTCCTAATTATACGCTCTTAGTAATATATTAGTTAATAACGAAACTCGTAAAGCGAATAGACTTATATAATATAATAAGATTCTCTAATTTAGTTCTCTCGTTACTAATCCCTATAAATATTACTTCTCTTATAGCGTTAATTATATAATAGATATAAAAAACCGAAATTACACTAAGTATACCTATTATAGCTATAAATATATATAGGAGTTTTATAATAATATAGAATAGCGGAAGGTATTATAGGAATCTACGGCTATTAATAAACGGATAGAAGAGATTAAAAAATAATAAATTTAATTAATAATAGAGATACTTCGTCTCTATAAATAATATCGTCTATTTAAGACGTATAATAATTAGATATTAGATTATAATTTATATTTAATAGCTTAGTTAGATAAGGAAGATCCCTCTAGTGCCGAGGATCTTACTAAGCTAGATTATCTAGCCGATATAGAGGATACTCGTATTTTAGCTATAACGTTAGAGAATCCTACTCTAACGTAGATAATTACGAATATAGACCTATTATTTTCTACTTTCTAGGATAGCCTAGACGCTTCTTCGTTCTTTACTTCGGGAGGTTCTTTTTTTAGCGATAGTACTATTAAATCTACTAGGGATAGCCTCTTAGGTTCTCGATAGGTTTCTATATATTTTCCGAGGTATTATATCCCTTCTATTTCACGAGATAGTAGACTCGACTATTAATACGCTTATATTTTAGGATCTATTTAACCTTATATTTATTTTCTTTTTTATTTTCGATTTTAATATTAATAGCGATTTTAGCGTTCTTAGGTACGGGTTTTAGTAACGAAATATAGAATACTAAGTGAATTCGTCGTATACTATTAGGTAGCTTTAAGCGATAATTAACTAGTCCTTTCTTTTCTTCGATTTTAAATAGTCTTAGTCATAGATAGTCGAGTTTCGCGCTTAGTCGCTTAGTCTTAATATTTTATCGTAGGAGATAAACCTTCTCTCCCTTTAAAAGGTTAGGGCCTTCTTAGTGGCGCTAATCGTAATATATCTTTATACGAAGGCTAAAAAACTCAATATCTCGTGCTAGTTATAGATATAATTATCTAATTACTATAGCTAAGAGTCGTGCGGACTCTACTATAGGCTTCTCGATACACGCTTCGCCTATAAGTGTAGGATTATACCTAAATAAGGCGAAGTATAGAGATTCTTTTATAATTACGTATATCGCGTTATTATACGCGAACTATATAATTAGTAATAGTCCTACCTAGTTATTTTATTAATAATTTACGTAGTATCTTAGGTATTACTTTAGTGTTTAGTTAGTTCTTTCTGTCTATCTATTAGTTTAAAGATAATAGGCGGTAGAGAGTCTATACTCTATACCGATTTAATCCGTTAGTGATTACTATAGATTAGACGTAAAGAGCTTATCTCTATCGGACGTAATCTTTTATAGGGTCCTATAGACTAAAAAGATCTATCGTAGTAGAATATTTACTATCTACTATATATTAATTTCTTTATTAGTAGGAATTATATATATAAATTTAGTTAGTTAATTAACGACTACTATAATTATATTATATTTATTTAATTTAGGTAACTTCGTAATAAAATCTATAGTAATCTATTCTTATAGTTTCTTTAGTATTTTAGCTAACTAAAGTTCTCTATATAGAATATATCTTATTAGCTTATCTCTCTAATAAGTTTCACACTATTAGATATATATCTATATTTTTCGATATATATTTAGTAAATAATAATTACACGAGATATATTCTATTATTTTCTTAACTCCTAAGTAACTATATATTAGTATATTATAATATCTCTTAATAACTTCCTTAGTTAGTAATTAAGGGATATAGATTAATCTATAATTAATTACTAATCTATCCTCTTATTAGATTACTTTATTATCCGGATTACTATTAAGGATTCTTAATAAGGTCTCGTCTTAGTTCGTGGCTTCTTTAAGTCTATTAAGCTATTCTATATCTTTAACTTCGCTAGTTATAGCGAGGGTTTATTAGTTATAGATAATATCGCCTTTTTTATTAATCTTTAGGATAGTAGGACTAGCTTCCTTACTTCCTAATTCGTAGTCTGCTCTATAGCTTAACGCGTCGGCTATAGTATTTTCTGTTTCTTTAATATAGATAATTCTAAAATTATACTATATTAGAGTTTCTACTTATCGCGCCTATCTACGCGTAAGTACTTTCGTTATTATAAAGAAAGTAAGGTTATAGTAATCTATCTTAATAGTTATCGCGTACTTAGCTCCTTCTAAGTATACTCTCTAGACTTAAAATACTAATACTATAGCTAGTAGTTCTTTATTATAGATATCGTAGTTAATCTTAGCGGGGATTATTTTCTTAGACTAAAACGCTATTACTTAGGTTTCTCTACCGTTTCCCGGTTAGGTTAGTTATACTCTTAGCGCGTAGTCGAACGCGTTAGTCTCGATCGTAATTAGTTTATCGTAATCGAAGAGCGTAACTATAGTTTATTAGCTAAATAGGTTTTTAAGCTCTTTAAACGCCTTTTCTACCGCTTTATCCTAGATAAAAGCTTTACCTTTCTTAGTAAATTAATAGAGTCCGGATACGTATTTAGTATATCCTAGGACTAACTTTTAGTAGTAATTATAAAGCCTAAGGAAGCTCTATACTTCCTTAATATTTTTTAGTATAGGCTATTCTTTAATATTTTTTACCTTTTCTTCTTATATTCTTAGTCCTCTTAGGCTAATTATATATCTTAGGAAATCGGTTTCCTAGACGTAGAATTCGTATTTCTTTACTTTAAGGGTTACCTTAGCTTCTCGGAGCTTTTATAGTATTTATTTATTATACTTAATATATTCTTCTTAGCTCTTAGAGAATACTAAGATATCGTCTAAGTAGGTAAGAACGAAGTTATTAAGTTTCTCTCTTAGTATATTATTAATAAAGCGCTAAAACGTTACTAGTACGTTAGTAAGTCTAAATAGTATAACCTTATATTCGTAGTATCCGAATTTTATCTTAAAGGCTATCTTCTACTTATCTCTTTTCTTAATCCTAATATAATTAAAGGTATTAGTAATATTATACTTTATAAAGTATATAGATTTAGTGAGTCTGTCTTAGATTTTACTAATTAATAGTAATAGATAATAGTCCTTAATAGTAATTAAATTTAGTTATCGATAGTCTACGTATAGTCGTAGTCCTCTATCTTTCTTCTCTATAAATATTATAGGGTATCTAGCTAGTGATTTTAAAGCCTAGATATATCCTTTCTCGAGGTTTTCTTAGATATATTTCTATAGCGTCTTAGTTTCTTTCTATAAGAGCTAGTAAATAGGTATATATTTTAGTTTTATCCCTTCTTAAATCTTGATTTTATAGTTATATAGACTATATTCTAATAGCTTACTAATTAGTAGTAGCTTAAAAACGTCTTAGTATTTCTTATATTCTTTAGGTATTATTAGTATTTCGCCTATCGCGTATAGTCTCTTAGACTTATACTTAATCGTAACGTAGTCCCGTAACTCGTTATCTAATATATTAGGTAATTATTCTTTAGTTATTATTACGTCGACGTCGATTATCTATTATACCCTATCTCTAGGCGGAATACTTCTTTTAGATTCTCTCTCGTAAGAGCTTTTAGGACTATCTACTTCTCTAGGGCTAGGCTCCTTTTCGTAATATACTATTTCTTTAGTTCTTTTCTCGTAGACTAACTAGTAGTCGTTTCTTATATATTAGTTAAAGATTATTCTTCCTTATTACTAATTAATATCTAGGTTATATTCTCTTAATTATAGTACTCTTAGGATAATATCGTACGTTCCTAGGTTAGTAATATCGAATTTAATCTTTTTACTATATATTCTTAGTATTATAGTTAGAGTTCCTATTTCTTAAGTGATACCTAGTCCTAGTTTTTCTCTATTTAATCCGATAATTAGCGTAGGCTTATCTTTTAGGTAGTATATCACTCTATATTAGCGTCTATATCGTAGGCTTATAAAGTTTCTATATACTCTAGAGTTAATTATAGCTCTAGCCCTTCTTCCTTCGAGGATAATAGTAACTTTTATATACGCGCCTTATTATATTATTACGAGGTACTAACTATTTAGTTTCTTATTTCCGAACTAGGTACTAGCGTACTCTAGTTTCTAACGCGGTTTCTTTTACTAATTTAGTAGTTATAGTACTAGATTATAATCTAGTTTTCCTTAGTAATAGGTTATATAGTTATTATCGTAATAATCTATAATAGTCTAGAGTTTATATTTAGAATACTAGGTATACCCTATATATATATAGTTATTATTATTATATAGATATATAGAGAGTCCTTTGTGAGCTTTTATTATAAGTTAATCTAATAATTAGTCTAATTATCCTCCTTTAGTAGCTTAGTTCTTAACGAGGGATTCTTTAATCTCTTAGTTAGTTATTTTCTCCTATTTCCTTAGTATATTATTTATTTATTTACTATATCGTCGGGCTTTAGTGAATCCTACTATAATAATACTAATAGTCTATTATATTTCTATAATACGCGGATTATATTCTATAATACGATTTTTAAGGCTTTAGGCCTCTTAATCTATTAGGGTAGTCTATTCGCCTAGTATCTAGTGTACTTAGCTTAGCTATACTACTTCTTCTTTACCTTCTAAGGTAGTACTATAATTATCTTCGCTTTCTATAGCGGTATCGTTTCTAAGAGATTCTAAAAGCGTACAGAGACCCTTCTATAGAGATCCTAGGGATAGAGATAGAGTTTCTAGGATCTCCTACGTTCTTAGTGCGTTATTAGTATCGCTTAGGGAATTATAGGTCTATTCCTAGGAGTACTCTAAGAGTTCCGGGGAGTCGGTAATATTCTAGGAATTATACTAGGCCTACTCTTAACTCTTAATATATTCCTAGTTTACTTCTAGGAATTCTAGAGTCTCTTACTCTTTTTAGCCTAGGTTCTGCGACCTAGTAGGTCCTTACTCTACTACCTACGGGCTTTATTTATAGGACCGAGGTCTCTAATCTCTCGCGGATTATAAGTCTATATTATCGAGCCGGATAGGTCCTTTATCCGCGGTCGACTAGTTAGTTAGGTCGTAAGTCTCTTCTAGGCTTATATCTAAGGTTCTCTTTCTCTCTTATTTTTCTAACTTTCTTAGAGGAATCTAACCCTAAGGGTCTATATCCTTATTATCTTTAGAACTTTCTTATTCTAACGTTATTTCTAGCTCTAGGATATCCTATATAGACTATTCCCCTATAGCTCTAAGCTACTATAGTCTTTCGATACCGGTTATATTATACGCTCCTCGGTTTAATATAGCGCGTAGCTACTATAGCTTATTTTCGTTTCTCTTACTTTTATATTCCTAAGATCTATATCCGGGCTTTCCGTAATTAAAGTAGAGGTTTCCGTCTTTACGATATTTCTATTCTTTAGCTAGGAGCCTCGCTACGTCGAGCTCTATTAATCGCGGACTATAGTAATTATTTAGATATAATATCTTTAGTTAGTTTCGTCGTTACCCTTATTATATCTTATTTCGCTAGGCGTAGAGTTTATTATTAGTTCGTTATCTACGCTATTATTAAGTTTCTTATTATCTTATTTTTTAATCGTATATATAGTTATCGATATATATTACTACGTCGATAAGTTCCTTAAGAGTATCTAATCGTTCTATATAGGCTAGTTCGTCCTTTATATCTTCCTTAAATCTATCTTTAAAGAGCGAGATATAAGTTTCTTTATCCTAGCTTAGGTATAAGATAATTTATTAGAATTCTACTACGTACGCGTTAGTAGAGATAGTTTATCGGAGTCTTTTTAGTCTTTATTCCGCGGTCTTTTTAGTATTAATATCTTTAAAGGTTAATTCGAGCTATTTCTTAAACGCTACGAAGCTAGAGAAGACTTTAGTAGTAATATCGGACTATTTATCGCGGTTAGGTTATTCCTAGAATTCCTAAATAAAAGGTTCGAACTAATCGAACGTATACCCTCTAAGGTAGGTAGATATAAAGATTACTTTATCCGCCTTAGGTAGGTCTTTCTTATCGCTTATATAAAGTTATATTTCTATTTACGTAAAGAAGGGTCGTAGTTTAGCTCTAGTTCTATCGAAGAACTCTAGCTTAGGTAGCTTAATATTACGGACCTATAGTCTTCCTTCTAGTATAGTGATATATTCCTAAAGTTACTCTAGTATACTAGCTATAGCTACTAGAGTAAGTATAGCACTACCTCGCGCGGAGATATTACTAGAAGTACTATTATTTAGAGCTATAATAATAATATTATAGTATAGATAATAGGGCGATTAATATATTACGCGTTACTTCCTAAGCACTATAAGCGGCGATACCGAAGGTTAATATATATTAGGTAATAATAAATTCTTATAAGATAGAATTTATATTTTATACTAAGGCGGCCGAATATAGCCTTCCGGGTACTAACTACGAACCTTAAGATAGCGACTAGTAACTATATCGTTTCCTAGCTCGCTAGGCTTTATATAGGCTTAGGTCTATAGAGTCTTCTTATAAGGCGTATTAGGTAGAAGCGCTAATAAGATCTAGTTAAGAGACTTAGTCTTACTATAGGAGGTTTATTAACGAGGTATACTATAAAGATACTATCTAATAGTAGGTTCTAAGTAATCGTATAAGATTAATCGCGAAGAACTAAATATATATAGTAGATAAGCGTCCCTATATACCCTAGTTCTTCTTACCCCGAGATATACCCCGGGGGTATATCGTAGAGTCGCTATATACTCCTACGTATACTCTAGGAGTTAACGCGAGAGTTATAATTACGTGTTACGCCTTTCTATATAGTAAGGGAAACCCGGTTTATAGAGTAATCTATATACCGCTTTTCCTCTATCGGTAGGTCTAGATTAGGCCTACTTAGATCTTTACTTAGAGTAGAGTCCCTAATCGCTTAGTCACGTGATTACTCGGGTTTATTAGCTCTCGGTAGCCTATCTATAAGCTACGGTCCCTTAAATAGTTAGTGGCTATAGGGGTCGTAATAGCTAGTATTTAGCGCTTAAAATATAGTTTTCTTCTATAGTATCTTCTTTCTTATTAGCTAAGAGATTAATTACTTAAGATACTTAAAGAGGAGGTTATAGATCCTAAAGATATAATAGGAAGTTATATCCTTTATCTTTAAAAGCTTAGTAGTAAACTTATAGAAAGGCTATATAATCTAAAGAAGATAGTTAATCTAGCGCTACTCTTTATTATTTAGTTAAAGGTTACTTCGATCCTATTTAGTATAGAAGAGTATAAAGATTAACTAAAGTCTTTTTACTCGTTAAAATATTAAATATATAGAGTTCTAGTAGGTTTTTATATCCTAGATTAAGATAAGCTTTATAATATCTAGCTAGAGTATAAAGAAGGTCTTATAGCGCTAAAGGCTTATATTAATAAATATAGTAAGATTACGAACCTATATTAGATATTAGTATTATATTATAGTAAGAGAAAAGTAAGATAAAAATATCTTACTTTACTTAGAGTAGTAGTAATATCTTCTTTCTTTATATTTACTTAGGTAGACTAAGATTATTACTCTATCTACTAAGTATTAATAATATTATTAACTAGAATCGCTTTTATATATCTAAGTAAATTATTTAAACTTAATTAAATAATATAAGTAAGATATAGAACTCTAATTAACGTAGTATCTTTTAGGAGTAACTTCTATAATTTAGCTACTAAAGTATTATTATTTAAAGCGTTATTAGTAGTTACTATAAGTACTTAGTTCTAGATTTAATACTTTTATAGAATACCTAAAAGAACTACACTTAGGTTAGCACTAGAGTATTTTCTATAAAGTAGTTTAAATCTAAGAAAAATCTTATAATACTACTAATCCTTAATAATAAAGTAGCTACTTATAGCTATAAATACTTAAGAAAATAAAGAGGACTAATAATTAAGTATAATTAAAAGCTTTATATTATTAGGAAGCTTTTAGAGGATATCTTACTATCTTAGCTAAATAGAGCTCTATAGCTAATAGCGAATAATCTTTATAGAGAGAATATCTAATATTAATAGAGCGAATTAAATAAATTAAATTAGGCTAAAGAATTTAGGATATTTAATAAGCTAAAATAGAAGATAAATAATAATAAGAAAGATAAGAAGCTTTTCTTCCTAAGCCTCTTAGGTAAAGCTTTTCTTATTTACTAATATTAAGCCTTAGAGAAGAGTTAGATAAAATAAAAATTAGTAAATAATTACTTATCTTTAATTATATAAACTTTATTAAGCTAGATTTCTATATATTATTATTAGAAGACCTTAGATAGCTAGCACTCTTAAGATATCTTAATATTATAAAGGTTCTATACTAAGCTCTCTCTAACTTAAAAGAATAAGGATACTTAAGAATCTAACTATAGTATTTATATATAATCTTTAGTATACTATTAGAGGTATTAGCTACTTAATAAAATTACTTCTAGATATCTAAGAGATAGACTAAGTCCTATTATATCTTACTTAACTTTCTATAGCCTATCTTAAGCTACTAATTTACTTATTTAGTATATATTTCTATATTATAGAGAGTAAAGGCTTTCTTCTAACTAGGACTAATAAGAGTAAGAGAGAGAGATATTATAAAAGAAGAAAGAGATAGTAATCGAAGGAACTTAGTATCGAAGGAATCTAATATTTATTAATTATTAGAAAGATTAGATATAAATAACTACGCGTTCTTAGGAGTAAGATAAGTAATATTATTAATATCACTTTTATAGATAGATAAAAAAAACTTAGAGTTCTAACTCTAAGATATAGTTATTAGATAAAAAGAAGATAAGAGAGAATTAAGGACTTAGTAAGTAGAATATACTTTAAGACTTTAGGACGATAACTATATATAGACCTACTAAATAATAATTAATTAAGAATATTAATATATCGTTAGGCCTATAAGAGCCTATAAGAACCTATAAGAACCTATAAGAGCCTATATAAGCCTATAAGAACCTATAGAAAGCCTATAGAAAGCCTATAGAAAGCCTATAAGAACCTATAAGAACCTATAAGAACCTATAAGAACCTATAAGAACCCGTAAGAACCTATAAGAACCTATAAGAACCCGTAAGAACCTATAGGAAACCTATAGAAAGCCCGTAAGAGCCTATAAGAACTATAACAGACCTTCTATAATTTAATATATATAGTACCCTATTTTATAATAGGCGTCTAAAAAGCTAATACTATAGCTAAATAAGCCTATTTTTTAATAGCTATTAGAATTTACTTATATTATAGCTCTTAGTCTCTAATATCCTTTTCTAATAGCTATTAGAAAAGCTATTATTATAGTAAAATATCCCTAAACTCTAATAGCTATTAGAAATTATTTATACTATAGCTCTTAGTCTCTAATACCCTTTTCTAACGGCTATTAGAAAAGCTATTACTATAGTAAAATATCCCTAAATATAATAGCTATTAGAATTCTAGTACTATAGCTTTAAGAACTTATTATATATTAGAAACTAGAGTTATAAAAATATTAACTATTTTAAGGTTACCTATATAAATATATTTAACCCGCTCTATAGTAAATATATATTTCTATAACCACTACCTACCTTTCCTAATATATCCTACTAATAGCGCTACTCTATAATTATTTTACTCTTATATATTATAATTAATTTATTACTAAATCTATTATATCAGGATATAAGTAAATTTCTCTAAATTTTAGGGCGTTAATAGGCTAAATATTAAAGAACTTAAACTAATAACTAGAATAAGCGTAAATAACAGTATTTTATTAAGGTGAATTAGTAGCTTTATAACTACTAAGACCTATATTTTATATAAAGTTAGGCTTTCGTGAGGGCCCGAGCCTAACCCACAGTGGGCTTTAGGTTAGGCCGTGGGCCCGGGGTCCGGGCCTAAACGTGGGCTTTGGCGAAGTCTAGGGGATACTAGCTTAAATTCATAGTAAATAAGATTATACCGAGGCTTCTTCCCTCTATAGTTAAGGTGAGTTAAAACATTTATTACTAAGTGTCTTTGACTTAGTCGAGTAAGAATTCCGCTTCTAAGTAGCGTTAAGCTTCGTATAAATTTATAAGCTTTTCGATATTTAGTGTCTAGTCAAAGATAAATAGCCACGTATTTTTATATCTTATAATATTTAATAGATTCCTATAATTTAAGAGAAAATTTATAAAGCGACCTTACTATTTAGTAAACCTATTCCTATAGGGAATAGATAATCGATATATAATAGAGGCTATAAATAGATTTTATATCGGGAGTAGAATAGATAGCCTATTACTTATTATAAATTTTTACTAAAGTCTATATAGGATAAATAATTAGACCCTATATATTATATTATTTATAATCTAATAAATTAGTCTATTTAGATCTTAAGATAAGCGCTTAGTATTTTAAATTAATTATCTTAATTCTATATAGCGACCGTATAGAATTATATTAAGACGCTATTATTTACGAATATCTAAAAAATTAGTAAGTACTTAAAGTTAACTAATAATTAGAGGTATATAAATCTCTATATACTTAGAGAAGCTAATAGCGCCGGGGAGAGAATATCTTAATATTAAAAACTAAGATTAGTGATTAAGGTTATATATATAGTATTAGGAAGATAAAAATCAGAAACGGGCAAAACTTAATACTTATAAAAAATATAAGGCACTAAGTTAGTATATCTTAACGTTAATGTGATCTAATAAGTTGTGACCTAGATCGAGTCAAACTTTTATATATTAAGAGTGAACTCTAGCTTTACGGAATGTATGCTTTCTAGCCACTAGGTTTCCCTTCTATCTGTTAACTGATGACGCGAGCCCTGAGATTTAATCAAAGCGATATCTTGCCCTAACTCCCATTATCTAATACCACCGATCTACCACACGACATCCAACAACATGACAAGGACCAGCCAGTGGGCAAAGATATCAATAGCTAACAGGCGTGTCGAATCAAGTGAGGAGATACTAGACCCGGGCGAATCGAGCGCCATAATGTCCTCGGAGCTAGCTTCTGCGAATTTTGAATCGAGTATTGATTGGACAAGGTTGAGAAAGCTGGCTGGCGCTTTGTTTAGAAAAGACATGACGGTCCGTCGTAGTGCTTTCAGCGATGCCGTTGAAGTAACACTGACCATGTATTCTCCAACCCAAGGGGAGACTCCTTGAATGCGTTCCAATGGCAAGGGCTCAAATTCGGAGCCATTATGCTTCCGGACGGGCTTTTTGTCGACAGAGCGTCCGATGCACAGGTTTTAAGGATAGAAAATGCTGTCGAACAAGCGTCAATTGATAAATGGCTGCACGTTGGAGCTTGGAGTCTTTCAAAAGATACCACTGTAGTCTCGACTTTTCCACGTAGAATTGCGAGGGCTTGAGTATATCTAGAAGCTACTAAGGGAAGAGATATGTGCTTCGTACGTTCGGAGGGACCGTCCTCCGGCGAAAAGCCACCTGTGCTAATTGGACCCGGTTTTGGAAATGCTGGTGTGTGGATCGTCGGTATTTGGGAATTCGTTCTTGTCTGACTATCCGCCAAGCTTTTTGACTAGCGAAACGAACAACAAGGCAGCCTTGCCGAAAGGAGTCTGCCTTCTTCACGTCAGACAGCAATGGAGGTTCTTCTACGAAGATAGAGCCAGAGAACCATCCTCCAACCAACCGTAATAGAATAATGACTGGTGAGAATCAGACTGAAAACGAGGTCTAAACTGTGTAAGGGTCATCTTTGACTCTTGAAATCACGCAGCTTCCGTTTCTCATTTGCCTTGAATTTCTTCTGGGATTTCTCGTCGTGCGATAGCCGTCTTTCTATTTGCACTACATAGATGTTTATGTTGTCCATTTAAGTACATACGACCATAGGGTGTGGAGAACAGGGCTTCCCGTCCGCTCAGCCGTACTTAAGCCACACGCCGGCAGGTTAGTAGTTGGGTGGGTGACCACCAGCGAATCCCTGCTGTTGTATGTATTTTTTTTTATTTTGTTTTTGTTCTGATGGCCGTAGTGCCTTTGCTCTCCTGTCCTCCAGTCCCTCTCAGCCGAATACCCTGCATGCCCCTGAACATCTGATGTGTCCACTCAGCTAAACTTGTCATATCTTATTTCTTGTCCGTACTCCGTACCACCACTACACCCTTCTAACGCTGAAATAAACAGGTACGTTGTGACTATCACCATTCTCTAGTGCGAATTGGACGAGTTTATCAAACCTCGCGAATATGAAAAATATACAACCGTCTCGGTGCGCCTGGCTTTACCGGTAAGCAGCGAGATATGGATGCTGACGGGATAGTTAGTTGAACCCTACGATGTTCAATCAAATTTTGTCCCAACTTCACTAGTGTTCTCACCGATCGTCGCTGATCCCACTTAGAGTCAATTGACATGGATTTACATGAAACTTGTAGAATATTAAGATATTCGTCAGCTATCAAATTTGCATCCTCAGGCACCCAAATCCTACCTCGGCGGCTGCGGGGTAAATTGTTTCAAAGAATTGACAGCCTAAACAACGTCGTGCCCAACAGACTCTCAAAGGAGAACCCAACTAACCTGAACAAAATCTAGTCTTTACAGCATCATGGAAAGCCCCATTACAGCTCCATTCGGTCAATGGAAGAGCCCAATCACCTCAACCTTGCTTGGTGCCGATGCTGTTCAGTTTGAAACTATCGCGGTATGTTTGCTGCCGATCAGGCCCACTTGCAAGACATATTCTAATCACCTCTTTAGATATCCAATGGGAAAATTTATGTCATTGAATGCCGTCCCAAAGAGCAGGGCCGAGGCTGCATTGTCGAATACTCCGGTCCTGAAGGACGCGATGTTCTACCGAACCAGTACAGACTAGACATTCCTCGCGAAGTTAAGGTATGCTAATGATCTTTAGATATGATGCCCACACCAAGGTCCATGAATATGGCGGTGCATCGATGATTGCTTTCAACGGGCAGATCATCTTTTCCGATCGGGAGACACAGGACCTGCACAAACTGGATCCCAGCACCGGCCATGTGGAGCGGATCACCAACACTGACATTGCTCTCCGCTATGTATGCACATCTGCTTTCGCCAACGAGCAAACAAAGTGTGGATGGATTTTGGCCATCGAAGAGGACCACTCCAAGCCACTGCCGTCAGAGATTCGGAACCGACTCGTGGCTGTAAACCTGCAGTCAAAAGAAATAGTCAACATTGCTTCTGGGGACGACTTCTACAGTGCTGCGCAGTTCTCTCCCGATGGCAGCAGAGTATGCTGGACTCAGTGGTCCCACCCGGATATGCCATGGACAGGAGCTCGTTTGTACATGGCCAAGTGGACCGACGGCCAGGTCACAGATATTCAACTTGTGGCTGGTGTTCCTAAGAAAGAAAGTGTTTCTCAGCCCCGTTGGGGCCCCGATAACACATTGTATTTTGCGGGGGACTGCTCAGGGCACTACCAACTCTATCGTTTGAACGCCGGCAGCTCCGAAAGTCAAAAGTTAGCTCTCCGTGGCCTGGAAGAGATGGAGTTCTCGCATCCGGACTGGCGCTTGGGAGGGTATGTTCAATCTGGATCAAGGTGGTACCTACAAATATACTGACGGTTGTCTTCTTTTGCTAGCTGCACATTCTTGAGTCTGACCCCTACCTCAATGATCGCTGCCTATACAAAGGACGCTCGGTGGAGCTTCATCTTAATCGATCTGACAAACGACACCTGGCGCGACCTGAATTTGCCAGTCTCAGATACAATCACATTGGCCCAAATCCCCCTCTCAAGTACGAAGATTGCACTCCTTGGGTCCAGCGAAACAAGCTTCAACACCGTGTACACGCTGGACATCGCCGATACCAAGCTTAACGCAATCAAAGCTGCTTCCGACTTCCAAATGCCGGCTTCTCTTGTCTCCCGACCTGAACATATCTCTTTCCCAAGGGTGCATGGTGAAAACCGCAAAGGACTTTCCCATGCTATTTTTTACTCACCCCAAAACCCAGATTACCAAGCGGATTCTGGGACACTCCCCCCTTTGATCGTGTGTGTCCATGGCGGACCGACGTCCCAGACCGGGACTGGTCTGAGTACCACAGACCAATACTGGACTACCCGAGGCTATGCTGTCGTTTGGGTCAATTACGGAGGTAGCTCCGGGTATGGCAGGGCATACCAGGATGAATTAAACGGGCAATGGGGTTAGTTTTCACCTCGCAGATTCACAAATTATCTTTTGATATTCACTAAGTACAATAGGTATTCTCGATACTGCAGATACTGCTAGCTGTGTGTCATACCTAGCTTCAACAGGCAGAGTCGATCCGAACGGAGTCGGGATTCGCGGCGGAAGCGCGGGAGGCTACATCGTTCTACAAGCCCTGTGCGACTACCCCAATCTTTTCGCCGGTGGCAATTCGCTGTACGGTATCAGCAACGTCCGAGCTCTTTGCGAACACACCCATAAATTCGAGAGCCACTATGCTTTTGCTTTACTGTTTGAACCTGGCGCGAGTGAAGCCGAGAAAGACCGCATTTTCAAAGAACGCAGTCCCTGCTTCAAGGCGGACAAGATCACCGCGCCAATGTTGTTGCTGCAGGGAGACGAGGATAAGGTTGTTCCCCTGGGTCAGGCGGAGGAAATGGTTGAAATGATGGTCAAGGTGGGCCGTCATCCTAAACTGGTGGTCTTCCACGGCGAAGGGCATGGATTCCGACAGGCTAAGAGTCGTATTGATGCCGTGGAAGAGGAGGAGAAATGGTGGAAGAAAAGCTTGCTTAAGCTATAGATGACGTTAGGGGACGTCAACTTTCGGGATATGTAGTCCGAAATATTAGGCATCACCTAGCTCACTTTATGGCGACCTCCCAATGCAGAATCGCACTCTTTCATTTCTTCTCCCAATAGTGTCAAGAGACGTTTCTCTGTCATAGCCGGACTCGTGTCTGGAGACAATATAACCACTGCCATTCGTGCTCTTTAGCTGCTCATCCGAACAACGTAGCTCAGTTCCTAATGATCATTGAGCTCATTGAACAGAATGTTGAATTTCGATCCTCCGTGTCCTTGGTTTCGCGGTCAAATTCGGAGGGCGAAAGCTCGTCAGATGGGTAGGTGGGCAGGTTCCCTGGCTAATGTACCTGCTGAGCAATTTCTAGTATATACTGGTAATTACTGGTCATAGAGGTGTTATTAATTTGTTATTAATTATATTAAATAATATCTTTTTATCAATTTCTTAGTGAAGCTGTGAATTTGTATAAACACTGTGCTTAAACAAACCATGACTTTGCAATTATCTGCCTTACTGGCATATATGCCAATAATATCGAGCTAATAATAATCATGGAAGCAGATACTACAGTTTACGAGGGAGGTAATTATCTTCTAACCATTTATATTCATTCATTTTGAGTCATCGACTGACACGAGGGATTTCCTTCGCGATCGGAAACGGCATGAGAAAAAACAGAACCATAGGAAAAAAGTGCAAGGAAAAGAGAAGAAGGCATGCCATTATATCAGATCAAAAACAAACCCTTTAAGCCTTGATCGCACCACCCAATGCACCACCACCGAACTGCTGGCCACCGGGTCTCCGACCCTGCTGACCGCCAGGGAAACGGGCACCACCACGGGCACCTCCCCGGCCACCACCGCGACCACCACGGGCACCAGGACCGGACTCGCGCTGGAAGGCGTTGGCCATGCCCTGAGTGCGCTGCTCCAGGGTCTTCTCGTTGGATTCGAGGAGAGACATGGACTTGTCGGCCAGGGTGACGATCTGGGACTGCAGACGGGAGAGCTCGACGCCCTTGCGGAAGACGATGGAGTCGTTGACCTGGTCAAGGGCGGCGCCCAGCTCCTCGTGGGAGATCATGCGGCTGATGATAGCGGCGATCTTCTTGGCGGGCAGCTCGAACATGTCGGCCAGGGAGGAGATAGAGAGGCTGTCGTAGAAGGGGGCGTAGGTGAAGAGGTAGGTGCGCAGGCCCTCCTCCTGGGTCTGGGCAGAGAGCATCTCCTTGATCTTCTCGGGTTGCGGCATCAGATCCCAGATCTTGATGGAGGCCAGCATATCGGCGGCCTTCTTCCAGTCACCGGCAGCGAGGAACTTGGCGGACATGATCACTCCGTCACGGGTGTTCTCGGGGGGTCCGGTGAACACCTGGCGCTCGTTGTAGTCGAGCATACGGCGGAAGGTCTTGGAGATCATGCGGCGGCGCATCTCCGGGGCGGAAGAGGTCTGGGCCATGAGGGGAACCTCAAGGAACATGCTGGAGGTCAAGTAGATGCACTCAAGCAACTCGAGGTTGATGTGCATGTGGAAGGGCAGCTGGCGCTGGCGCTCCAGACGCTCCTGCTCGGGGGAGACGGTGGAGTAGCGCTGGAGGATGATACCCTGGGCGAGCAGCTCCTTTTGGCGGCCGCTGCCGCAGATCTCACCGAGGGTGGTCTGGGCCTCGTAGATGAGACCGGCGCGGAAAGCGCACAGACCAATCTGGACAAGGGTGCGGTTGAAGAGAATCTGGGTGCTGACGTCAAAGTTGGAGATGTTCTCCGACAAGTGCGACATGAGCATCAGGTCACGAGAGCGGTAGTAATGGTCGTGCAGGGCAAGGAAGTAGATCTGGCACAGCATAGAGCGGGCACGGATGATACCGTCGCTGTGCTGGAACAGGTAGTTGGTGAGGGTCTGGAGGAGGTTGGCCACATCGCCGGCGTTCTTGCGGGAAGTGATGGCGGAGTCGAGGTGCTCGGGGAGAGCCTTCCATGTGGCGTCCTCGAGAATGGAGACAACCTGGGAGGGCTTGAAGTAGACGTGCTCCAACCGACGGATAACAACGCGGTTGACACTGTCCTGGCGAGTATCGTTCTTGTCACCAGTGTTCAAGCTCTCGGCATAGAGCTGAGTGCGAACGATGTTGTTGTACAGCTGCTGCTCGTCGCTCAGGCGCTCGATGTACTCAGCAGTGTGGGGGTCAATCTGCTGCAGGGAGCGGGTGAGCTCGTCATCCAAACGCTCAATGTATGAGACGATGCTGCCGGGAATGTAGAAAGTCTCGCCGTCAGCAACAGTGGGCATCTTCTCATCGTCCTCCCACTCATCAGCACTCTCAGAGACAATGAAGTTGCGGTGCTCCTCGAGAACAGACAAGAGAGTGCCGAACTCGCGGTCGGCGTGCTTCCACTGATCGGGGCTCATGTAGTTGGCGGAGGCGGAGGTAAGGTCGAAACGGGTGGAGATAAGGGTCAGGTAGACACGGATGCGCTGGTAAGGAGTGTTGGCGACCTCGAGGAGCTTCTCCATGGTGCGGATCTGGTCCAGACGGTCGGTGTTCTTCTTTCCTCGGGACTCAACAATGACGCGGAGGTGCTTGAGGATGCTCTCGGGGGTGTACTGAAGGGTCTTACCACCACGACCAACGGTAGCGAAACCGTCATCGTCGCCAGCGGCAGCCGCAGCAGCGGCGAAGTTCTCGATCTTCTCGATCCGGGTGGGCTTCGGGGCCGGGACGGGAGCAGGCTTCTCGGCCTCCTCCTCGCTGGCCATGAAGTCATCCTTGGCGGCGCGGTACTTGTCGATCTGAGCGGCATAATCCTTGTTGTTCTTCTTGATACGCTGCTTGACGGCGTTGAGACTCTTCTGGTTGCTGGCGTTCATCTTCTTGTTGGCAGACTTCTGCTTGCTGGTGGTCTCGTTGACGAAGTCCTCGAGGTCGGCAACGGCCTTGACGTAGACCTTGGGGGTCGGGCCGGACTGGTTGATCTTGATGATCATCTTGTTAAGGTTGTCGAACTCTGAAAAATCCCACTGTCAGCCTCCAGCTCCATATCGCAAAACAATCTTCCCCCGCAAATCCAATATCGCCTTGAAACAGAAGGTCCGTAGGCGAAAGAGAGCACTCACCAGTCGAGATGACAGACCAGTCACCGATCTTCTGGGCGTTCTCGATCAACTTGATCGTGTTCTCAAGACCCTCCAATCGCTTGTCCTTGGCACTCTTGACGACCGTGACCTTCTCCTCATCCTCACTCTCCTCGCTTTCGGAAGCATCCCTCAAGAACTTGTTGATGCCGGTCTTTCCGTCATCGGAGTCGGACTCGTCGGAGTCAGAGCCGGAGGATTCATCGCTAGAATCCTCAGCTTCGCTGTCCTCCTCCCCGGAGTGGTCGTAAACATCCTCCTCCTCGCCGGAGGAGCTGGACTCGCTGTCGCTGCCGTAGAAGAAACGCGACGCCATGCTGGATATGGTGATGCACGAAGGCCTTTGTCAAAAAGTGAATGGAGTTGAATGGCGGGTTGAGCCACACACGAAATTTAAGCGAGGGGCTGACTAAACCCGATCGGGGTTAGCGCCCATCGGAGTGACTCGCCGCGACTTTTTGTCAATTTATTCTATACTTCGTTGATCTTTACGCTTTGGACGGAGGTAATTACATTGAATGCTCTGAGAATTTGTCTTTAACGCTGATAATGCCATACCCCAACTAGCTCAGGGTGAAAGAGTCATACAAGTATCCAAGTACTCAAACAAGGGAGAAAAAAAATACATCTAAGCAAATCAAACATCGACACGCACAAGGGGGATTTACTACTCAGACAAGTAACGTTGGTGATATCGTTCTTTCATACTCCAGGCTATGCCGAAAGAAATGACCACAGAGGTAGAAAAAAAAAAAAAAAAAAAGGACACTAACAATCATTGCAGCCGCTCCTTCCTAAGCAGCGACTGCGTGAAACCATTTGCGGAAGAGGGGGAAAAGCAAAAAGCAAGAAGCACAAGAATGAAGAAGATGGCTACGATGAGCTTCAAGAAGATCCGAACACCCTCAGTCTGTTGCTCGCCGTTTCGTGAGCGACCGAGGGGTCTTTCGATACAAAGCTAAGAAGAGCCTTGTACCAACTTTTGCCCTCTCCACCGGGCAAGCCATGTGACGAAATCCATGCTAGCTTTGACGTCAGGCGAGTGGCATCCGGGGCAACGCCAATCAACAATGACTCGAGTTCCGCATGACTCATGCAAAGGAGACATCGCTCAGCAAGGATCATGGGCGGGAACGGTGTGGGTGAAGAGGGTATGTACTGGGAAAATAGAGCAAGGCTCCAGGCATCAACTAGGGAGCAAAGGGGAATGGCGCCGATCAAGGGAAAGGGCGCATGCGCCAGGCGTATGATGCTCGACTGTAAGGGAAGAGAATCGAGAAAGGAACTAAAGGTCGAGGCACAGTGGTGAATCCCTCAAGTGCCTTTGATGTCCTTTAGTGCCACTGGTTCTGGCTCATGTATCCTTCGCTCAGGACGCCGTCCTCGAGTGTACGAATGAAGTCCCGGTTGCGCTGATTTCCATTTCCATTTCCACTTCCACTTCCACCAGCGCGACTGCCTCGGCGACGTTGTTGGCCATTAGCGTCGACGTAACCGTCAGCAGGTGGCGGGTAGTAAGCGGGACTGGGTTGCAGGCGAATGGGGGCGCTAGGGTCGAGGTGGCTAGCCACGCGTTGGATCGTCGGTGGAATGCCTCCTCCATCATGCATCGTAGAAGCACGCTGACGGCCTGCCCTTGTGGTTGCCTGGGCGTAAAGGCTCTGTGATGGGGCGTACTGAGGCTGAGGAGGAATCTGGCCTGGCACCATGTTCATTTGGTGGCCATACCCGGGTGGTTGTGTGGGGTATGGGGGCGGCGGTGGTGGTGCACCTTGCTGGTACATGCCGTTGTACATGGGTGGGGCCTGAGCATGGGCTGGAGCGTGGTACTGGTTCATCTGCATGTTGTATGTTGACTGCGCATGAGCCGCCTGTGCCGCCCGCTGCTTACTAGCAGCCTCGGCCTGCTGTTGCTGCTGAACGCCGGGTGCTACTGTCTTGTTAAGTGACGAGTATTTCAGGTTCATCGGTGGCACGAATGGGCCAGTGAACTTTTGCTGAGTGATGAATGGGTGAAGCTTCGCCTGCTGGGGAGACCATCGCTCAAGGGGGTTGATGGACAATAGACCACGCACAAAGTCGATAAATGCAACTCGGTTATTCAGCTCTGTTGAGATTGATTAGACAAATTTGCCATTTAGCGCACGAAAGACCTACCTCGTTCCATCTCAGCTTGCTTCATGTTCTTTCTCGGCATGGGATAGCTCCGAATGATTTCCTCCAGGGTTGAAGCGGAGAAGTACTTCTTGCTCGGCTGCTCTTTAGTGTTGTGCTCTCGTGAGTATTGTTCCAGACTCTTGAGACGGTAGGTCTTCCGCCCATACTCATCTGATGTCTTCTCAAAGAACTCGCCAGATTGTTTGCCCATCTCCAGCATCCATGTTGGGGGTAGACCCAGCATTTCGACGATCCGACAGACCTGGTTATATTCGGAAGAGCCCGGGAAAAGAGGCAGACCGAGGAAGAGCTCGACGACGATGCAGCCAAGTGACCACATGTCAATTGCGGAGGAATACCTGTTGGCTTGTCAGACCATGGCCTAGAAAGAAAGATAGATGGAGAGGGGAAACTCACGGCAAACCAAGCAGCACTTCTGGCGATCGATAGAAGCGCGATTGAATATATGTGTAGACGGTTTGCCGCTCATCGCATGCAGAGCCGAAATCGATGACCTTGATGATTGGGCTCTCGAGACTGTTGACCTCGAGTGTTAGCGATCGATCCGGGAAGGCTGGGGGGCCTAAGGGCTCCGGGGATCTGACTGACTTCTTCAAAAGGATGTTTTCGGGTTTCAGATCACAGTGGATCAGGTGAGCCTTGTTCAGAAGGCTGAGGGCGTTCAAGAGCTGCTGTGCGAAGACACGGACGAGAGTTGTACTCAAACCTCGGAACTGGTTCTGTTTGATAAGCTCATATAGGTTGACACTGAGAAGCTCAAACGCAAGACACAGATGCTGTCGGTGGATGAAGGTGTCCTTCAGACGCAGAAGGTGGTGATCATCGTTCTTGTCGTACTTGCTGTTCAGCTGCAGGTAGCAGAGTAAGCATTGTGGCCAGAACAACAAACATTCGATTGACAAGCTTACCAAGTCCAGCACTGAAACCTCCATCATACTCTGGTTGAAATATGCGGTCTTGTTCTTGATGACCTTGACTGCCACAACCTCTTGGGTTTTCAGATTCTGACATTTCACCACTTGGCCGAATGTACCCTGACCCAGAACATCGAGAATCAGGTAACGGTTCCTGTCGACAGGTTAGAGAAGACGTAACTTGATCGACGCGAGAGAGCCTTACTTGTGACCAGCTTCCTCACTACCCAGGATATCGTTGACGTATAAGATGTAATCACTGTCCTCGTTATCATAACCATCATTCTTCACGCCCTTGCTAGGCTTCGTCAATACACGTCGGGGGTTCCTCGAGGACTCGTAGTTGAAGTTCGGGTTGCAGATGCGGTACGTCGAAGGGAGGTGTGTCGTCAAGGCTTGAAGGGGCTGTTGAGCGCAATGGTTTAGTCGAAAGGCTGCGAAAGACACAATAAAGCAACCACTTACACTGATAAAGCCACCCTCGGGGTTGGCACGGCGATACGCCGGTTGAGCGTGGACCCTTGGATGCAGCTCCTGCACCGACTTGATCTTCTGGAACTTGGGAACCGGACCACGTCCCGGAACTTGTGATGGCAGAGAGCCGGATCGTGGAGACCGCGTCTCCGGGACGAATGAGGAGCCCATGTGGGAGGATGCAGAGGGGGGGTAATACTGGTCGGGGCTGATGTCGCCCGCCTGAAGCGGGGGTAGTCTAGGGGCTCGACTCGCTGAGAAAGCCATTAGTAACAGAAAAAGTGAACTGATCAGGAAAGGTGACTTACACGGCGGCGATTGGTATCCCTGGGGAGGCGATGCGAAGTCGGCCGATCTGGCCGGCGACCGTCGCGTTTGGCCAGCCGCTGTGGGCGGAAAGCCGTAGCCGTGCTGGGACTTTCCGGGGCTCGTAGGGTATGACATCGGCGGTGATAACACCTTCATGGGCGAATACCTGCGTGCGGCCGACGACTCTTCGGCCTGCGAGAGGAATTGAGACGAGGCGCGATTGTGATGATTCGGCCTCGAGGGGTACTTGGCACGGTTGTATGGGTCCGCGTCCTCCATGGTGGCATCCGCATCGGTGACATAATCCCGGTTACGTGGCGTTGCGGTAGGAGACGAGGCCATGGAGACAGGTTTGGAGTTGAGACCGGCGGAGGAAGGCTTGGAGTTGGTGTCGGGAGTTTTAAAGGTCTCATACTGGAACCCGACGGGGGGCTGTGACTGCGGTGGCTGACCGTACTTCGAGCCTAGTTGCTGGGGATGCGACGCCAACCCAGTATCGTACTGCGCGGGATGACCCATCAGGGGATCCTGGTAGGGCTGCCACCCAGATTCCATCGTGAGAGAAAAGATTCGCGATCAAAGGCAATAGAAAATAAGCTCCGTCACCGTCACCGTCCACAGTGCACATGCACTGCGATCGGGGGTGCGTGGGAACCTAGCGGGGAAACAACAGGAGAGGCGCGACCACACTTTGGGCAAAGGGATTAATGAATGATGGATGATGGTTTCTGCGATGGAAGAGAGGGAAGGAAGACGATCAATTTGAAATTGAGCAGCAGCGCATCATCTGAGGGATCAATTTTGATGGATCCGACCTGAAGAGCGAAGGGCGGTCGCTAGTTCTGGGGGCCACAACCTTGGAACGACGACTAAACTTAGAGTATAAAAAGAAGACGAGGGCTCTCCGTCAAAAAAAAGGGGGGTAGCAACACACAGTCACGGATGGTGTGTATACCCAACTTCGTCAACGTGGAGAGAGGGGAAAAGGGCAAGTGGAGAGAGGCACTGGTTGCTTCGACTTTGATGGGATCGTCGCGTGGAATTCTGTCTAACATTTACTCTCCCTAGCTCGCTTCTGTGCGGGTGAGGGTCATATCCCCCAACCTTGTACGATCGTGATCTCGACTCGGTGATCTCACGACTCTCGTCTCCTCGGCGACGTACTAGTCTAAGATCGTCACGTCATTGCATACCCAACTGGCGATGCGGCGTGAGTGCCCGATCTCGATTCCTTTAGCTGAAAGCCTTGACACCCGTGTGGGTTTCCCCGAGTAGCTATAACGCACGGTGCTTCTGCTTGATCGAGACAGCTGATAGGGCAAAGCTGAATGATGACGATGGCTATAGTACACTATGTCCACTATGAACGCATTGTGCCACCACCGGCCACTAGCCAAGTTGGGGTATACCATATCTATGCTGGAGATTTAGATATGTTTGCCCATGATATGACGCTCTAGTCTCTGTATTTCAATAGCCATTGCATTTACTCCAATCCTTGCTATGAGAGTCATAGCTCTAATCAAGTCTCGCGAGCCCTTGGGGCCTGAGGCATGAGTTGACTCATCCGATCACGTGAAATGATAAGCGGCTCTCCAAGGCGGTGAATAGTTATTCCCCGCTGTTGCCTCCGATAACGAGAAGTTGCGCCTATCGAGGCGAGTCTCAGTTGATTCTTCGAAAGTCTCATTCACTGCGGTTGTCGCCATGTCTACTTGCACCTTTTTTTGACATGGTTTTCATCCACTGACCACAGTTTGTGATTTCTTTTCTTCTCTCCCAACTCTCTTTTTATCTAGCCATGGCTTCCAACGATGCCGAGGCGAGCCGTCTGCAGGAGCTTCATGCAGTCGTGCGCGATCAAGGTGACCTTGAGAGAGATATCACCAACAAGGTCAGCGCATCCCCCCCCACCCTTGACCTCACTCGATGCTCACTGTTTGCGCAGGCTGATCAGATCATCGCGGAAAAAGCAGAGGAAAATGACATCAAACGCCTAGAGAAAGCTTTGAACGAAAAAGAGTACGTTTCCATGTCTGTCTCACTTCCCAGCGTATGGTCACTGACTTTTTGTCTCATTTTAGAAAGGTCGACGCTCAAATACGATCGGCGCGCCACCGCCTGGCCCAACACGTCGGGGCCGCAACCCGCCACCGTCTCGAAAACGAGCTTCACAAGCAGGAGCAGCGCCGAAAGGAGGCACAAACCGATATTCGAGAAATTCAGAAGCGTATTGATGATCGACGCAAGGTTCAGGAAGCTGGGGCAGGAACCCAAGGCCCTGGTCGGCAGCTCAACGAGTCACGGCGCGACTACCTCCTTCGGACCGGAAAGATCACTCCGTTCGATCTTGCAAACACTGCAACTCAGGATGGCAACACTTCGGCTCTTCAGGATGCCCTGGATGATGCAGAAGACGAACAAAAGCAGGAGGAAGAGCGTGCGCAAGCGTCGAACGAGCCTACTACGTCCCACCGCAACCTCGCGCGCCCCGGACTGGATTTCGAAGATATCAGTGAGAGCAGTCTCACGGAGGGTAACAACAAGCGCAGGAAGCTCACATCAAGCCCCGTCCCCGTAAAGACGCGCAGGTCCAGTTCACCGGACGTCGACTCGTCCGCGAGTTTCGTCGCCTCTGACGGCGACAGTGCAGAATCCGAAGACGACGACTTCATGCCAGATACAGAAGCCGATAACAATACTCGCAAGCGCAAACAGGCCAAGGCCGAGGCCGAGTTTGAGGATCTCAGTGGTGTGGATGACGGGAATGAAAAGGTCTACCAAGATCGCCTCCAGAAGTGGATCAAACGACGCAGCGCCGCCCGCAAACGTGCAAATTCCGATATCAAGGAGGAGGAAAATGAGGACCAGGATGAATGGCTCAAACCCCACCCTACTGAACCGGACATGGAGCTGGCGAATGGCCTCCGCATCCCAGGAGACATTAGCCGATATCTATTTGACTACCAACGTACGGGCGTCCAGTGGCTCTGGGAGTTGCACCAACAGATGGTCGGCGGTATCATCGGAGATGAAATGGGCCTGGGTAAGACAATTCAGGCTATAGCTTACCTTGCGTCGTTGCACCACAGCAACTTTTTCGACAAGCCCGCAATAGTCGTATGCCCTGCCACACTCATGGTGCAATGGGTGAATGAATTCCATCGCTGGTGGCCAGCATTTCGAGTCTCGATCCTACATACGTCTGGTAGCGGTATGGTCAATCTTAGCAAGGAGAGCAACCGCGAGAGTCGACTGGCATCTGAGATGATGGGCACTAGCTCTTCCCGCCACATGTCAGCGGGCCAGAAAGCTGCCAAGAGAATTATCAACCGTGTCACCGATGCCGGTCACGTCTTGGTGACTACGTACGCTGGCCTGCAGTCATACGCAGATCTTTTAGTTGGCGTTGATTGGGGATGTGCTATTCTTGACGAAGGTCATAAGATTCGCAACCCTGATGCTAGCATCACGTTCAGTTGCAAGGAGCTTCGGACTCACCACCGTATCATTCTCTCCGGTACTCCCATGCAAAATAGCTTGGTCGACCTGTGGTCTCTGTTTGATTTTGTCTTTCCCATGCGCCTGGGAAACCTTGTCTCCTTCAAGAACCAGTTTGAAATCCCCATTCGCCAGGGTGGATACGCATCTGCCTCCAATCTCCAGGTTCAGACTGCTGCAAAGTGTGCGGAGACTCTGAAAGACGCCATCAGTCCTTACCTCCTCCAGCGTTACAAAGCTGATGTCACGTCTGATCTGCCCAAGAAGAGTGAGCAGGTAATTTTCTGCAAACTCACAAAGTGGCAACGAACAGTCTACAAGAGATTCCTTGGCTCGGACGACATGCGTTCTATCTGTAGAGGCAAGAAAAACTCTTTGTTTGGAATCGATATTCTTCGAAAAATCTGCAATCACCCCGATCTCGTTGATCACGCATTTCGATCCCACGAGGAGAATTATGGCCAGGGTGACCTGTCTGGCAAGATGCTCGTTTTAAAGGGATTACTCGAGGTGTGGAGAGATACCGGCCACAAGACTCTACTGTTTGCACAGACTCGCCAAATGTTGGACATTATTCAGAAGTTTATTCGGAATCTCGGTGGTTTCAACTTTCGTCGTATGGATGGAAACACCGCGATCAAAGATCGCCAGAGTATGGTGGATGAATTCAACACTAACCCTGATATTCATGTTTTCCTTCTTACCACCAAAGTTGGAGGTATCGGTGTGAACCTTACAGGAGCCGATCGAGTTATCATCTACGATCCCGACTGGAATCCGTCGACTGATATGCAGGCCCGTGAGCGAGCATGGCGTCTTGGCCAGAAGCGCGACGTTACGATCTTCCGTCTCATGACTAAGGGTACTATTGAAGAGAAGATTTATCATCGCCAGATCTTCAAACAGTTCCTAACCAACAAGATTACCAAAAATCCCCACCAACGCGAGGGCTTCCAGCTCGGTGATCTCTACGATCTGTTCTCTCTGACTGAGGAGGATGACAATGAGCTGGAAACAACTAGGCTTTTCAAGGATGCTGAAGTGACCTACCAGGAAGTGGAGGAGCCGAATTCAAAGAAAGGCAGCGCTGGGAAGAAGAGAAAGTCTGAGTCTCCTCAGGTCGAGGACATCAACACCGTCCAGGGAGTTGCCAACATCGAAGAATTTAAGAACAGCTCCGAGGAAGCAAAGGAATCTCAAAATGCTGAGCAACGCATCATGCACGGCATCTTTGCACGCTCCGGCGTCCACTCCGCCCTTGAGCACGACCACATCGTGGATGGCAGACGCGCAGTCCGAGCCGACGCAAAGGACATCGAACGCGCCGCCCGCCGTGTCGCCGACGAAGCAGCAGCAGAACTCCGTAAAGCGGAAGAGACTGCTCGCACGGTGCCAATCGGCCTTCCAACATGGACAGGCCACTACGGCGTCGGCGGGCGCGACAGCCCAGGCGGTAGCTCCGCGCGCCCAGCCCGAGCCGGACCCTCCTCTGCCAACCTCCTAGCAAATCTCAACCCGGCCGCCGCTCATAACAGCGCTTCGCACACTGTCCCGGACCGCATGCCCCGCGGCAAAGAATTCATACCTCTGGTCCGAGACTTCCTTCTCAAACGCCGTGGCCCCGTATGGAGCCAGGTGATCGTTGACAATTTTAACCACTACTGTACGAACCAACAGCGCTCGATTGAGTTCCAAGAAGCGTTGAAGAAAGTCGCTAAGCTTGAGCGGGATCGCGGTGGGCGCGGGAAGTGGGTTTTGAAGCCTGAGTTTGCATCTTCGCCGGCATCTGAGTCTGCACGTAATTCTCCAAGGAGATGAAAAGTTTGATCTTCACTTTAGCTTCAGACATCGGATGAAGTTTTCATTGGTGTTGT
This sequence comes from Penicillium corylophilum, assembly GCA_018410145.1. NCBI lineage: Eukaryota > Fungi > Ascomycota > Eurotiomycetes > Eurotiales > Aspergillaceae > Penicillium > Penicillium corylophilum. The sequence goes on along the minus strand of JAGUQL010000012.1, from coordinate 78,424 downwards.
TCTTTTGTACGATAGGAGAGACTAATGATTCGATGACCAATATCATGATAATATAACAATGACAATCAACCAGCCCAGGCTTTGGCGGGAAGCGGAGCCTTGCAGTGGATTATTTCCCTTTTTGTTTTTCTAGTTGTGTGAGTGGGTGCCCGTCATAGCTGTGTATTCTGGTAGAGACATCCAGGGTGGTATCCATTTCCCCTTTGCTAACATAGGTCTTTCGTGGTTAGGTAGCTAATATATGGGGTCATCTGGGGACCTGAGGACCCAGGGACCCTGTGCTACCCTGCGGAAATGCCTTTCGTTGGTGAGCAACTTTAGTGACGGCATCCAGTTACAGTAGTAACACGGCGGCCCAAGCCTACAGTATTAGAAAACCTCATCTAAATGTGACGTATTAAGTCGCGTATCTGTATCCCCGTTAGACCCTGGTCACCACTTATTCATACTGTAGACAAAAGTGTTCAGCGACACCTCGCCTATTTTGCGCACTTCCAGCGGGGCTGGTTGACCCATTCTGATGCAACCCAGTGGATGATATATGTAGCGGATTGATCCACCGACCAGACTGGCAGGTATGTAAGGAAGCGGGGCCTGGTAAGGGGTTTGGCCAAAGTACGAAGTTGTAACCAACATCGGCTTCTACAAAATAATTGAGAGGCCAGCATTCAAGCCAAAGGCCGAATTGACGTAGCAGTGGATGAGATGAACATCTCAATCACAAGCACATTACTGATGAGTTTGCTTTGTGGAAGACTAAACTCGACTTTTCGGGCTCGCGGAGGGGCGATCCGGCGGGATGTGCCGTAGGCCTTGCATGATCTTCAGAACATCTGCGAACCTATCCAATTTCTAGAGCAGTCATAGGTATGAAACATGCTTGAAGAAGAACAACTCCCCAGTAATTTAATTGTATTTTTGCTGAGGTATGTCTCTCAAGGTACGTCAGTACATAACGAACAGGTATATTTTCCCGCTAGTGATAAGTGGGCTGCACCTGCAGCATCCAAATGCCGTGTAACGCGAGTAATATACGCATTGACTCAGGCTCTCCTCGATATCCATAGTACTGTAGAAGCAGAAATGACTTGGCATGCATTCTAGTTCCACGTACTACTTTGTTAATCATTCCAGTGACGCCGGCACTTACATGGATACGGAATATGGGCAAAACTCAAGTGCTTGTTATGCGTGTAGCAACTGCGTGATGACGAAGGAAAGGATTGATAGCTAATGGATCTACTCTCTGGAATGTGGGGCATATCCCCTTGCTCTTGTGATCTACCAGGTATTACAGAGCCCGCTTCTTCGAGAGAAGAACAAATTGTAATGGACATCTAGGTGGGGTTCTGTGATTTACTTGCAGGTCGGAAGCGAGCTGAAATAAAAGGGACAACATGTCTTAGCTCTTAAGCTCTCCCCTCGCTATCCGTCTTAGCTATCCGTCTTTTTTTGTTTTGTATATTCCCCTACACAGCTTGACCATCTTTACCATGAAGTTACAGCATTTCATTCAAGGCCTATGTCTCCTCAAGGCCGTTGAGGCACAGACTGCCAAAGACGATTTCGATGCAGTATGCCATTCTCATAACGGGAAAACCCTTACTCTGGGCAGCGGAGACAAATTCACTTATGTCTGCCGAATGACCGCAAAGGGAAGCTCCAATATCATCGAGACCCTTGAAGAGATCGGATCAAGCGAATCTTGTGCTACTCTCTGTGCCGCCAACTCCGATTGCGAAGGAAGCACATGGGACTACTCCCTCAAGAATTGCGTGCTCTACAATAATGCCGATGATCTTAGAAGCCGAAACAAAGGCCTTTTCCTACGTCGCGGGGACGAACGCCCTTCCGAAGATTGCACAGCCATTCAAAGAGAGCTCAAGGAGTGCGAGGAAGCAGAGATTATACTAGAGGATGATTTGAGCACGTGTAGAACCGCCCATACTACATCAGAGGGGACATTCACCGAGCTGGAAACCAAACTCGAAGCTTGCGAGTTTGAGAGAGATCTTCTTGAAAGCCAAGCGGCACCCGCACAGAACTGCGAAAGCGAGAATACCCAAATCAGCGAGCTGAAGCAAGAGTTGGAGCAGTGCAATAGTGCTGCTCTGTCTGATGCTCTTGACCTGCATGATAGTCAGAATGCCGCTGCTTCTTGTACCCTTGAATTACAGCAATGGCAGAACACTGCCTCGTCTAGCGCCCTTGAGCTGCAGCAATGCAAGGACAGCACCGCATCAAGCTCTCTAGAGTTACAGCAGTGCCAGAATTCCGCTTCAACTTGCACTTCTCAGTTGCAACAATGTCAAGAGTCTTCTTCGTCCAGTGCCGTTGAGCTTCAACAGTGCAAGAATACTGCGGCGTCAAGCTCCCTTCAGTTGCAGCAATGTCAGACTACTGTCTCAACCGGTACCTCGCAGTTACAACAATGCCAGAATTCTGCTTCTTCCAGCGCTCTGGAGCTACAGCAATGCAAGTCTAATGCGGCGTCCACCTCTCTGGAGTTGCAGAAATGCAAGGCTGCTGCTTCTAGTTCTGGTCTTCCTACATTCAAGGATTGTAACACCGGCGGAGACGGACAAATTGTCATGATCGGAAACAGGAACTTCAAGCAGAGATGTAATGCACTCATGTGGAAGAACCAAATGGCTCTCAGAAGAGTCGTGCAGCCAGGTCTCAATAGACTGGAGTGTGCTCTGATTTGCGCCCTCGACGCCGGCTGCCAAAGTGCCTACTTTGTTCGATCGTCCGCAACGGTTGGTGAATGCCAACTGCAGAACCAGAACATCGAGCCTCGACTGGGACGAGGCAATGTAGACATTGCTTACATCCCCGTTTGAGCCCCAGGCACTTGATCTGGAGCTCGTTGAAGCATATTGGGATATCTGCCATATATTGATCAGTCCTTTGAACGAGCGATCAATCATGGGTATAGTCGTGTGTATGTTGTTCGAGAATTGGAGAAGTTAGTCACCTGATTGAACTCAGTCCGAGGGTGACCACTGGTCGCACAAATATTCTCAGTAATACCGAGAAAGATAGCAAGAATGATATTCAAATTATTTCTGTAGTCAAAGGTACGGAAGTATGCCTTACAAAAGCAATATGGCATTAAGCCTCTCTTATTTAAGGCGACGATCTTGTCTCAGTATCAAGCCATAGGCCCCCTTTCGAACAAGGCCTCCTGTCCAATGTGCAGTACTGATTGGATTTACACAAGTGACTTCGGAATCGGCAGGGGACATAGCGATCCCCCGGGGACCGATTTGTTACAGTTCTACACATAGGCGAGAAGCGGAAAAGGCCGGATTCTGCCCTCCAAGAAATAGCGGAGCAGCTTGATGGCACGTGGTGGAGCAGATCGCCAGTTGCAGGTACGGAGGGTTCAGGGATTCAATGCCAAGTGCGGCTTTCCATGGATGAAGTGAACAAAACTGGAGAACTCCACACAACATGATTTCATATCTTTTTTCACGACTACAGTACAGTACAGTACAGTAGATAGAAACTAATCGCATTGAGTGCACTATTTTTAATTTACTAGTCAGAATTGACAGACTAAGATCGCCTCCAAGACATCATTAGTCAGATGAAAAGCAGCGGGGGCTGGCGGAGAAAGATCTACATCCCTCGACACGCCAACTGGCACATGAATCCCGCATGAATCCCCTAACCACCTCTCCGTACCCACTCACTGGAGAAAGCTCCAAGCCGATCACCTGTTTCATCATCACAGTTTCCTCGAGGCGAATTCAGGATTCGGCAGATCCGTCCTGCGTAATCTACTGTACCCAACACCATCAATCAATCCACGGGCTGATCTCCCCCTGAAACAACTATGGACTATCCCGCCTGGTGACCTGCACCAGGCAGCGCTATATTTGGACACCCTGTCAATGCCACCCGATTGAAGGTCCAGGGGCCGAAAACCTCTACCCAGCACGCCTAACAAAAGCAGGGCAAAGCTGACTAGCAGGTCACCTAAGGCCACCAAGGCACCGCCCCCAGTCCCAAGACAAGGTCTCACCACCGATCCAAGGATGCGATCGCAGATCGCCAGGTTTCGCCGGGTGGCGCTATACTCCATTCAAACCCCCACACCCAGCAGCCCAGCACCTTCTGTCTTAATATAAATTGCAGCGTCATCTCCCCGTCACTTTTCAATAAAGCCCTTACCTTTACACCAGCCTCCAATTTAGACTGCTTCTTATTCATTCCAACTTCCGAGATTTTCATCGTCTACCTATTCTCTTGACTATACCTACACTCAACAAAATGAAGCTCCTCACCACCCTCCTCATCGCAACCGCGGCCTCTGCCGCCCCCCTCGAGAAGGTGTTCAACCTTGTCACATCCGGTGCCAGCAACAGCACCAACAACGGCCTCTATGTCACCACCGAGTCCACCGGACCCTTGAATAGCAATGCCGTGCTGGGCAAAAAAGCCGACGCCGCTAGCTTCTACTTGAGCAACGGTACCGTCCACTACGAAGCCCCCAACGGTGCGCCCTGGGCCGTGGCTCTTGTCTCCGGTTCCGCCTACGAAGAGCCCGTGGAGGTTAGCGTGGATCCTACGACGGGGAGCGGGGGCTTTAAGATTGCGGCCAACGGCGCTTTGTCAGTTACGCAGGCCAGCTGGGGTGGTTGGTTGGGTAAGTTTGCACTTTCTTTGTCTGCGTTTTACTCTCATTGGAATTGGGGAGCTAATTGGTATTTAGTTTGCACTGGCGATAGCGAGCCGGCTGTGAACTATGTCAACACGAAGGCGACAAGTAAGGGTTTGAAAGCGGGGTGTCAGAAGGTGCAGCTGAAAGCTGTTCAGGAGACTTCTTCCTAGATCTTGGAGGGGTTGACGTGGTAACGCCGATTTGATGATTGATTCAGTTTGAGTGGAACTTTTTCCTTATCTATATATTTTTGGGTATTGGTATAGATGCTAGAGGGGCGTTTTAATGACATTCATGATTTCTAACCAGATTGCAAGATTTTGTTTTCCAAAGTAGCCACTTTAAGGACCCTGACACTATTCATGGATCGGCGTACGCAGTAGGGCAAAGTACCCCAAGTCGACGCTGATCTTTTTGTGCAGTTCAGAACGATTACAGCCCTTTGACCCTTGGACCTACCAGCTAATTTGATTATTGTGTCTTTTCATGAATTCGGTTGAACATCTGAAAGAGTCACTTTTTTTTGCCTCCTAAGCCCCTAAGCCTCCTAGGTGGCTCGATAGTTCAGTATGTCCAAGGGTGGGGGTGTATGTACCATGGCTGGATGGATGTCAATTCGCGACATCACCTATTTTGGAATCTCCTTGTAGAGTGAAGCTATCGAATATAGATGGGTACATCTAGAGAAGTAGAATGTTATGATCGGCCTAAAAATAGCCGGCTGTCTCACTCCCTTGATAGCCATCACCAGGTTAGGCTTAGCTCCATAATACATCCCAAACACCTTTTCCCTCACTTTCTGTGCCACCTTTCCCTCTTTCTGACTTTGAATCTTCACTCTCGCTTCAACTGTCGCTCGTTTGACTGCCTTCGCCGTTGTTTGCAGTGGTGATTGTACATCGACCCCGAGACCCGCGCTCCACAGAACCCTCCAGGGCCTCCGAACCCACACATTCCGCCGATCGACACCACCCAGGGTCCAGGTCATAAGCCCGATAACATTTTTCCCGCTCTCCGCGTTGGTTTGGTCGTCTCTCGCCCTCCAGATCTTACCAGCAACATTGAGGCCGAAGTCCTCAATCCCCTTTTGACTTCGCAGTTGCCCGTCAAGTGGTCTAGCGACTTCGCACTGCCGCTCGCTGCAAGGGGTTGTTGATTCGGCTCTTTTACCCGCCCAGGGGATCTCTCTACCCTGCTGTCACTGATCTGCTCTCCTCCACAACCAGATCTGCATCAGCAACACTCACAATGCGGTCCTTCGTCTCCACATTTTTGTTCACGGTGCTGTTGCTAGGCACAGTTGCCTCGGCCTGGCCATGGGGTTCCTATGGGGAAGTCTTCGTCCGTGATGCAATTCTGGACAGGCGCGCAGGTACGCGATCTGGCCCTCGTTCTTCCAAAACCAAGCTGACCAGGCCTTAGCATCGACCACGACCGAAGCTGCGACCACCGACACCGCAACCGCCTCTACGGGTACCTCCGCCTCTGGTACCACCGATACAGCAACTACCGATACAGCAACCACCGACACGGCAACCACGGGCAAGAACACCGACACAAAGACAAATACCAAGACGAAGACAAATACCAAGTCCACTACCTCCACCTCGATCTCTATTGACCCTGCCGCCGCCGCTGGAGGTATCTCGATGCTCACCCCGTCCGCCGCAACGACCACCTACTACAAGATCGGACAGGATATCACCTTTGTGTGGAACTACACTTCGCTCAGTGTGACCCCTACGGCCATTGACGTCGTTGCCTCATGCAGTGCCAACTCCCAGGTCTACACCCTCACCTCAAACATGAGTGCCAAGGCCACTGGAAGCTACGTCTGGGACACTGGGAAATACCAATCGTCCGCTACTATCCCATTGTTGACGGCAACCTACACGCTCTTCGTCTACGACGCGAGCAAAGCCCTCACCGATACCGCCAGTGCCGGCCACCTCAGCTCCGTTATGGGGTACACCTTCGGCATGTACTCTCCCCAGGCTTACACCCCTCTAGGTGGTGAGTTTCCCTCAACTCCGTGAAAACAAAAAAAAAAAAAAAAACCATTTCTAACAACTCTAGAATTCAAATGTGCCACCTGCAGCGGAACCATCTCCGACATTCAACGCCAAGGCATCAAATTCGCCATCGGCATGGCTCTAATCACACTCACCTCGTTCACATGGTTCGTCGGCGGCCTAGGACTCTTCTCCACTTGACAACCCACCACCCACCTCCAGTAGAAGCGGAAAGTGACATTCTCATGGATATATTTTGAGCCGGCGTTGCAATTCTTACAAGCGAAAATCCGGGGTTTACGATAATAGCAAGAAAATCGGCGTTTATTGGTATTTGGATTTATACGGATGCTTCATGTCTATGCATTTTTTTTCTTTATGCGTTTTGTCCCCTCTCCCTTTACTCAATTTGCATTACCCGTCTCTGCAAGATGCGAGCCCAGCGAAAGGGCTCGCCTTTGATATGTATTTTTTTCGGATCGGCGGTTTTACATCCTATAATCCATGCATTCTCGGCACATATTGAAAAAGAATTTTCTGCATCTGCGACGTTATTCAGATAGATAATTACAGAGCTTGGGCATGAATCATGCAAAGAACCAAGGCGAATGATGTCTGTCTCTGGCTGCGTCAAAGGGCCAGACAATGTTCATCGTTGTTTGATGCAGTTGCTTTGTAGACGGCCTTGTCTCCCACAGAACTCATCCAATGTAGGAGCACTTAGACACAGGAAAGAAGTGTTGAGGTGCTCCATTGATAGGGTAAGACATGTGCCTTTGATGGAGTGCGTCCCTGGGGATGTCGGGCATTTTTCTGATGTCTAGGATGGGCCGCAAACACAAACTGGCGCGGGCAAGTTGTAACGATGTGGCTTGGAATCCGACTCATATAGATCTAGGACGTAGAACTTTAGAACAATCAAAGAAATGGCCTGACTAGGTAATGTGTGCGTGGCAATCAAGGTGCATTAGACGTTGTACTATGCGCTACAAGAGCTTGAAGCTTGTTGTTTGATCGCGTACAGGCACCTTATATCCCGTCCGCAGTTCCCAGTTCCCAATTCCCATTCGTCCTCTTTCTGATCCCTTAAACCTGCCTGGCCTCCCTCCAGTAACCACCAACAACCAGACTCCTATCCCAGTATTCCAGCCTCAAAGCTCAAACCATGGGCCAACCCCAAACCCTCGGCTGGATCTGGCCTAAAGACCAACGCCCCGGCAAACCCTCCCACTGGCCCCGCCGCTGGCGCCTTCGCGATGTCCTCACAAACAAAGGCCCCGACATCTACGTCGGCGTGATCGGCAAGAACAAGAGCTCCGGATCAGGAACCGGATCAGGGACAAACTGGCACCGGTGGACGAACGATATCGCCAATTCCGGCGAAACAGACGAGAACGACACGCCAATTCCCTGGGCCCGTCGGGATCCTGGCGTGAGATACGACTTCCGACAGCGGAAGTACCAACTTCCCGACCTTGCAACTTGGAGCAAAGTTGATTATTGTACTGGAGCGAGAACTAGAGGTTTGTTTTCGAGACCGGAGGTACATTTTGTGCCGAGGACGTTTTGGGATAAAAACGGGAATGAGTACCCATGTCAGGGGTGGCATGATTGGCAGCATGGATATCATCCTGATCGTTAGGGGATGTGAATACTGGGTTTGGGGGATTGTCATTCTTTCGGGATTTCATTTGTCTGGTGGAGGTTGATGGGTGATAGAGGATATCAGGCGCAGTCGGAGTGCAATGCGTCGAATGCGAAGACGCGCTGTTCGCCCTGGGATGGTTGGACGGGTTGGACGCGACGAATTGTCGGGAGTTGGGCGGCATTATTGGTGAGACGGGTGCATTTGACACAGGGTGTTGACTTGATGTCGGCGTATGATGAGATCAAGTCCTATAAATGAATCAATATAAGAGTTCTGTTTTTCATGTCGGATAGCATACCAGTAAGAAAGCAAGGTCCCATTTCCGCGGTCGTGAATTCAAGCAATTCATTATGGAGTTCTCCAGCTTCGTCGGAGATCTGCCTGGAGGTGCCTTGGCTCGGACGTGCCATTCAGACACTCCGGGGACATCGGCCTCCTTGACGCCTTCAATGAGTAGGATCATTCCTGCCTTGGCGAGCGCGACGCCAATCGAGAATGGTTTCTGGCCTTTGACAACACGGATGCCGGGAATTTCTCGTTGCATGAACCTCTCGACGACAGTCTCCCATTCGCCTTCAGAGGTCTGTGCTTTCGCACGCTCGGCATCCTCTTCCTCTCGCTGGGCCTCTTCTTCTTTCATCTTCTCGACCTTGAGGAGCTCCTTTAAGAGAACATCATAGTCCTTCTCCCAAATTCCCGTTGGTTGCAAAAGTTGGCCATTAGACTCTCTGATACGATCTTCAACGTGTGACCAGATTGCCTGCAGCTCCGGGCCGCGCCACACAGACTGGAAATTCTCGACATTACTGAGTCTGTTGCGTGCTGTTTGGTCCAACTCACCACGAAGCTGCGATGGCGTCTCTGCAACTGGTTTCAGAGGTGATGCTTTGGAATTTGAAATAGGGACTAGTGGCTCCAGAACCCCATCGGGCAAGGACTGGCGCAAGACATGGATCTGGGATTGTCAGTTCGGCTGAAGATGCGGTGAAAGGTTGTGACATAGTAGATTCGACGCTTTGCAGAAGCAAAACCTCACAAGGTCGCAATAAATTGCCAGTACGCACCTGTCGCTCAAGTTCTTGGAGCTTGGCCAATGATGCCACAAGTTGGATCTCGGACTCCCAGTTGACCTGTGGGGAGGTGCTGGTGCCATTCTGAGACTCTTTTTTTATGCTGGAGTTCTGACCACCTGGTTGAGGCTTTATAGAGACAGCTCCAGGCGCAGAAGCAGTCGGAGCACCAGACATGGTTGGAGAACCGAGGTGAGAATAATCACCCGAAGCCCGGCAGCGTCGACCTTGGTGCCCTGATCCCGGCGATCGATTGCCCGGGTATGTCTTGATTCCTCGCTATTGTGAGTGCCTGAGTTCACGATGTTTGGGTAGCAGCCAGCTGCTAACTGAACAAAGCGCGTTGCTAGGTGGGCCTGTTTTCAGATTTGAAGCCAGGGCGGGATTTGATGTCCACCACGGTTGATGCAGGAACAGAAGAGAGAGAAAAAAGTTTCTTAATGAATGAGCGGAGAATCTCAGCCGTGGTTGAAACTTCTATTGATAATTGGAGGCAGAATCCATTGACATTAACTGCGAACGAGGGAGTCGCGGCACACAATCCCTAGCCACATCGGCAGCCACTGTGGCGGTGGCATGTCACGTGATACCATCGTGGGGACATCGTCTTTCCTCAGTGCACTCTTTTTGTATTACAAATATAATTTCCTTTTGCTTGGGTATTTGCGATGGAGATTCAGTCCTTTCACTCAAGCTTCCCCTCATGCCTATCAGTCAGGCGCATTCGACAATTAGGAATATGTGGACTCCCTCCAGCGGTGGAATGTATATAGTTCGCCGACAAAAAAGGTCCTGCAGCACCAATCTCCACGATTGTTGACAAAGTCTCGAATAGACAATTCTAACATACCGAACTATCCCACGGCAGTGGCCCAAAGCATTAACATTTTGATGTATGACGTCCCCTCAAAAAAAAAAAAAAAAAAAAAAAAAAACCCACTGTACACAGGTGCATTAGGTGCATTCACTCAGGGGTGCTCAGCGGGATTGGACATTCTCGCTATCCGTCAACTGGTGGTACTTGAGACAATAATTAACTATGTGGCTTGGAATTCCACTCTGAGATCGGAAAATTGTCCGAGAATGTCTTGGAAACTATTCCATGTGATCAATGCTTTTTGAATGAGACCCAGGAAGCCATGAGTAAGGAGGATGTGGAACATCCGGAGATTTGAAGAACACAACCAGAGCGTAACAAAAAAAGATGGCAGTATCAGGATGAAATTCTTTTAGGCCGCGACAAAATGGAAGTCGTCGAGCAGGTATCAGATCAGAATTTTCTTTACAAGATTAACAATGGTGTTATTCAGGATGGAAGCGATCAGATTCCAAGTGTCTTACTTGCTGATACATCTTTGTTCAACTCAGATATCCATCATGAGTACCGAGCACTCAGCTGCATAAATAGACAGTGGTTTACCGGCGAAAGAGAAATCCGAGCAACTAAGCAACCAAGCAATCCTTTCACTTCATCAACTCCCCGAACATCTCAAGCCCCCGAATCAGAATGACCGAAACACGAAATAAGAAGCCCTTGGTTGTCAAGCATCGTAAGGTTCTCAAGCTAGAAGCCCCCGCAGAGAGCGAGTATACAGTTGCAGATGGTTGCCAGCGATGTTTTCTCCGCTTGGAGCAATACCCCGACCATGCTTGTGAGACCCGTCAAGGATCAAGATCCTGCAACCATTGCCTTCAAGTGCGCCACCGATGCCACCCGGTAAGATTTTCTGAAACCAAACCAAGGTGATATCCTGCTAACCTTTTCCAGCTTCCCGATGAGATTCAACCTGCTGCTGTTGCTGCTTTGAAGTATACTGGAAAGGCCAGGGTGCAGGCAATCCGCCTTGTACGACAGAAGATTAAGAACCGGACCCGCCGAATTAATTTGGAGGCAGCTGAACAGGATGCGCAAGATGAGCAGATTAAACGCGAGCTCGAGGAGGGACTCTGATGTTTGGCGAATCCTAGTTCTACTCAATCGTGAATTGCGAGGACAGAACGGCTATTGGCGATCAGTTCTCGTGGCTCAGCTTTGTTTTCATTATTTTTGGTGTTTGAATTGAGAATAGACTGCTTCTGTCCCTTATAGACCATAGACTAGAATTGTTGAAACTTTTTGTTTGAAAATGTGACGTTGAAGGTTGTGGTTGCTCTCAGGAGATCGCGTGGTGTTGTTAGGACCCAAGCGATGCGTTGGACCCTTTCCGCCTTCCGCAAACTCGAGGTTGACTGATGTTCAAATGCGAAGATCAATCGTACGATATTCCAAAAGATAGAAGATTTGTTCACACGCGTTCGTCTTAGTGTCAACAACTACCAATTCAAGACGGTGGTTGGTCATCGACCCCAAAGAAGCAAGTCTCTCAACTGGAACAGCAGTATCCCGGAAGATTCCAACACAAAACAGCAGTTTCAACCACATCGGACCCAGCCGAGCATCAGTAAGTCCAAGGCACTCCCGTGAAACAGCGGCTGACCTCCCTAATTCAGCGCTTGAGCCCCCTTGAAGTCTGTCATGTCATCCACACAGACGCATGGTGCGGCCTCTCCGCATAAGAAGCCATCTCCAGATTCCCCAGATGCCACCCAGGGCCCACAGTTGGTCTTTGGACACAATATTCTATTGGACGAAGAACACCCGCATGGTCGGCAATGATGCGATTGGGGTCCATGGCACTCGGGATGGAGCACGCGGGTTGCACTTGACCCGGTGCACATATAAATCGGCGGATCCAGGTACTGCGAGCTAGCTGTATTTTACGAATACATTCATTCATTATGCGATCCTGGTACGGAACGGACAAGTCCCTTCAGGTTGCTGTCACTGCGTCCTGCTTAGTCGCGTTCGTCTTATTTGGATATGACCAGGGCGTCTTCAGTGGCATTGTCAATAATGAGGACTGGATTGAGCAATTCAATCACCCCAACGATTCCGAGGAGGGTATCATTGTCAGCTGTTATAACTTGGGATGTCTTTTGGGATGCCTAAGTAAGTGAAACATTCAATGAATGGTGAAGATATGGGCTAATGTGAAGTTGTCAGTCAACTTCTTTGTCGGCGAGTATCTTGGTCGTCGCAAGACCATCTGGTTAGCTATGGGTGTGGTCATAGTTGGTGCCGTTCTTCAGACGTCGGCCTTTACGGTGCCGCATCTCATTATTGGTCGGCTGGTTACTGGAGCAGGTACTGGCCTGAAGACTTGCACTGTGCCGATGTAAGCTAGGGCCTCTCTTTGGGACTCTACATGATGCTGATTGTACTAGGTACCAAGCCGAGATGTGCGAAGGAAAAACCCGAGGCCGCCTTATCTCCTCAGAAGTCCTCTTCACGGCCGTTGGAATCGTTGTGGCCTACTGGTTTGACTTCGGACTGTCCTTTGTCGGCGGTCCCATTGCCTGGCGTCTTCCGATCGCTATGCAAATCGTCTTCGTTCTTTTCGTCATCGTTCTGGTCTTCGGTCTGCCAGAGTCCCCACGCTGGCTGATGAGTCATGGCCAGGAACAGGAGGCTATTGAGGTTTTGTGTGCTGTCTATGATCGGCAGCCGGAAGATGAGTATATTATTACCGAGCGTCGGGCTATTTTGTCTGCCATCGAGCTGGGGGATTCTGTCAACATGCAGTCGTTCTGGAAAATATTCCGAAATGATGAAGTCAAGATGAGTCAGGGTGTTCTCCTTGCTTGGGGAATGCAGCTCATGAATCAGGTCGGAGGGATCAACCTGGTTGTTTACTTTGTTCCGAGTAAGTGAAGAAAGTTTTCACACCTCAATGCACTAACTGAATGGCCTATGCGCAGCTGTTCTCAAGAACAACGTCGGTATGAGCAGCCAACTTTCTCAAATCCTCGGTGGATGCATCCAAATTATGTTCATGCTCGGCTCCTTCCTGCCAGGATTTATGCTTGACCGGATGGGCCGTCGGCGCACAATGATGATCGGCTCTCTCGGCTTGGGCATCTGCATGATGATGCTCGCAGCCTTGCTGTCACTAGTCGACCAGCCGAACGGAACGTCCTATGCATCCGCTTCCGTCAGCTTTTTCTTCCTCTTCATGCTCATGCACGGGATGTCTATCAACTCGGTACCCTGGGTGTACGTGCCGGAGATCTTGCCTCTCGAAGCCCGCACCAAAGGAACAGCCATCGGTGTCAACTCTAACTGGCTGTGGAACTTCGTCGTCGTCATGATCACATCTGTGATCATCAACCGCCTTCAGTGGAAGGCGTATCTGATCTTTATGATCACCAACTTCCTTTTCGTTCCGGTCGTGTACTTTTTCTACCCGGAAACTAGTAATTTACGCCTAGACGATGTCGATTTGATCTTTTCTCGTGGCGGGGACCCAGTCAAGCAGGCCCGATTGATTGCGGCTGAGATGAAGGCTCACGGGTACATTCAAACAGACAGTCTCGTCGGCGAGAAAGAGATCGAGAGCATCGGCGTGGAGCATGTCTGATGACCGTGTGAGCCTCACATGGGGTTACCGCCTAAGCCTTAAGCATGACCCTTTAATGAACTTGTACATAGAATAGAAGGTCGTCATCCATAGATTAGAGAGATGGGATGAATGAGCGCTGAACGAAGCTAAATTGGCAAGCCATGATGAATTGTTGGCTAACAACAAGTTCGAAACAAATCGCCTCCATGCATTTGAACTCTTCAGCAACGCCACTCCTGCAATAAAAGCCTCCATATCATGCAGCTAGGAGATCACACATCCCTGCAGTCACTTGGCAGCCTTAGGAGGGTACTTCTTGCCATCCTTCTCAACTTGAGGGGAGCACGAGCACCACTCGCCTTCCGGAATTGAATCCATCACCGAGGGAACATGGGCACCGCAGCCCCACCAGGTGACCTTGTCTATTTTCACGATCAGCGACGCACACATCATACGATAAGCCTCAGGTGAAACATACTGCAGGTAGAGCACTGAGCCTTCATACACATGCTGGGCAATTGACTTTGGACGATAAATGAGTGATAGAATGGACAAGAGATAGACTGTGGTGTGGAGAAATAGCGGCGAGCGGGAAGTGGTTTTATATACTTTTTCACGCCACAGGGATCTTAGTAATAACCCGTAGCTTGGAGACGCCGATAAGTGAAGCCCGAAAGCCCGATCTCGGTCTGGTATCGGCAATCACTATTGACGTGTCAATGGTTGGAATTTACTGTGGTTTACATTGAAATCTAAGAATAGCTTCGGAATCTATCAGGGTTGAGCTTGCGACAATATTGGTACTTTTGCGCCTCTGTGCAGGTGAAGAGTCAAGCGAAGCTGATTTTGTCTTGTGTGGGGCTCGGCGCGGGGTGGAACCCGAGTCTGGACTTCACCCTTTACTTGGTGTTCTTGACTCAATCGGTTTGCTACTTCCTTCGAGGCTCTGATCTTAATCTCGGAGGCTCAATTGATTACTATGGCTGTCGTCGCAGTGGCTGGTGGTACTGGAGGCGTGGGGAAAACCATTGTTGAGAGACTGGTGCAGGAGGGCAAGTTCGATGTTATCGTGCTATCGCGGAGCGTCAGTACTTATTTCATCAAGCAAGAGGGTAAGGCTAAACTGTTCCTAGATCCCGAAGCAGGCGACTATTTCCCAAACGGTACAATATGTGCAGATCGACTACAATGACATCGGGTCAATGACGAGGGAGCTTGAGCGTCATAATGTGCACACCATTATCTCCGCCGTCGGGCTTCTCTCGGACGAGGCCAGCCAGTCTCAAATTAACCTGATAGATGCCGCTGGAAAATCATCTGTCACCGAGAGATTCGTTCCGAGTGAATTTTCCTTCATCCAGACGCCAGAGTGAGCTCCCATACCCAGAAGACATAGCACCAGGTTGTCTAACAACGGCTTCCTTACTCAAAGCCTTCTTCCCGTGGATCCCAGCATCCAATGGTGGCTCGATGCAGCCGAGAAACTAAAAACTAGCTCCCTAAAGTATACTAGGGTAATTCCGGGCTTTTTCATGGATTACTGGGGAATGCCGAATGCCAAGACCAACCTCTCGCCTTACACTTTTGGCATTGACATAAGTAGCGGCACTGCGGCCATCCCCGGCGACGGAAATGATGTGATATGTATGACCTACACCTACGACATGGCGACGTACCTGGTCAAAGCGCTTGACCTAGACGAGTGGCCGGAATTCAGCGTCATCGTCGGCGACCAAGTTACCTACAACCAACTTCTGGCTATGGCAGAGGAGATCACAGGTACGTGGCTACATCTTTTTGAAAATGTCTTCGACGATAGAGGCTAAGATCATCATGATACAGGCAAAAAATTCAAAGTCAGCTACGATACTCTCGATCAGATCCAAGCGGGAGATGTCACCGTTCCACCTATGCCGAAGGGGATCGAGTATCCAGTAGATGAGCTCAAGGAGACTACCGCTCTAGTCAGTCGGTTGGTTGTGAATGGAGTCTTTGACCTGCCAAAGGAGAACCGACTGAACGATCGATTTCCCGACGTGCGACCGATTACAATGAGGGAGTTCCTGGAAAAGGCTTGGCGAAGCCAGTGAATGTCAAGTTCAAACAATATATTATTTCAAGGTACCACTATCAAGCAGATCGCTCAATCTAGAACACCTCCGAAACAGAAGTTCCAACAATCCAAAACTTTTCGCAGGCGACAAACACGCGCACACCTTTATCCTCCTAGATCCAACAGATCGAATGAATGACTCTCAACAGTACAGGGCGTTCGTAGCCCCAACGCAGAGGTCGCGGCCCGGAATCAAATTTGAGCAGTTCGGGTTGATATCGGGATTCCAGCACATAAGTTGCTTGATGGTGAAGGTGTTCTCGTTGCGAGATATGATGTCCCAACAGGTATCACCGATTTGGATTCGGTAGAAAAGGTTGCCTATTATATAATATGAGTTGCAATCATCGCGGGACCTGATTCTAGATATCTGGAGACACACAGCCAGGAGAGAATTGTGCCGGCTCAGCGACCTTTCCGTCTCGGGCCCGAAAAGCTTTATTGTTTATGGTGGCGGAGTGGGCCAAAGATGACATCCCCAGCATTAAGAGGGCGGCCTGCTTGCAAGACACGAACATGATGTATGACTTGAGTTCAAGGAAAGATACAGACTTTCCCTGGAAGATGTAATTAACGAGTGTAGGTTATCAATAACGAGTGTATGATGATCTACCCGGCTACCACTACACTTTATATCAGGGAGGCCATTTTCGTCAGAAGATAGGCTCGGGCCAAGGATTTAACTACGCAAACAAGTGTAACTCATCGTAGCATGAGTGGCCTCATCTATCTCGAAGACAGGTTGCATCCATCGAACAACATTGCAACCCTACCCCATCTTGACCAGGAACGCAAGTCAAGGTGATTAACTTCACGCAGGTCTCATGAAAACCATCCAATAACTCACCCCGTCAACGCACCCGTGAGGACCTGGAATGGTCATTTCGATCTCTTCTGCAGATGTTTCGGATAGATCGTGCTGTGCGCTGGTCCATTGTTACATAGCTTTCCAAGAGAATCAGCAGTTCAACCAGCAAAGTCACGGTTACGTTTTATCAGGAGGCAACTGCATGGATGGTATGACCATCTTTCTAGGCGAGGCTGTCGGGTAACAATGGCGAGGATGTCTGATAGGATAGATTCGTGTAACTGTTGTGGTTGAGGCTGGTGGATTAATGACAAGCTTTGGGTTGGGTTGGGTTGGCTTAAGCTCTCATGCTTTGCAGATTATGTTGACTGCTGAGCTGTACAGAGTAACATTCTAAACTTTGGGATTGGTGGTTTCCCAACGACTGGACGTTGGAGGAGCGAGCTGTAATGTGTAGTACATGGAAATTTGAGATTGGCTCTGACCCCGAGATCGGTGTCGAAACTGCCTCACCAAAGGTGTTCTAAATGATGAACGGCTTTTGAAGTTAGCAGCCGCACAGAAACACATATTATATTTTGCTCTCGGAGCTGAAAATAGTATCATTATTTAAAGCATCACATGTAATGAAAGGCCAGATATCACAGCCCCTTCTTCTCACCAAAGAACTCCAACCCCTCGAGCGACCCATTCTTAGCAAACTTCATATCTTCAAAATAGTTATCTCTTGGAACCCAAGGCCCCCGATCCGCCGACTTCGGGAAACTATTCCCCGCCTTAAGCACATAAGTAGAAGTCAACGACAACAGCCTCCTTGGCTGCAACGCTTTATCAGTAACAGGATTCAACCTCGGAACAACGGCCTTGACCCCACGATCACGCATCGTCTGAATCAAACGACAAACAAATTGAGACGTGGCGTCAGCACCGAGCGTCCACGACGCATTGACGTAGCCCAATAAGAACGCGGCATTGGGCAGATCCTGAAGCATCATCCCGTGCCAAGCGAATTTATCGGGAATGGACAGGGGGTTCCCGTCGACGGTAAGCGAGGTGCCACCGGCCAGTTGGAGACGAAGACCAGTGGCCGTGACGATGATATCTGCGTCAAGTTTGGAGCCTGAGTTCAGTTCGATGCCGGAGGCTGTAACTTGGCTGATTGTGTCGGTTTTGATGTGTGCGCGGCCGGTGTGCAGAGACTTGAAGAAATCGCCATCCGGGCAAACACAGAGGCGTTGATCCCAGGGGTTGTAGCGTGGTTTGAAGTGCGGGTCATAAGGAATGTGGCCTGGGAGTTGGCGGGTGGTTCCGCGGCCTAGGAGCCAGCGGGAGAAATTGGGGAAGGCCTGGCAGAAGAGGAAGAAGAAGCGCGTTGCGTAAAGGCTACGGACGCGTTGGAAGCGGCTGTTTAGAGAACGGGGGAGAATGTAGCTGAGCCAGGAAGATGCTCTGTTTGGTAGAGAGATGATGTAGGTTGGGCTGCGTTGGAGCATTGTGACTTCCTTTGCCTTTTCTGCCATACTAGGAAGCAGAGTAATAGCTGTCGCGCCGCTGCCGATGATGACGACCTTCTTATCGGAGTAGTCCAGATTCTCGGGCCAGAATTGGGGGTGGATAACTTGTCCTTGGAATTGTTCAATGCCTGGAATCTCGGTCTGCAGAGGCGTGTTGTAGTCGTAGTACCCGGTTCCAAACACCAGGAATTGCGCGGTAATTGACTTTGTTTTGCCTTCATGCTCCACGCTGACAGACCAGGTATTATCTGCTGATGACCAGTCGGCACCTAGCATGTGGTGTCGAAACTTGATATTCTTCTTGATGCCATGTTTTTGAGCAGCACCATCTAGGTACTGGACAATCGAAGGGCCATGAGCGATAGGGTTATCCGATTCCCACGGGTGCCAGGCAAAGCCGAAAGTAAACAAATCCGAATCAGAGCGGATACCGGGATATTTGAAGAGATCCCAAGTGCCACCGAGGTTATCGCGAGCTTCTAGGATGGTATATCGAAGTGCTGGGAACTGAGAGCGAAGGCGGTATGCAGCGTTGAGGCCGGAGATACCAGCCCCGATAATGACCACATCAAAATTCTCTTCCATGGTGATAGAAGGGTAGAATAATAGAATGATGTGAGATGGATGTTTGACTGATGATATCTGTCTTGCCCGCGTCTTTTATAATTCGAGAGTAACCTGCCTCGGCTGCATCTACAGAGCACGCTTTGCGAGAGGGGAGATGTGATCGGTCGGGGAAATCACGTTGGGCAACGGTTTCGGTAATAAGCCAAAGTTGAGTCTGGGGAAGCCGAGGTGTCATATAAAGTCGAAAAAGAGATGCCTTGACTGTCCAAGCCGCAGTAACCAATTTGGCGATGGTTGCGAGTTGACTCCACTCGGTGCAAAGTTCGTTGCCTGGACCTCGGCCCCTTTCCCGCGCGTAATTGGCTACCTTTTTCGGCGCCACTCTCATTATAGTCAGCTTCGCGATTTTTTAATATACATGAACTGGATTTCTATAACTCCGAAGCAATGGTATATCTTTACAATCATGACTTCGCTATTATACGTCATCGGCGCCGGTAGGCGCATCTTCGCTCGAGAACCGTCCTGGTGCGCTAGCAACCGAGCTGTCCGGGTTGTGGGTCGATTCCTTCGAGCATCCCACTTCACAGTCTTCCGCCATCCTCGCACCACCAGGCTTTGAGACCGAGTAGGCCCAGGCAATGAAAGAACTTGGATTACTCAGCCCTCTTTCTTGCCTCAGACGGCACATCCCTCGCAACTTCAGATACAACGGCCGAACTGTCAACGACGTAGCACAGATGTGGGCGGTGGATAACTCGGCGCAGGTCCAGTAGAACGCGCCACGGTTCGCGTATGTTGGGTCCTGGATTGAGATAACGTGCGCGAGGCTCGGGATGCGGGCGGACGCGATTGCTATAACTCTTCAAGAACTGTTAAGACGGGAATTGTAAGAGGGGTTTGGTGGGACTCACAGGATTCCGGTACCAAACATCGCGTATAGCGCAGCTTTTGTGGACTTTGACACGCGAAGTTTCTGGAGGAGAGGGAGGGGGAGAATCAAGATTGCGATTTCGGTTGCGAGATTCACGCCTGCGTTCGCGTACGCTAGCCCGGGTAAACTGAGGCATCGGGCATGGCTACGGCCAAGGTCCCAGATGGCGTGGATCGGAACGCATTGCCAGATTGTCATTGGGATAAGTATCAAAACAGAAATAGTTAGCAGGACAATCGTGATGATGCAGTATCGATGGAAGTTGGTCTCGGGAAATATTCGGATGTAGAGGCAGAGGATGGACATCTTAATGAAGTAGATCTCGATAGTGTAGAAGATTTCCACAAGATAGTCTGTCAAAGATGTTGTCAGTCCAGTTCAAGTACTTCTACTTTGAAGCGTCCACCTACACCAGATGAAAAGATCTCTAGCCTCGGTTGTCGATGAGAAGTCAATGTCGTACAAATGGTATCCCATGCCGTAGGTAACACCTGTGGCTCTGTCAGTAACGTGCTTTACGGTAATGACCGGTCGACGATAGACATACATAGATTGCTGAAGATGGTAAGAGTTGCGGCAAACACCTAGCAACGTTAGAAAGGAGGCAGACTCATCAGTATCCCGTCAACATACTCCAGCGGTAATATGGCACCAGTCATCCCACCAGAACCGTACCGTGCAGAACCTTGCGACTATGCGAACTCCAACCATGAGAAATGCGGCAATACCAGATCCAATTGCCGCTGATCTCAACGAAGCGCTGTGGTTGTTATGAGGTTGATCGCATTGTTCCGCCCAACCCCTTGAAATACCTGCTCACGCGTCAGTCTTGTGATGGATAGGATGCCAAGGGGGCTTGACTTATACCGATAGCATCTTGAATCGTGCAATTGAACACCACACATGCTGATACTCGAACACTGTTGTCCGGGTTATCGCATTGACATGTAGTATTCGTGAGCGAGCAATTTATAGCTGCAGAGCTTTGCGTCCAGCATTCGAACTGAAGGTGTTAGTACTGAATAATTACACCTAGTGACCATACCCACGGCGCATGGCGACAGTTCGCTTCCCACTGTTTCCAGGAGGTCTAATTGGGCGAAAGCAACGATATGGTTGAGCAATAGAAGCCAGAGAACAAGGAGCGGCCTCAACGAGCGCTTCATCCCGCAGGCAACATGGGGCTGCAAGAGAGAGAGAGAAAGAGAAGGTGAGTCCTATTCCTAAGCCCAATGCCACAGCAATGATTTCAAAAGTTCTAAAACAAGATCAGCGACTTCCTTCGCCCCGCAAACGGTCACTATCTTAAAGGCGTCTCTATGAACGAGGGAAACCCATCCACGAGGGAAAGCCTACGAGGGAAAGCCATCTACGAGCGAACCCCGACAAGAGGACAATATTGCGAGAATACTACCCCAAAGCGATCCAAGGTTCATCATTTTCACATCTCAATTCCACCGATCGATTCTGTGGAGTAAAGGTTGGGCTTCGAGTCGACGACGTAATGGCAAACCCTATCAAACCCGCCTTGGATTCAACCCCAACACGCCAAGGCCACCTCGCGACAACCGGCCGAGACCCGCAAAACACCATTTAGACGCCATTTCACGTGGAGCGAGATCGGCCAAATCCACCCCCAAGATTTCGGAGATTTATCCACCCGCAGACAAGCATCCCGGCCCAGACGACATATTCGGGGTGATTGCCGCTGCCGATCGGGCAGACTCTCAATCCGTCGGGGACGGAAAGACCGATCGGCATGTCCACAGCACAGAGTTCACAGTTCAAAATTCACAGTTCAAAGTTCACAGCTCACAGTAACATGCCGAGGTCCTACTTAACGTGACCTTTCCATGATCGACAAGGACGGGACATAAATACGATAAGCTCGATAGGCGCATGTGAACCCCACATTTTTGCTCTCCTTCATATCCCATTTTCCAGTCCAACGCATATCGAAACATGGCTGCGCAAATACCTGCGTCAATGAAGGCCCTTGTCGGCAACCGGTCTTTTTGCTCGCGGATTGCAAACTACGCCTTCGGAAAATCATCCGGGGATGGTGTGCTTGTTAAGAATGTCCCTGTGCCTGAGATTTCCGATAATGAGATCTTGGTCCAGGTTTCCTGCGTCGCCCTGAACCCTACCGACTGGAAGCATATCGATTTCCTCTCGCCTAAGGGTGCCATCATTGGCTGTGACTATTCAGGGACAGTTGCGAAAATCGGAAACAATGCCCCCGGAAACTGGTCCATTGGTGATCGTGTGGCTGGCGTGACCCATGGTGGCCTTTATCACGATAAAGGCTCTTTTGCGGAGTACCTCAAGATCCCCGGGGACTTGGCCTGGAAGGTTCCATCTTCCGTGACCGATGAGGAAGCTACCACGTTCGGTGTTTCTGCTATCACTGCTATGTTGGCCTTGAATATTCGCCTGGGTGTTCCGTGGGCCGACGGTGGCAACGATCAAGGATCAAGGGATACGCCTATTTTGATCTACTCTGGAGCTACCTCGGCCGGGCTCTACGCCATTCAACTTGCCAAGCTTGCGGGGCTGACAGTTATTGCCACTGCATCTCCACGGTCACATGACCTGGTAAAAGAGTATGGTGCAGATGCTGTCTTCGACTACCGATCACCAACCGCCGCTGATGAAATCGTGCGCGCATACCCAAACCTTGACAGAGCTTTGGACTGTTTCTCCGAGGGAAAATCGACGGATTTCTGCATCAGCGTTGTCCGCAAGAATAGAGGCTGGGTGGTGACGCTGTTGGATAGCAAGAAGACCGAGTCCGAAGGCGTCAAGATCGAGTACTTGCTCGCATACACGGTTTTCAATTCCGAGTTCCAATGGCTTGCTCCCATCGGACCCAAGTTCTCTAAGAAGCCCGCCGACAATGAAGCTCTCCGCAGATTCTATGCTTCATTGCCGGAGATTGCTACGAAACTAAAGACGCTTCCTCTGAAGAAAATCGACGCAGGATTCGAGAAGCTCAGCGTCGGTCTTGATATGCTTCGTCAGGGACAGGTCTCTGGCACTAAGCTAGTGGCATCTTTGAAGTGATTGGGCAATTTCGGCAGGAGTTATGTTGGAGTGTTAGGAGCATGCGTGCTCTGTAATCAATCAACTATCAATAATATAATACGTTCTCATCATGTTATCTGAAGGCGCCGCCTTGCAAAGTAATAAGTTGTGTACTTTCTTAGGTTATGTCGAGATACACGGATTTTCTGACCGATCTCAGGCAGGCTAAATAGACACTACTAGATAAAGCGGCTAAGCTCCCCTTTACTGTTCGATTCGCGGCTATCATCTTGAACTTTACATGGAGTGAATGGAGAGGTATGATGAGCTCTTCAAGCAATTGCCCTTATCTATCTCTGCTATTGGCTCTTGGTGGGGAAGTGGTGCGTGGCTTGGTCCCTGCTGACTGCTTACGGCCCCCAACTATCCCGCAACTTCAGTCCTCATTGCTGTTCGTACCTACACCTTCTACCTTCTCCTCGTTGATACACGAGAACAGTACTGTCATAGAGAGTCCATGACACGCTTGGGAGATCATTGCATCATGTCTACCCTTCCTACAATCCTGATCGTCCATGGTGCTTGGCACACGCCGCCAAACTACCAAAGCTTCATCAACGCCCTTCAAGGTCAGGGCTTTAAAGTGATTTGTCCACATCTTCCAACCTGCAGCAACTCTTCTAACCCAGTTGGCACATACTTTGATGATGTCGCCCATGTGCGTAAGACTCTTGAAGCCCTGGTCGACAACGGGGAACGCGTCTTGATGATTATGCATTCCTACGGCGGGGTGGTCGGCACCGGTGCCGCTGATGGTCTTTCGTTTTCAGCGCGCACGGCAGCTGGCCAACCCGGTGGAGTCATTCATCTTCTGTATCTATGCGCATATATTCTTGAGCCCGGTTCGACGCTCTGGGGCGTCCTTCAAGAAGCCGGCTCCGAGAAGCTTTGGGACCAATACATTGATACCGCGGAAGATGGATCAACAGCTGCCAAAGACCCTGGTATGCTGTTCTTCAGCGGCAATGCGGACCAGGCTGTTGTGGAAAAGGCTTTGAAGACCCTCGTCCGGTTCCCGTCATCTGTTCTCACCACTCCGACTGTGGGATCAGCTTGGAAGACCATACCAACTACATACGTCTCTACTACGCAGGACTATGCTTTACCGAAGACGTTTCAAGACATAATGCTTCTGAAAGTAAAGGAAGCGGGTATTGAGGTGAAAGTGAAAGAATACCAAGCCGACCATAGCTTGTTTATCACTAGAGAAAGTGATATGGTAACGGTTGCATTGGAAGCCGTATCGGATGAGAGAAATAGATATTGATGTTCGGTTGTGAAGACGTTGTGTATGCACCACCGAACGACAAGACCGAACCACCGAGAATGGCGAGGATCCTCAACGACGCCGATACACCACGCAACATAATTAATTGAGAACCGAAGCGCTTGGAAGAGAGACTGGCGAACGAGAGGCGGAGGCATATTACGGGGATGAAGGGATACGGAAGGAGTGGAATACTGTGGGCACTGTTACTTTGGGTCTGACTTTATATGGGATTTATCATGCGTGGGATTTGGATTTATAACACTCCTTTCTGTACCGACCTCCTACAAGAGGCCGGTTTTCCTTTGTATATCTGTTTACTGCAAGCCGCAAGTCTGGGGTTCATGATACTAAGTTCTGCTTTGGATTTGGACGAAGCGCCTGCATAGGCTCGACGCATCTAGTTAGGCTCTATCAGGTTAATAGAACTTTGATTGATTGATTGAGATATTGATGTTCATTGAATCCTTAGTCAAAAAGCTACAGTGTCTAAATGAGATATAGCACAGACGGCAACGAGATATAATCTTACTTTTCAGATGCCACAAAAGGAAGGTTGGGCCTCTGGACAAGGCTGTCTGGAGAGTGGTCAGCTAATAGGTACATTCA
Source organism: Penicillium corylophilum (assembly GCA_018410145.1). NCBI lineage: Eukaryota > Fungi > Ascomycota > Eurotiomycetes > Eurotiales > Aspergillaceae > Penicillium > Penicillium corylophilum. The sequence goes on along the minus strand of JAGUQL010000012.1, from coordinate 53,690 downwards.
ATCAAAGACTTGCGGCCTCTCACCTGATTGCAACTCCTAATCCCTATTAGAAAAGAGGCTGCAGTGGGCTCTGTCGAGAAAGGACGATCATGGGAAGGAGGGCTGGATATTTTCAAGGAACTATGCGTTGGAAAAAGTATTGATGTGCCCAAATCAAAAGGTCCTCTGAACAGTAGTAGAGGCACTGACAATCGCCAAGGAGATCATGTACATCAGAGATCACTGGTGACCAGTGAGCACCACTACGGCGGCGTGGATTCAGTCAACCAGGCGCATCACGTCCTGTCGAGAGCGCACGAGGCGATCGATAATTTGACGCTCAGAGCGTAACTGCCGAACCAAGTTTGGAGAATCTCGCACGATTGTCAAGACGGGGGCAGACGACATTGAGATCCAAAGCTGCCTTATATATGAGTAAAACAGCCTGTATAGGAAATTAAGATCAAATGTATAAAAAGAATATTTAAAGCCACATGTCATCAAAGATGAGCTATACAAGCATAGCAGCAATACCCCATGCAACTAGACCCAGCAAACTCGACTGCGCAGCGTAGAGAGACGCCGCACCTTTGAAAACAGGGGCTACGGACGTAGCCACTGAAGAATAATGGCTAGACGCACTGGCAACCATAGCTAGGGTGGAAGAAGCTCCGGCTGCTTTGATGGTGCTGGATACACGCAAGTCTCCAGAGGAAGCGCCTGAAGCTCCACCGTTACCATGTGACCCTGTGACATCCGTTCCTGCACTGGAGGTAGTTTCTGGGGTAGTGTTAGACTTGGAATGAGCTCCAGAGTTGACAGTGGAGTCTGTGGCGGTTGCCGTTGCACTAGGAACAGTCTCGGATGCACCTTGCGCACTCACGCCCTCCATCTCATCGCCGGTGGTAGATTCATTAGCCGTTTTGCCAGAGCCACTACTGCCTATCGAAGCAGTGTGTCCTTCCAGGACACCTGTCTTGCCTGCCGAGATACTATCTGTAACAGCCAATGTGTTGATTTCTTCGTTGTTGGACTCGGTGGGACTGGCGTTGCTGACAGAGCTACCGCTACCCAGGGATGAGTTGGGCGATTCAAAAACACCTGACTTGTCTGACGAGATGGAATCCGTAGTTGCCGTTGCACGAACTATCTCATGGTCCGCCGGGGTGATAGTCTCAGCCTCACTGGGTGCAGCAGTGGACTTTGTTGCCTCCACACTTGTTCCAGCTGGGATAAAGTTTGAACTCGTCGGGACGGCTCCGGCAGAGATGACAGTGGTGTCAGCGACAAGGGTCTGGATGCTGGTGTATGTAGTCTGAGAGCGTGCAGGGCAGTTGGTGGCTGTGGCAGCACACGAGGTCACAGTGAGAGTCCGGGTGGTCAAAATTGTGGAAGTGTATGAGCCGTCATCGGCAATAGAGGCTGTAGTCGAGCCTTCAGCTTCAGCGACCGGGCAAACTGTAGTTGATACGACGATTGTCTCCGTTGTCACATATGTGGTCTTGGCGGTGGCTGGACAGTTGGTCACGGTTGATGGACACGCGGTGATGGTGCTTTTTTGAGTCGTAAAGACCGTAGACGTGGTGAGTTGAGTATCAGAGCTAGAGGTTGTAAGATCGTATGTCGACGTGGATGCTGGTGGAGATGGTTGCAGAGGGCTTGTTATGTTGTCATTTGGGGTAGATAAAGCTGTGGTTGTGCCCTGTCCCGGTCCGGGGATGGGATCTGTGGGTGAGACTGACGGCGAAGGAATGAACGATGACGAGTCCGAAGGGGAAAAATGTGATGGCGAAGAGCCCGATGAGGAAGGACGTGATGGCGAAGATCCAGATGGGGAGAGACTTGATGTCGAAGATCCAGACGAGGAGAAACCTGATGGTGAAGACCCAGACGGAGAAGAACCTGACGCTGGGGAAGCTGATGTTGAGCTTATGATAATGGAAGAAAAGCCCTGACTCGTAGATCTTATGAAAGCTGAAGTCGATGCGCCACTAACAGACTGCAAAGGAGTCGAGAATCCAGAGGATGAGGCCGGAGAGAGGGCGGTGGAAGAGTCAGGGGTTGAATGAGGAATAGAAATAGAAATTGTGGAGGGAACCACGACCGGTGCGCTGTAAGGCGTCGAGGCCCGCGAAGAGGCAGAAACAGAGTGAGATACCGGAGTCGAGCGGACCAAAGGAGTCGAGCTGACCGAAGACTTGAACGGTGTGGAGCTGGCTACCGCCGAGGATGATGGAGTCGCACAAATCACCGTCTGGAGGTTCAGCTGGACGTTGGCGATCTCGATGTCCGGTAGTTGCTCGCCTGAACACCAGATTCTTATGTTGACTATAGCCGAGGACACTGTTGCGTTCCAGGTGCCATTGACGGACATCCACCCACTGTCGTCAGTTGTCATGCTGTATGTCATGTGTGCAAGATCCAAGAGAACATAGTCGTCGACATCAATGACTTTGAAGTCAAAGGTGCAAGTTGGTAAGTCTTCTTCTGCAGTCACCTCGGGCATTTTCAACCTCCACATCGCGCTAGCATGGTAGACATGGCCTTTTTGGGCATTGGCAATGGTCTGGTTCATCTCGTAGAAACCCCAGTCGCTCGAGATAAACCTGTTGTAGTAGTTAGCATAATCTCTGTGTTGAATCTTGTCGTTCCTTACAGGCATTGACCACCACCCGGAGCATCATCATCGATTATAGCCGCTTCACCCATATAGTCCCAGAGCTCATCATAGTCATCTCCCATGAAGTTTCCGTCCTGAATGAGCTCTCCGGAGATTCTGAGTGTAGAAGCAGCACACTGAGAAGCACAGACGATCTCAGGTCCTTTGAAGGAGATGTCTTTGAACTGGAGAGTTCCCGATCCGCCACTGCAGGTGGTTTGAAACATCAATGTGACCTTGGCCGAGCTACTTGAGCTAATCATCCATTGTCCGAGAATATTCACCCATCCAGTCTCATCTTTCTCCGGGGTACGATATCCAAAGGATACATATATTGAATCGTCACCATTGACCCCCGTAATATCCACATAACAAGTGACATCCTCCTCCTCTGAAACGATCACGTTCCACCAAAGGTCCATTTGGTAGTAGGGTCCAACGTTGAGGTTGGATACCGTCTGCGAGAATGTAACGGTAGTCGAGTCATCAAATGGCATCTCTCTTTTTTACCTCTGTTAGACCGGAACATGACAGACGTGGAGAACTGTTTGACTTACAAGTACCCGCTTTCCGATTCCGATTTAGTGAAGATACTGTAGTCATCCTCGCTGGTCCAGTCGGAATCGGTTGCGAAATCGCCATTTGTGATGTATTGCGTGGTGACTTGCGTGCAGACCTCAATTTCCTTTGCCTGGGCATAGATGCTTTGTGCTAGCAGCCCGGCGAGAGGCAATAGGAAGACAGAGAGTCTCATCGAACAGACGACCTCTAGTACCGGGGTATTAAACGAATTTGGTTAATGAATGATGGAGTAAACCCCTCGAAAAAAGACTGAAAGCGGGTTCTGACTCGGCCTAACAGGTTTTCCCGCTGGATACTGGCCTTAATTAAATACAAATGGTTCATCGGCTCAAGTCTCCCATCTAGAGTCAGGTGCTCGCTAATTAAAGACAAGACTGAATCCAATTAGGCTTTTTGAAGTAAATACCCCGATTCGGACTAGGCGAGTAGGCTAGCGATTGAGGAGGCTCTCTCTGTCCGGAGAATTTAGCCGACTCGATCCTATTCTTAGCCCCACAGAAATGCCAACACGTTCACGTTCTTCTCGAGGCACAAAGAGAGCACTGGCTGAATTTCGATGATCCCGCGTTGATATTGTGACATATGGTTGTCCTTGAAGTTTGCCTCTCGGCAATCCCAGATTGATAGCCTTGGGCGTCCCGCTCGCTTCAGCTCGGCGTTCCCGATATTATATGTCTATTACCAGCCAATCACACTTGTGGACTTTAAGCCGTGCCCCTGAACTATTCCGCTTTCTCTAGGCGCCTCTTCCCCTGTTTTGCAATCTTACGCTGACACCCGCTGACACCCACTGAGCAGGTTTTCACACAGATAGCATTTTATTCTGAAATGGCTATGCATTCAGCATATCACCTTCGTACGGAATGAGCTTGAGTTCGAATCAAGACAGCCAAACATCCACAAGGAAAATCACCACTGAGATGAACATGATGAAAGTTAGGCCGAGAAACATGTTCAGAAGATCTCTTCATGCAAATTTACCTAGGAGGAGATGTAAATGAAGAGAATGGCTTTCTACGGGATTTTAACAGTCAAGCTGCGTACAACAGCGCGATTACCAGCTGCATTGCTTCGCAGCTGGCGCAATGATCGAAAATGGTATGACCATGCGGAGTGACACGTACGCGGATCCCCGTCTCTTGACGCAATCGATTCGAGAAATAGGTAAACATAGCCTTAAGAACATTGATAGATTGGTTTGTCAAAGTTACTATTATGCTTGAACGGGAAAGCACTGTAAATGGTTTCTGGTACTCCATGGGCACTAAGACAAAGGAGATGACTCCTCTATGAGCGACGGAACGGAAGGCTGTCAATTACACCAGCGAGTCATTAGCTTTCAGGCTTGCCTGGACGTCCAAAAGGTTCAATTCCGGTGTGCGTTTACCATGCTACAACACATATTTCAAGCTAGTTATCATTGGGCTATTGTAGGTTATCCAGGAGCTCATTGAAAAGAATGGCTAACAATTAGTTACGCCACAAGCGAATACCTTTTGCACCGCTCTGCTCCATGATATCGTTGACGAGGTCATCAATTCGCATGAACCGTCCGATTTGATTGTTTTCGTACCCAGCAATGATCATACCAACCACTCTGCCAGCAAATGTGCACAGCAGGCTTCCTGAATCACCCGGCGCCAAAGCAGGCTTTGATTGATTCAACGCAGCGATGCTGTATTCCAGAGTTTCCACCTCATCCTCAATCTCGGCCGTTTTAAGGCCATTGTACAGGACTGTGTTGCGCCCAGACCGGTAGCCCTGGAACTCAAGCTGAGTTGACAAATCGTTCTCAACAAGATCTGAAAATGTTTCTGACGAAGCCATTTCCTTCATAGCTAGTCGATTTTCACGCTATAAATGGTTAGTCCTCAAAACAGCTGATCTCAAAATACTGGGACAATGTGGGTAGGTCAGTTACCTTATTGGAGGGGTGCCATTTCTTGACGTCCACCTTGATAACGGCCCAATCAAGATTTGTCGGATGATCTATGCCTTCGAGGGTATGGATCTTCTTCGATCTGAACCCCGACGCACCTCTGACAAATCCAAGAATATTGTTGGAATTCTGGAAGAATGCCTTGATGTCATTGGTCCTCTTTTCATAGTCCATGATTTCGGATTGAAAATCCCTCCAAGTCTCTTTCCTGGGCTCCGACAGCTCGGTGTCGAACAGATCATTTTCCATTAAGAGCAATCCGTGTTTGTAGAGTGTGTCGTTCTTGGTGGATTTGATCGATGCCTGATTTATTTCAATCTGCTCTTGTTTGGCGCGCTGACTTGGATGACTTGTCTTTAGACACTGCTGTGCCAGCTCTACTTCAGCCTCAGAACTCTCTGTTTGGAGCAGAGAGAGACCGCGGTTCCGCCATGTTTCGACCGCTGTCAACGTAGTTAGCATTGATTTTCCCAAATAGCCTTACTCGAACAAAGCTCACCTGCACGCTCCCGGCCTGTAAGATCCCGATCGCGCGGATTGATAACATGGAAACATGTCAAGGCGAAGCAGTACCACTCCAGTGTTTCTGGGTGTTGAAGCTCGATAAATCCACCAAGTGTTCCAGATCCCGCATCGTTCCTGCTGTGAGCTATAGGCCCTCCAGCAATCGCTCTACCTTTCAAGAGCTCCTCTTGGAACCCACCTGCGTTAAGATCCACGAACTTCTTTGGATCCATGAAAAGCGTTCTTCTGTCTTTGACAATCTCAACAGCGACCATAGGCAAATTCGAGCGTTTGAGGATACCTGCAATCATTTCCCTTGTTGGTCGCCAACTTTTTTTGCTGTTGACATCTGCGATAACCAGAACCGTTACTGGGTTGTCGCTGCCGGAATTCCTGCCGCGCCTGTAACATCCGATATGTTGAATGTCTGTTAGATCGACAACTCTCAGGATGCGATGTAGTACAGAATCCCACTTATTGAACATAGGGTCTGACTTCAGGACTGGAAGTGTTCTCGGTGGGTGGCGGGCCTGCGGGTCGATGATCTCTACGGAGACTTGCCTAAAGTTTTCGTGTCGCAGTAAAGAGTAGATTTGACGAGCAGTTTCAAGCCAGAGGTCATCCACGACGTGCCGCGTGGCTAAGATCACGATGGTCGGGACACGCTCAGGTTCTGGATCGAACTTTGACTGCTGGTAACACAGCGTGACTGGGTGATCCCACGGCCCTCTGTTGATCACACTGATGTCTCTGTTGCGCAGTATTCGGTAAACTCGGTCGAAAATAGTTTCTCCCCCGGAGACCTTGTGCCTTAGTACGTTATGCGCTGGATTTGTCTCAGGGACAGGCTGTGACGAGAGTGGGATGGAGCAGAGGTAGGGGCCCCCAACTCGGAGGTCTTCATTTGAGAATCCATCTTCCGCGATTTTCCCCTCATCGTCACTGCTTCCATTTGACCGTCGCTTTCGGCCGTCATTGCCAGGTTTTCCCGTTTCGTCGTTCAGAGCTCTTGGGAGGTTATTCTTGCTGTTATGGCGGTGCAAACTTGCCATATCTGCTCCCATTCCCTCAAGAACATGTTGAGAGACAACTGGAGAGGCGTAAGCGAGCTCGAAGTCGGAGCCCCGTGAATTAGAGGGGGTGGTAAGTGCCGTGGTCGACATTTTAGAGTCACTGGTATAGAGGTTGAAGACAAGCGAGGTGGGTGTGTGTCAGCGAAAGATGAAACTCACTGACGCAAAGAGAAAAGAATATTTCAACGTCAATAGGTACTAGTAAAAGATAGGAAGTCCCTGATGCCAGGAAAAAGGATAGGTCCAAGGTCGATAAGTATCGGGAAGACAGGAGTTCAGTGATGTGAAGCGAGAAAGTAATGATAAGAGATGATGGATGATAGATGGGTGTAAGGTTAGGAAAGTAGAAAAGAGGAATAAGGAAGTAAAAGTAGAAAAGTAAGGAAAGCCGAAATAGGTCTAGTACCACTACTAGATAACGAGTATTAAGATTTAGGTAGATATTGACGTAGCCTATAGGCCGGCCTAGCCCGTCTGTAGATAGGTTATAGATAACTAATCCCGGCTTATAGATAGGCTGATTTTATATTAGTTAAAAGTAAGAAAAAGAAACGAAAGTAAGAGAAAAGTAAGAGGAGAGTAAGAGAAAAGTAAGAGGAAAGTGAGAGATATAATACTTCTTCTTCTCTACTTAACTAATCGAAGCCTTAAGGTAACTAAATAGCTTACTAGAAAGCTTAAACGCTTAGTGGATTTTACTATTCTTTATCTTTAAGAAAGTACTAGTATATAGGAAGAATAGTCTCGTAGGATAAAGAATATAGTTAATATATTACTATTACTCTAAATTAAGTATTAGATTATCTTAGTACTTTATATATTAATACCTATTAAATTAGGCCTAGAGTATTTTAGCTCTTTATAATATTAGATAGTATAGTGGTAGAGCTCATAATTACGTAGTGGGGTTGCTGCCTAAGGTGTTATAGATGCCTCGGAGGTAAGTAGTTCTTTTCTTATAAAGAAGGAGATAAAAAAGTAACCTTAAACACTACCGTTCTTAGCACATTCTTTGACTCATGTTAAGAGGAAAGGTCTATAGCAAGCGCCCCTCTTCGTGTAACCTCTGGGAGTCTGGCTGTCTTTCACCGTATGTGGGAGTGTGTGTGTGCGTATTCTCTTCGCTGGTGTCGCCTATTCTATAGAGCCAGACTGTCATCGAACCTTTTCCACTTCAGTAGGTAGAGTTCTATAGTGTTCGAACGTCCTAAATCAGGACTAGTGAGCTAGAACCTCCCTTTAGAAATTCTTTACGTCTCTGTGGGCTTCCATTCATATATATTATAAGCTAGCGTACTCTATCGAGGGTGTTTATAATATGCCTCTTCTCTCCTTGCTAGGTGGGCGCCTTCTATAGATTACTAATCTAAACTATAATATAGTATCGTTCTTTAGCTTTTTTTTGATCCGATATAAGAGCTTATTGAGGCTTAGCTAAATCATGTACGCTATACATAGAATAGAGATATTGGAAATATTCGAATACTACTTTTATACCTGATTCAGTTTTGTCCTATTTTTTGACGCATGCTCCATTATGATAACATTATTCTCATTTACTTAATGGCTTTTGAACCGGATCCACTATTCCCTACGGCCCTACGGGCACTGTCCCACGTTGACGTCTATGATGCCCGTTAGTCAGGTCTTCATGGGGCCTACACATAAAAAAGGGAAACTTACTGCATCGCCAGGGCTTGTAATTATCTGCAACCCACCAACCCTTCGAGTTCTTGTACCAGTTCCTATATATCTTGTTAGTATTGTGGGTCACAAGTGGATTGGAAGATGAAGAAGCCGTACTGATACTTGCAGACGGGAGCAAAGCTGTCGCCCAAGTTGGATTGACCAACAATATCACTCGAATCACAAGGGTATTTGTGGTACGCGTAAGGCTTCTGTACCTTACAGTAGTCTTCTGGACGTTCGTGATCATGGTCATGGCCATTGCCATTGCGGTTGCCCCAGCCATTTCCTCTCTCCTCGAGGGAAGAATCGCCGGGCTCAGCGACAGGGCTAGCCATGGCCACTTGCGAAGCAAGAGGAAGGAGGGCAGTAAGCATATAGATGCAAGACTTCATTGTGGGAATTGATATCAGATAGAAAAGCTTCGAACTGCAAGTGAGAAGATGGTTCTCAGTCAATGTTGTTGAAGGAGAATCAAGAGGAAAAGCCACGAGGGTCTTTAAATATTGTTTCCTGGCAGAACTTGGGCTTTGATTGTACGGGAAATGAAATGATGAAGCTGTCATCGACGAAGTTTAGAAACCCCCTCTTACTATGTGAAAGAAGCCGATAGCTTATTTTTCCATGGTTTTCTAGGTCATAGTAAAGCAGCTGCTAGGCATTGCGGTCTATTAGCTGCAACCGGCAACACTCTATGAACTGCAATTCAGATACGAGCCACGGTCTGGAGGAAAACAAACAAATCAGCCTGTGGGCAAGTAGCGACGATCGAAAGATCAAGGGTCGCCAAGATCTTGGCGATCGACAACTATCCCAACTCTAGCTATATAATCTTGAATAAAACCAGATGACTTGGATATGGACACGACTAGACCGGGATTTGCCAAGTCTTCTGAGTCTGTCATTTGTGGCGCTTGAACCGTGGGATGTCTTAGGCCAAAAATAGAACCCGAGGCTCTAAATCGGTCACCATCACTTCCTTGGCGACCAAAAATCAAGTCGTTTTCATCATGAATAGGGACCATCGCGGTAGATATCCAATAGCTATCATCCATCTATTTGTGGTTACGAGTCTCCCCGCGAACGAATCTTGACTGTGTTTCCCCGGATGGCTTGGCACGACTTGGCGTACGCGAACACCATAATAGGTGACCTATAGAATTGCCGCTGCGCTTCTCAGCCTCTGAAAATTGCCAGGATGAGATAATACTTGATACATATAGCGGGTCTTCTATTTACTTGATAGAAGAGATCCTTGTAATTCGAATTACCGACGTTCATTCCAAGATTCCCAGTTAGATCATGAATCGTGCATTGAAAGACTAGCTGGTAATTTCCGGTGCGGAGCGGAACCAAATCAGTCTTAAGAACAGGTTTTGCAGACTCAAGATGCAAATAATGCCAAGCGCCAAGAGAATCAACTGTCAATTTGGACGGCGGACAGCCATATACAACAGGGAGATGGCGAGAAGTAGCGAGGCGGGGACCAAACACTATTCCTGTCTGGGTACGAGAGCGAACCAAAAAGCAGCGACCCATGTCAATAGTCTCCAAAACAGTCTGAGATTTGCGTTTTGTATATTAAGATGCTCTATATCCAGCGGAGGTGCGTTAAAGGCTTCAATTATCCACGAATGCTTTCATTGACTTATAGGTTAGGCCATTGCTCTGAGCGCGAAGATCCATACGGCCTTTGCTTTTCAATCTGTTCTCGAGTAAACCAATTGCCATGAAATCCATATGGTACTCTCTGCGGAAGGAAGATCTTTGCAACCACAGTCTTCATATCGCGAGCTTCGATGATCCATAATTCGCTTCTGGCGTCATCAGGAGCACATCCATCTTCATTCAGCTGGGACTCATCAAACATCAAAGTCAAAATGTAGCCATCGTCCTCAGATTGAGCGTCATTTCGAGGAATAAATCGAGGCTCTTGGGCGTACCACCCTTCCGGGGCTTGGAACACTTTGATGGAATCTCCACCGTCTTCACTTCGTAATATTTCGCCGATGCCTCTTTCATCAACACAACCAACGACTTCTTTCGTTTCTTTCTCAATCCCTTGCCGGATCAACGTTTCGATGTCAATTTTGACAAGGCAATCAACCTTCATTGGCTCGCCTGTACTTGATCCAAACATCGAATCTCTTGAAGAGCATCCGTAGATGAATTTTGGCGCAGTTGTGGAGCAGGAAGGTGAGATGACCGGCATCTCAAGTGGGATGGCAGACAAAGCCCATTGGTGAGTTATCTGATTCCGGGTAGGGTCCGACAGTAGAAATCTGTAGTAGTAGAGTCGACTGTCGCTCCCCTGTTCCTCGGGGAACTTCGGACTTGAATTTTGATCGATGGCGCCCATGGAATATAGCATATCGGCACTAGTGTAGCGACATGCAACCATGTTCACTGCTTCAAATCCATCTTCTCTAGCAGACTTTGGTGAAACTTCATCCCAAGTGCTGGCAGTATGGAAAATGAAGCAAGGCTCTGTTTCAAACCATCGTACCCTAGCAGGATCGCGGCGGGGGAAAATACCAAATCTTGATGGCGAGTACTCATCGTAATGAATGATGGGTCTTCCCCGCAGCATGTTGATGGGGTCCAATGACATTGGAAGATCTAGAATTATCGTATGGCTGGGTGACACACCAAAGTCGTGCATCAATTTCGGATTTGATATGCCTGGGATGGCGGCATGTAATGATGAATGCCGAGCTTTTTTTTCGGATGGGCTGGAAATGACAGAATACCAGACAAATGGCGGTAAAAAGGATGACTGAAATGATATCAGCTCATTGGTGATTTGATCCACACGTGGCTATCTTCTAATAAGCGATCATATTTCCTATAAAGCTTATAAGTACTTACATGAGCGGTCGTCCAATCTTTCAAGAATCCGAGTAGCCCACTGCGGCCGAACAAGTTATCATCGGAGCCCGAAGTGGAATGCTCGTGATCGGCCGAGCTTCCATTGTACCAGCCAACGGTCTCCAAATTTGGCAACTGCACCCTCATCGGTGGCCCAGTCTGGCAAGTTGCCAGTGTTCGCTGATCATGATAGAGAATCGCGGTGTTTGCGACACTAATTGTGTGCACTGGTGGTCCGTGATCGTTCAAGTGAGACCACAAAATGAGAATCAAAAAGCGGCAAAGCTGGTAAAATGTCGAAAGTACAGAAGCAAATGGATGAATCAAGGTCGCAATACTTGGCAGTATCGATGAACGGACAAAGGGCATCCACTTTGTAGCGAGATAGACATCCGTCAAGATGTAACGATTAATGAAGCAGGGCTCAACTTCCCCAACTTGTTCCGTTGCTCGAAATAGGACACCACTCAACATGCCATCACCATCTAACATGTGCACATGACCAGTGAAGTCGTCTCCGAAACTCGGATTCCCACCGTTTCGAACGTACTGACCACCATGGAGCTCAACAGGGATAGTTCCCGAGTATGTACATGGCTCTAGTTTCAGCTGACGTTGGATTGGTGCAAAGTTACCTCTAAGGCATCTTGGATTTTGTAAGCTTGTGTTTCACTTCAATTCTGACAGGGTAGGTCCTGAAGTTATACCGATGTCTTTTCTCCGCCGGGTGCGTTTGACCTTGCATTGCTTCTCCCATAGCCTTAAAAGCGACGTCGACTCGTCGACAAATACAAGCCAGTCGCGGGAAACGTGAATAATGTCACGTGGTACTTTACGCACGTCTTACTAACATTCGAATTTCAGCGATGGCGATGCGCCCGTCCATGAAAGGGAGGTCAATATTGGCGGCAGAGATGATGTCAGGACCGTGGTGTCCAGAGCGAAAGACGGCAACTAGTCATTAATTGAACGAAACGATCGAGGATCATATTCTTCTCAATTTTTTTCTCACCATTGGCCGATCGTGGTATTTGTGAGATGCATTTGATGCGCATAACGATGTAGAAAGCATTTACGAGAACGTGTACGAAAACGAGCCTGATGTAAATGGGGCATCGGCCCACAAAACTATGATCTCAACCACGTTATGCCTTTCAGTATGTGCTGTGACCTCATTTCAGAATTAAGCGAGTGGGGCCATCTGGTCTTGATTGACCAGTCGAATCTTATATGCCTGAGTTCTTAGACCTTGACCGCTAGTACTACAGGTTTCACGATTACAGGTAGTACCATCCTCGGTTGTAATATGTAGTTACGTTGGTTCCACCAATGAAGGGGCAGGGAACCCTCATCCCTTTTTAGACTGTCTAATCCAGATCGGGAAAAGCATCGGTGGGCATTGTATTATTACGTATTCGGGCTTACGATCCGCATGCGTCCCGGGGCTCATCAATGTTGTAATTTATATCGGACATTGCATTAGCACATAATAGGCCTGTTCTTATAGAGCCTTGTACCCCTGGGTCACCAGGTCTTCAGAGAATGTATACTGAGACAAATATGGGCGACGCGCAGAAAAAGAAGGTGGTTATTATTGGTAAGGGACCAGTCATTCAGTGTTGCTATCCTAGCATGAATCTAACGAAGACGATTCCTAGGTGCAGGAGTTGGAGGTGTCGCAACGGCAGCCCGACTGGCAAAAGCTGGGTTACAAGTATCAGTCTATGAGAAGAATGATTTTTATGGAGGTAAATGCAGCAACATTGTCCATAACGGTTATGTAAGATTTTTCGAGCCTGAATTGGAAGACTGTGGTTGACTGTTCTCTAAGCGCTTTGATCGCGGACCGTCAATCATGCTCATGACCGATATATTCGAGGAGACATTTCAGCATTTAGGCACATGCATGTCTTCGGAAGGCATACAACTTCTGAAATGTGAACCGAACTGCAATGTATGGTTCGAAGACGGTGGATGCTTTGCGGCTTCTACGGACATCGCTCACATGAAATGTCAAATCGAGAAACTCGAAGGGTCAAAGGGCTTTCGTCGCTTTATCTCTTTTCTCCAAGAGTCCCAACAACATTATGAGCAGAGTGTGATCCACGTATTGAAGAAGGATTTCCCCGACTTTTTATCACTTCTAAGGCCGGCATTTCTGCCATACCTGTTTCAATTGCATCCTTTTCACAACGTTTGGCAAAGGGTCTCTAATTTTTTCCGATCCCACAAACTCCGACAAGTATTTACCCTCGGGAGCATGTATCTTGGAATGTCACCTTTTGAGACTCCCGGTACCTACACGCTCCTCCAATATGCTGAGCTAGTAGGCGGAGTTTGGTACCCTTGTGGTGGCTTTCACCGAGTAAGTTGCTGAACATTCTTGTGAAGAAGTGAGCTAAGATTAAAAGATTGTTGAATCCTTAGTTGAAATTGGCACAAGGCTAGGAGTCAAGTATCATCTTTCACTTCCTGTGAAGGAAGTGAAGGTGTCCCGTGACGGAAAAGCTATGGGTGTCTCGTTAGACTCCAATAGATTTGTTGAAGCCGATGCTGTCGTCATCAACGCAGATTTAATCTACGCCTATAAAGCGCTTCTTCCGTCGAAAACATCAGCCCGGAACGGGTTGAATAGGAACAAGAACCTCTCTTGCAGCAGCATATCCTTTTACTGGTCACTTTCAAAGAAAGTCCCCCAATTGGAGACTCACAATATGTTCGTGGAGAACTCATTTGGAAAGCGATCTACACATATTTACCTGAAGCGTCAAGGGCTACTCAAGCCTTCCTTTTATGTCCACGTACCCTCGAGGATAGACCCCTCAGCCGCACCGGCAGGAAAGGATGCAGTCATTGTTCTTGTCTTAGTCGAGAATCTTGGAGACTCAGATCCGGACTCGGAGCCTTCAGATAACAACAAACTGATTGCATATGCACGCGACCAGGTGATCTCATCTATTGAGAAGCGAACAGGAGCTGCCGGGTTCAACAAGCTCATCGACCATGAGAGTATTAACACGCCATTGACCTGGCAAGAGACATTCAACTCGGAGAGAGGCGCAATATTTGGCCTCGACCACAGTTTCTTCAATATATTGTCTTTCCGACCAAAGATCAAACATCATAGTGCTGACGGCATATATTTTGTTGGTGCCAGTACACACCCTGGAGCTGGAGTTCCTACCTGCCTGGCGGGCGCCAGACTCACCGCGGAGCGCGTCTTGAGAGATCTAGAAGTTCATGTTCCTTGGGAGAGTCCCAACCCCAAGACCAGTCATCCTTCCTCACAACTTTCCGCGGCTCTGTTCGCTCAGTCATCATGGAAGTGGATTTTCTTTGCACTTGTTCTATCCATGACTATGGGGATAGCGTTAAGAGGCACTCCTTAAATATTATGATCAGAGCCTTTGTATATGACCTTTTGCTGTATGCTTAAACCTACGGAATGCATCGGATCCTTCCTCTGCCGCCTTTCCAGTTGGTGGTCAAACCTGCTTTGTCAGAGCTATATCGGTCGATGATCGATCGATCGATCGACCGGACGAACAACGGAGATTAAGATTCAATTTCCTTGCTTTACTCGTCTTACATGCATCAATGGTGCCTAGTCCTCGCGAGATCACCACGGTGTTCACTCAATGACCAAATTACGTCTTCATTTCAACTTTGATTTTCATGGACGGTAATTCGTTACACCACGTATTTGCTCTCCCGGTAACCCCGATACGGATGCTCCCGCCGAGTATTCTCATCTGTCACTGAAGCGAAGACTGGTAACAGTATCTTAGGCTAGTTTTGCAATTAATATGAGACGCCCCAGCGGCTGTTGTTCGAATGAAGGCCACGTCTTTGCTGTTGGTGGCTGGAGTCAATACAATACCTAGCTGTAATTTTGGTTACACAGCATTCCATGGCGGAAAGTGCAGGCCGCGACCCTGTATCCCAGCTGGCATTACATTGCATCCATTCCAAGTCTCCGCAAATCAAGGGCATTCGATGAGGGATTTGACGAGATCCGCTTATCTGTCTGCCGTAATCCGGATCGGTCACTCATTTGAGTCAGCAAAATGATTGGACCTGGCATTTATAGAGAAAGTCTGGGCCAATTTCTCTCCGCCGCACTCTTACACTGATCTCGGATACCTGCACTGGGCTGGCAAAGGCTTCCTTGAGCGCCTGTCAATCGGCATTCCGCATAATGGGGTTTGATTACTGGCTGGTGTAGGTCATGCAAAATATATAACAAAATCTCAAGGGTGAGACCTAACAATTTTGCAGCCACTTGACCTGGACACTTCCGCCCGCAACTTTGCTCACGGTAGCCTATTGGCCTTTCTTTACGAGACTCGAAATTACCAAAATATCAACTATAATAAGCGTAAGAGTCCTCTTTTGCTTCGAGAGTCGCTATTGACAGTACCTGCAGATCGCCGTTTTGGCCACCATACCATGGGATTCGTATCTCATTCGAAATCGAATCTGGTCTTATCCAGCTGATGCAGTTGTCGGATATACATTATTTGACATTCCACTAGAGGAAATTTTCTTCTTCATTATCCAGACATACTGTACAAGCTTGCTTTATGTCATCCTCACCAAACATTTAGTCCTTCCAGCATATTTGCTGCCAAGAAAGGGCGACTTCGGGAAGTCCCTTGGATCTGCAACATTGATAGCTAGCATTGGCATTGGTATCATGTGCATGTCAAGTAACAATCACTTGACATATCTTGGCCTAATCCTAGTATGGGCTCTTCCGGTGTTGACCTTCCAATGGTGAGATTTTGACGACGGCTTGACTCAAATGGCGGCCAATGCTAACACGGCCGATGACTAGGCTTCTTTGTGGAAACTTTCTGCTTGCACTGCCAAAGAGACCTATCCTCATTTCCATTCTGTTGCCGACTTTCTATTTATGGATTGTTGACTTTTTGTCGCTCCAACGTGGCACATGGGTAATTGAACGTGGAACAAAGGTGGACATTCGGCTTGGGGGATCACTAGATCTGGAGTAAGTGCGGATGAAGTTTGACACCCCGAAACTCACTAATGTAAATTTTCGTGATTTCTAGGGAGGCAGTATTCTTTCTTATCACCAACGTCATGGTTGTCTTTGGTCTGGTGACTATGGACCATGCTCTTGCAATAGCCGAGTATGACACGGTAATCTCCAAGCCGGCTGACAGCCCTCCACCTTCGTTCGCCCAGATCTCCTGGTCTTATATGACCAGTCAAACGAGGTCCTTCGATATCGGGTTTCTCGAGGGGTTGAATGCAGCCATTGAAAAGCTGTCCCAGAAAAGTCAAAGCATGTACCTAGGCAGCGCGATGTTTCAGGACAGACTCCGCATTGACCTTATTCTCCTGTATGAGAGACATCCATCCTGAGCAAAAGTCCTAACTTACTAACTATATATCAGATACTCTTTCTGCCGGGTCATTGACGATTTGGTAGACGAAGCTCCAGATCGTGAGACTGCGCAGGCAAACATCAAAGAAGCCTCTCAAGTTTTACATTGGCGCTTTTCAACGAAGCGACCCACGAAGCCTCTTTATGACTATTTGGAAGTCGAAAAGAGTCCCGAGCAGACGAGTACTCTATCGCCATTGCTCTCTTCTATAGCACTTTTGCCCACCTCTCGTCTAACTTTGAGACCACTGCTTGAACTCTTGTCCGGGTTTGAAATGGATCTTGGATTCTCCGCTGAGAAGCAGGAATTTCCAATTGCAACCGAATCGGACTTGGAAGTCTACGCCTATCGTGTCGCTGGTACGGTCGCATCGTCTCTCCTCGAATTGGTATTTAGCCACTACGGAATGGGCGAAATACAATACGACCGCGCTCAACAAGAGAGAATAATTAACTCTGGGCAGCATATGGGGCAGGCTTTGCAGTATGTCAACATTGCCCGCGATATCAAGCGCGATGCCGCGATCAGCCGAGTATATATTCCTTCTTCGTGGCTGGCAGAGGAAGGAATCACTCCGACCGATGTTCTAGCAAAACCGGGTGACGACAATCTTGCCGTTTTCGAAGATCGCATGCTGCGCAAAGCGAAGAGCGCCTATGAACAGAGCGTGAGAGCGATTGATGAGCTACCTAAGGAGGCACGAGGGCCTATAAAGACAACGATTGAGAGCTACATGATGATCGGGGAGATGGTTCGTAAGAGGCGGCAAGCTGGGATCAAGGAGGAGGGAAAGTTGAAAGTGCCTTTGTGGCGGAGGCTGAGGCTGGCGTGGTGGGAGATGAATGTCAGCCATTAAAGAGGTTAAATTCGCGTAATATCTCTCAGTCATAGAATGAAGTTCTCCTCTGGCAACCTTGAGCATGTTGTCTTGTAATCCACCAAGTGACATTTGGAGGAGAAATAAGGTCTTAATAGGTTGTTCTAGTAATGAAGAGGAGTATTCGACTTCAGTCAGAGCCTCAGCAGACGCATAATATCATCACAAAATTACAAGGCACTGTGACTCTCCTTTCAAGGTTACTGATTTCAAATTCCACACTCGGGATTCATCCCTTGTTAGTTGGGGGCTGGCGGGCCGGTGCCTCAACCGACACAATGCCCAGCTGCAAGGGAAATCGTCTGTTCCGCTGGTCCGGCCCCTTAGTATGGTAATATACGAATTCTGGGCAGATCGCAATACTCGCCATCGGGATCTGGATCTGTCCTGAAGAGCGATCGAGGTGAAACCTGGAATACCACACATTACCCAGATCGGGAAATGTGGGGCCCGATTTCTACAGTGAATCCGTAATCTGCCAAGATCAGGTCTAGGCCTGTTGATTTCATTTCTTTTACCCTGTTGATATGTTAGACTTGAGAATTTGTATCTGTTATCCTTCCACGGCAAAATGGATCTTCCAAGCGCTATTGTTGTGGGTAAGTAAATCATCGTCGTCCGCCGTTTATATACTGACAGACTTTAGGAGCTGGAGCTGGAGGAATAGCCACGGCTGCTCGCCTGGCCAAGGCCGGCTACAAGGTCACCGTCGTCGAAAAGAATGGCTTTGTTGGAGGTCGATGTTCCCTCATTCACCATGAAGGATATGTGCGTTATCTCTTTCTTCCGATTATGCATGATTTTAACAATATCTCAGAGATTCGACCAAGGCCCATCCCTCTTGCTTATGCCAGAGGTCTTTTACCAGACCTTTGGCGATCTGGGAACATCGCCAGAAGAAGAGAACATGCGGTTCTTGAAATGCGAACCCAACTATCGCATCTGGTTTTCGGACCATGATCATTTCGAATTGTCGACTGACATTTGCAAAATGAAGCCTCAAATAGAGCGATACGAGGGCAAAGACGGCTTGCAAAACCTCTTTCGGTTCATGAAGGAATCCGGTCAGCATTATGATCTATCTATGGATCAGGTTTTGTCAAAAGACTTCCCCAACCTCTTGGCTATGCTGCGCCCGAAACTTCTCGTGTCCTTACTGTCCTTGCATCCATTTGAAAGTATGTGGAGCCGTATTAAGCGGCACTTCAAGTCAGACAAGCTTCGACGCGCCTTTACTTTTGCCAGCATGTATCTTGGCATGAACCCTTTTGAGGCTCCTGGAACATATTCCCTGCTGCAGTACACTGAGCTAGCCCATGGGATTCTATACCCCGAGGGTGGATTTGTGAAGGTTAGCAAACCAATCCGAAGATTTTTATATTTCTTCGATGCTTAACTATTTTTTCTTTAGGTCCTTGAAGCCCTGGCCAGTGTCGGAAAGCGACTGGGCGTGGAGTACCGCTTGAACACCGAAGTCGCATCAATCAGCTATTCCCCAGACAGAAAGGCTGAGGGCATACGACTGAAATCGGGCGAAGAGCTATCCGCCGACGTTGTTGTCATCAATGCAGACCTTGTTTACGCCTACAACAATCTTCTGCCTCCAAGCTCTTACTCTCGAAGTTTGACCAAACGCCCGGCGTCCTGCAGTAGCATCTCGTTTTTCTGGTCCTTCGATCGAATCATCCCGGAATTGAATGTGCACAACGTCTTCCTAGCTGAAGAATACAAAGAGAGCTTTGACGCCATTTTCCACCGCCATCAACTACCCGATGAGCCATCCTTTTACGTCAATGTTCCAAGCCGGATCGACCCCACCGCAGCGCCCAAAGGGAAAGATGCCGTTGTGGTACTTGTACCTGTCGGGCATCTTGTGGATGATCCCTCAAATTCTCAGGACTGGGATTATTTGATCAAACATGCTCGTGATGTCGTATTCAAGACAATTGAATCTCGCACAGGGGCCTCGGGTCTATGTGACAGCCTGCTTCATGAATTAATCGAGACACCTACTAGCTGGAAAGCGAAGTTCAACCTCGATCGCGGTGCAATCCTTGGTCTTTCGCACTCATTCTTCAATGTTCTGAGCTTTAGGCCCAAGATCAGGCATTCTGATATTCAGGGACTGTACTTTGTGGGCGCAAGCACACATCCCGGTGCAGGAGTTCCTGTGGCTCTCTCCAGTGCAAAGATTGTGAGTGAGAATATAATAGCTGACTTGTCAGGGAGTAGAAACCCGGTTGGATCCAATGGTTTGATGGTACTATTGTTCTTGTTACCATTCGTGCTTATGCTGCTTTACTATACAATCACATAATGGGCGGAGTACATGTAACAATCGATCTTGTACTGAAATGATGTGGGCCAACCACGGGCTAATCTAGGCAATCATATAAAAAACCTTCTATTTCAATCGTTCTCCGATCAATCGTTCTCCGAGAACCTATCTCCTTTCAAATCAAGGGTAAGTTCATCAATCTTATATCACGTCGCGGCCAAGACAGCGACAGCCCACGGCGGCATAGTAACCGAAAAGTTGCCGTGGTCGCCCTTAAGCTTCGTTGTAACCGGTATGATCGTCACATTATAAGGTTGATTGCCATCGTTCTGAGGACCAGAAAGCATCTCTAGTCTTCCAGAGTCGGTCTTGGGGATACTAACAGTAACGTTCTGTTCATCCGGTCCGTAATTCGCTAGCTTCATATAGTACTTTGAATCTGTCTTCGTGGCCACCCAGTAAAGTGGGCCGAAGTCTGTTGTTGAGTTCACTGGGAGGACAGTGTTTCCCTTGTTTGATGAGAACATCTGTTGCACGTAGTAGGATGTGGATAAGGTGATCGACTCGGGAGTCGAGTTGAAGCCATACATAGTGGGCTAATCAGATGTCAGTATCGGTTATGAACATGCTCGCTGTTGGAAGATCACTTACCGACCACGAGGTGAATCCAAAATGTTCTAGCAGCGGTGCGTAAGCTGCCATTTGCACGATGTCACTGTTTCGCTCCATGCCCATCATGTAGACAGCCTCACTGCAGCTGCCCTGCATGAATGACCAATAGACCCCAAGAGCACTGGATGTATTCCGGCAACCATATTCACCGACCATGACCGACTGGTTTCGAGGCTGGTTGTCAAATTGATTGAACAGAGCGACGAAATCGTCAGGTAGGCGATACAAATGCAGATCGATTATGACGTTCTCCGGAAGTGGCGACGGTAGGCACGAGTAGTCGCCATTAGAAGCAACGAGTGTCATGTTTGGGTATTTGTCGTGTATCGCCTTGTAGATCTGGTTGAAGCGATCCGGATAGGTGTCGCACCCACCTGTAAGATCATCCTCGTTGCCTATTTCCACGTAATCAATTTTCCAGGGATGTTTGCGACCGTTATCAACGCGCATCTTCCCATAATGAGTGCTCTCATTTCCCAAAAGGTATTCCATCTCGTTCATGATGTCATCAACAAAGGGTTCAAGATCGGGACCAGAGACAATGCCGCCGTACGACTTTCCAGCCCAGACAGCCAGAAGTGGTGCCATGTTCATATCCTCGCACCACCATAGGTACTCATCCAGACCAAGCGCGTCTGTGTTTGGATAAAACCAATCGCTTTCGCGTCCGGGTCGGTCGACTAGAGGGCCGATGGTAGTGTTCCACTTCCATCTACTGTCAATCTCCAAGCCTTCGAGGTTGTTTCCACCTGGAAATCGAAGAAACGATGACTTGACGTGCTCAAGAGCCGTCGCCAAATCGCCTCGCAGGCCGTTCTCTCTGTCATTATACGTCGGTGGGAACAATTGGATCAAGCCAAAATTCAGTGAATCCCCAGCCACTTTCGAACCGTCGATCGTCAAATGCCATTCGTTATCTCCATCTGGAGAGTTTGTGGAGTTGAATGATGTTTCATATTGCTTGAATTTTGAGCTGGTGCTCTTGACGGTTAGGTTGTGATCTGCGTATACAACACCGCTGGTGGATCCAACAAGTTGCAGGTTGACAGTTCCAGAGTAGTCTCCCTTCATCCAGAACGAGCTTCTATATGTGTGATTCATAACGGGGATTCCGTTGTATCCGGTGTTGGCGAAGCCGACGTATGCCGAAGCATTTTTGAGCACAGAGACTTTGAGCGACGAGGTGATCGCGTCGCTCACAGGGTTTGACATGTCTTGCGAGATCTCGACATCTCCAACGGGCGCGTATGATGTCATACCAAGGCTCGTCCCCTGGAAGCCATTATTTTGTAGCAGCTGCCCGTGAATGCCACCATCGCCTTGAAAACTGCTGTTAGCTCTCATTAAGTAGCTCCATGATGCGCATCTTACCGGAGTGATCCATTTCCTGTATTTTGAATCAGTTAGCAATTCAGCTAACATCTCACTAACGCTGCCCATTGAATTACCTCGAACATTACCCCATAAAGTAGCGGGCTGGATTTGTTCCCTCCTTCCCTCCCAACCGTGAGGGTCACAGGCTCGGAACTGTTGTCATTGCTAGTCGCCTGTACTAGGCTTATCGCAGAGCCGAGACACAAATAGGCTATATATCTTGGCCTCATAGTGTCTTAGGATTCAAATTCCCGGCGCGAAGGTGGCATGCGAGAAGAAAAAGAGTTCTCCCAGGAGAATAGGGGCTTGAATGACCGGAGTGTTCCTGGAAAGGCACCTGACATAGCATCGGGGCCTGATTCGCTCTTCGGTTGCTCCTGTCCGCCTCTCTTTAGAGAAGACATCATGGACCGCTTGTGGGGTGCAAATCAGATTGCTTCATAGGCGGCATAAGCTTTCTCCCCTAGCTCGGTTTGACAGGGACGCGCAATTGGATTTCCCCCTGTCAGCGCGTTTCTAACGGTCTTAGGCATCCCATTTCTCACTGAATTGGCTTTGTTCGCGGATCTACTGCGCATCATTGCTTGTTTGAAGTAGAAGACGGCACGGTCGAAGTCATGACGTAGGTTACAGTTTCACCTGGCGACCCCGTGTGATCACGCAATGAAGATCCAGTTTGCGAAAAGTACACAAATATAAGGAGACTCAATAGCGCTCCTAAACCGAAACTTTTTGTCATGATTTAGAGACGGACAGTGGGTAAGAGGTTACGGTTGCGTTGTTAGGCAAGGTCGAGTCCAAACATGCCGAGAATATCTGAGGGGGAAGGCAAGCCCGGGTATACTGGCGAGAATTACCTAGAGATAGGATGAATGGGTGATTGCGACTTCTGAAAACGCTCTTGGATCAGGATACAACTAGAATACTATTTCCAATATCACGATGCCAAGGTGAAAGGGCATTTCTATTTTGAACTGACCAATCATCGGGCACTCCGAAGAAATACAGCGACGCCGAAGCCGTTCGGGGCCCCACATTGCCCTGAATCAACGCTATACACCAATCAACTGCTGTTCTTGACTATTCTTCGATACTTCAAGTCCTGATTCTCTCATTTCTGTGCATGCGAAGGAATACTCGATATTCCACATGGATCTTTATGGTCCGATACTTGCGCCATGGGGACTTTACGGAGTTAAATGATAGCCCCTCTTGACCCAAAGATCCACCACCCTTGACACTTAAATAAGACTTCCCTCCCACCTACCTCGCTCATCTAAATTCAACTCATCACGAGTATAAGACCTTCTCTGTTCCCCTCTATCAGTCACAGAAACTATGTCTCATCAGGTCTGGCTCATCACTGGCACCTCCTCTGGTTTCGGCGCCGAGTTTGTGAAAGCTGCTATCGCTCGCGGTGACAGAGTGATCGCGACAGCTCGCAATGTTGAAAAGATCAACCACCTCAAAGACATCGGTGCCGCGACCATGCAGCTCGATGTAACCTCCTCTCAAGAGGAGCTTGACCGCAAAGCCAACGAGGCCATCTCGACGTATGGCAAGATCGACGTGATAGTCAACAACGCTGGCTATACACAGTTCGGAACCATTGAAGAAAGCAGGTCGGTATTTTTCGCTCGTTGAATACACTTGACAGTACTAATACCGTCACCGTAGTCACGATGAGTGGTTCACACAATTCAACACGAATGTCTTCGGAACACTAAACACAACCCGGTCATTCCTTCCACACTTGCGAAGCAACAAGTCCGGAACCATCATCTTCATCGGATCAATGGTTGCCTGGGATGGTATTCCGACCGTCGGGCCATACTGTGCCTCTAAGGCTGCCCTTCACTGTACGTCCCCACTCAACTATCTCGGCAAAGTACTAACTGATAGCGGTTC
The DNA here is from genome assembly GCA_018410145.1 of Penicillium corylophilum. NCBI lineage: Eukaryota > Fungi > Ascomycota > Eurotiomycetes > Eurotiales > Aspergillaceae > Penicillium > Penicillium corylophilum. The sequence continues at coordinate 29,880 of JAGUQL010000012.1, read as the reverse complement.
AGATGCTGTCGAGGCACTTCAGAAAGAAATCGCCCCGCTTGGCATCAAGACACTCCTTGTCGAGCCTGGAACCTTTCGGACTGATCTTCTGTCCGCGAGGAACAGAAAGTCTGCCCGAGACATTTTCGCCATTGCCGACTACAAAGATTTGAGTGAGACCGTTGAGAATGGGTTCGCAAATCTGAATGGGAACCAAATTGGGGATCCAGTGAAAGGTGTCGCGCGTATCATTGATATCGTGAAAGGGGAGAATGGCACAGCGGGGAAAGAGTGGCCGACTCAGCTCCCTATTGGATCTGATGCTGTCGCTACTATTCGCAAGAAGTGTGAGGATACTCTGCGGGATTTGGAGCAGTGGGAAGAATTGGCGAAGTCGACAGATGTTTAGGCATTAGGCATATCCTTGCTGAGTTGAAATTTTTAATCTTATTGCCAAATCAGACACCTACCCATGAAAGGTCAAGAATGTGGTTGGGGTGCCTCATATTGGTCCGGGGGGATTTGCAACCTCCGAGCTACTGTATCCACTCGTTCGCGTTTACGAAGATGTGCGATCAGACTGATCAGCGGGCTCAGCCCGAGTATTGAGCTTTCTCAATAAATAAACACCAAGAAAACACCAGTCTACCACACCTCGCCATTAGGCTTCATTTAGTAAGCGGGCGTACAGTGAAGAGTGTTTGCGGTCCGGAGCTACCACCTGCTTATCTCCGGATTCCGTCAGTCTTACTACTTCATGTCGCCCGAAATCTGCCTCTCTCGTCAACAAAACGAGAAGAACAACATGGAGCAAACATTCCATTTCGTTGATGGACTATTCAATGATGATAAAAACAAGAAGCTCATGCGTCGCCATGTGATGAAGGGCAAGAATGCTGGGAAGAAAATTCACCGTCGCTCAAGGCTGGATCTACAGGTCACTCGGAGTCGACCGAACGTCGTGATTCATTCTTCACAAATCTCCAACAACCTCAGGCAGAAGTACTACCATGCAGACTGGAGATACGTATCTCCCAACGTGCTATCAATCGATTTCAGGAACGCATTCCTCACATTCTCCCTCCCCGTGAGAGTCACACCATATTCGTTAGAAGTCATCAATGAATGTGAGCGGCCGTTTCAAACAGGTACCGAGTCTTTGCTGACGTTGCAAGTCTTCATCTATACTTCCGACAGAATCTACCCTGTCAAGCTTGGCGTGTCACTACACGACGCCAAATTCATGTGGATGCGGGTTCTATTCGAGAACGAGGCCAGTAAGTTCGTAATTCCTTACAAAGCTTTCTTTAGCTCACCGAGCTTATAGCATTTCAATGCAGTCTTGCGCTGATGCAAGCAAGCAACGAAATTTTTCATTGCGACGGCGGAAGCTCGCCCAAAGCACTCTACCACCTATCTCAGACATTCGCCCTGGTCAAGAAGAGACTTGAAGGCGGCAACGCGCTTTCAGATTCTACGATAGCGATTGTGATGTCGCTCATCAATCAAGAGCAAATCAGACAACAGTATTCGGCTGCTGCGGTTCATGTCAAGGGACTTGAAAAGATGATTGAACTTCGGGGGGGACTCAGTCAACTTGAGGGGAATACTCCGCTTGTATTGAAGATATGCAAGTAAGTATATTATCGACGATCTTCTGTTCACGCGGGCTAATAATTTTCTGCTGCTTTAGGACCGACATTATTTTTGCCTTTCAACATGGAGGGCCTACATCTTTCTTCCGCGATCGCATGCATCATGTTCGAACTAGCTTGTGGACACACGACCTACGTCTCGATCGCAATTTAAGTTCTTGCTCTAATCCAAACGATCGGCTTGATCCTTATCTTCACGATATATTCTTGGATGTTATGAGTATGTGTTCGCTGTTTAACCAATTGGGTAGCAAAACTGTCGACTATATGATCTTTCTGGAGGCTTTGATATCGCTTTGCTATCGTTTGCTAAGATTTCGCTCAATGAGCAATGCCAGCACGCTTTGTGACGGACAGTCTGCATATCATATTGGGCTGACCATTTTCATGATGACAATGTTCTTGCAGTATGATCGTCGCCGGCTGATCAACTACAGTCTGGTTCCCGTGTGCCTCGAGAATGTTGTTCAAGATGAGTCGCGAGAGCATGGCGAGGACTTTTCTCTTTGGCTTTTGACCATCGGCGGTATTTGGATATCGGATGACCCTAATAATAGATGGCTCGCTCCAAGATTACGGATGATGGCCCAGCGACTTGGTCTTGGCTCTTGGGAAGAAGCGCAAGACTCGATTCGCCAGTATCCGTGGATAACTGGTCTACATGACCAACCAGGTCGCGAACTCTGGAATCGGGTACACAATATTGACTAAGAATCATAATATGCTCTTACATAATATGCTCTTACTTGTAAACGAAGTAGACAGACTGAAGCCTCAAACTTGAGCAACCTAAACTAAACGCATCATTCATCGTCCAATTCTGGTAACCGGATGTTCTGTTCACCAAGCAAAGCTCTGTCCAACCAATTTCTCAGAAACCTCCCACAGCTTCTCCGCCTCCTGGCTCGAGACAGCAAGCGGCTTGGCCATGTCACTGATCTGACAGTCAACAAGGTAAGCGCCCCAGTTCTCGTTGCCATTCTTAGATTGTCTGACTCCATTTCCAAGCTTCGGATCCAGCGCCGCAACAAGACTACTCGAAGCCCCTGCACCCAGAGTCTTGTAGGCGAACATTCCTCCGTCATTCATCTTCTTGATTGCCTCAAGAGTCTCAGGAGGAAAATATCTTCCAAGCTCCGTGAGAATGACCCCCGGGTGCACGGCGAGGGACACAATCCCGTACTTCTCGTAAAGCCGCTTGGTGGCACCAATACCAAACAGAACATTTGCCACCTTGCTGCGGCTATAACCATCCAAAGGAATGTACGAGACGTCGCCAATGTCCTTGTAGCCCCATAACTTATAAAAGTCTTCGAAAGGCTGCTCTTCTTCCGGAAGGTCCTTGTTCTTCTTTTCGAAGTTTATGTCGCTCCAGCGCATGTTTGACACCCTAGGTGATGCAGCGCTCACATTGACGATGCGAGTGGCACCCTTTGGATTGTACTTGGAAGCCTCGATCATCTTCGGCATGATTGAGCAGCTGAATAGCCAATGTCCAATATGGTTGGTCGCGAAGTGCATCTCGATTCCATCCTCAGTCAGTGTCCGCTCTTGCACACCCATGACACCGGCGCTGTTAATGAGGATATCGATGGTAGGCACATCTTTCCAGGACAGGAGCTCGGCAGCCGCAGCGCGGACGGACTTTTGGCTGGAAAGATCCATCTGCAGAGCGCGGTAGCTCACATCCGGGGAGTCTGCCTTGAGGGCTTCGATGCATTCTTGGATCTTGGAAGGGCTGCGACCAGCGATGATCAGATTCGCAGGGGACTGGGTTGCCTGCAGGATGATTTAATTCATGTCAAGTATGATGGAGATTGGTAGTGCTTACAAGAGCTTGTGCAGTTGCGAACCCGATCCCACCGCGATTCACACCAGTGACGATGACCGACTTACCACGAATCTGCGAAGCAAATGCCTTCACAACTTCGAGGCCTTCGGTATTGGCGTTGAATTCGGAATGAGTTGTAGCTGCCATTGTTTCTGGAGTAGAGCTGAGCGAAATGTTGGGCAACTTTGCGTGAATTATTGAATCCTCAACACGAGTCGTAATGAAAGTGAATGTTTCTTGAGACTCTGGGAGTAGAACACCAGCCTATTTATGTTTCTCTGCGGCCCTCTATCCGACCGACACCGATAATTCACATCACGTTCTCATCCTGTGTATAGCTTTCAACGGAACCAATGAGAGATTCACTTCCTAATTGGGAAAGACGAAATCAGCCGCAGGCAGGTGAATAGCTGTGTCAGGCCAATGGGAGATTGACTTCCCGTTTAAGTAAAGTGACATTCTATGGGGTTGTTATTCCCGTAGACTCAGTGCGATGGAGACAACCTTCAGGGTACTCGGACATTAGCACGGAGGTTTCCTTAAGTCCGCCCGGCAGCAATCGATCTGGTCGGCGTACTTGAAAGAGTACGTATATGACTGTGCATGTCGTTTCCCCGCTGAAAAAGTGCTACAAGCTCTTCCAATCTCTCATTCGGCTCCGTTTATGGAAACAATGCGGTTACGAACTGCGCGCCTCCCAATGCCTGGGTACTATCGTATCCCTGTGGCACGTCCTGCCTCGATTCACAATTCTCCAGCAGGCGTGGTCGTTTCTTGAGCTTAAATTGAATTAAACTAGCTAGATCGTGTCTTTGAAGTAACAGGTGCGGCATGAAGATTTCCCGGCCTGTGCTCATTCTTCACCCCGCCAGCGGCACAGCATTCAAATATCATGATATGGGACACATTTTAGACAGCAGCATTGTCATCCGGTCAAGTGTGGCTTTGCTCTGATTAGCTGGGAATCATCCCACCATGGCCCATAATATGCGCCGAGGCCCACGTCAAAGTCTGACGAGCTGAATGTTTCTCAAGCAAGCCGCCACAACTTGTCATTTCAGCATTCTTTGAGCCTTATGATGTCGTACAGTAGCAATATGGAGGTAGATACCCAAGGTTCTGAATTGGGTTGGACTCCACTCTCAGGGACTGCTAGATAGGGGACATGAGGTGGTCAGTCTGCTTTTGAAGAATGAAAATTTGATACAAAGCCTAAGGACTCTGTGCATAGCCACTCTGCGCTTGCATACGCTGCTTTATGGGGATGTGATGCGGTGGTCAGGCTGCTTCTAGATAGGAAGGCGGATATAGCCTGCGCGCCATAGAGATTTCCTAATGCGGAAGGCAACTGTGGGCCACGTGGTTAGCTGAAGTAATTTGTATTGTTCGGGCTTTTTGAATCTTCCATCTTCAACTCAGAGAAAAATAGGGGTATTTAGAGCCCTGAGGCTAAATTATCTTAGATGTCCCGGCAAGACTCCCAACAACCGAGCTGCTCGGGTCGTCTAGTCAATGTGTTCAAAACTCGGTGAGCAATCACATCCACCAATGATCCTTCCAGACGTTGGGCATGTTACAAAGGTCATGAAAACTTGCTAACTAATAGGTCAGTGCAGTCGAAGATCACGGGTCCGGATGGTCAAGTCTTTGGGACTCGGGTGAAAGCGATCTCTGGGACCGAGGCAAGGCATCGCCCGCCCTAGTCGATATTATTGAACAGGAAAACGACCTCCTGAGCCCTTTTAAACTAGATGGCTCAAGGAAAAAGGCAATTGTCCCGGTAAGAACGGCTCTATGTGAGCAGATAATCCACATAGCACAATCACTGACTACCGAGATAACAGGGCTGTGGACGAGGATATGACGTCGTGATGCTAGCATTGCACGGATTCGGTGCATACGGTCTGGAAATATCGGAAACAGCCGTCAAAGAAGCTGAGGTCTATGCGTCGGCTCAGTTGAAGAACCCATCTGGTTATAATTTCGGATCCGAGCAGCATCGATCGGATTCACGTGGATCTGCGACTTTTTTGAAGGGGGATTTCTTTTCGTCTGAATGGGATTTCAAGGAGGGTTTTGACGAGTCGACACGGTTTGATCTTGCATATGATTACACTGTGAGTTCAAGCCTCCTGCACTCTGTACGCGGAGTTGTTGACACTGTTTCAGTTCCTATGTGCTCTCCACCCTGAACGACGGAAGGATTGGGCAAACAGTATGGCACGCATCATCAAGCCTGGTGGTCTGCTTATCTGTCTTGAGTTCCCACTATACAAAGACACAGCTCTTCCTGGACCTCCATGGGGGCTCAATGGAGTTCATTGGGATTTGCTTTCCAGTGGGGGCGATGGGGTGGTGCGGGGAACTGTGGGAGGTGACGGTAAGGAGGAGGCTACCCAGCATTCTGAGGACGGCGCCTTTCGAAGGATCATATATGTAAAGCCCACTCGTTCTTATGAGCAGGGGAAGGGGACAGACATGCTAAGTGTTAACCAACGCAAGTAAAGGCATCAGCCCGTGTGCATCTCATTTCAATGCTGTATAACAATTCCACCCCATGTAATCTGGTCTTCCCCTTGTCCAAGCATGGCTATAATCTGCTCACTTTCTCTGGTCTTTCATCTCCATCTCATCCATCGCAGTATCATCGCCAGCTTCCAAATCCAAGCTCTTTACGGGGGCCAAATCCTCAACGCCAGCGACAGCACTCTCGAAGCGACGGCCGCGTTTCTCGGGCCCAATAGCAGTAGTAAAGATAATTCCGAGGGCAATAATAGCGGTAGCAACACCCATCACAGGGCCATAGGCTGAGGCACGAGCACCCGATGCCGTGGTCACCCAGGTATTTTCAGCAATGGCGTTCACAATCTGTGCCGATGGGGAGCTGATCATGTTACCAAGTTGGTATGTGAGGCCCGGGAAGGAAGATCGGAAGGCTGGGGGAGACAGTTCATTGAGATGGATTGGAATGACACCCCATGCTCCTTGGATGAAGAATTGAATGAAAAAGCCGGTGGCACTCAAGGCGCGTTCTCCTTCTGGGAGGATCCATGCTGGGATCATCATTGCGGATAACAGAGCTGCGACAACGATAGCACGTCGGCGGCCCACGAATTGCGACAAATATCCAATGATTGTTCCGCCGACACAAGCTCCAGTCTTCATGAGTATCGATGCTCGTGAGGCACCTGAGTTGTCGAGCTCTTTCTGGGTAAGCATGAAGGTTGTATATGAGTCTTGTGAGGTGTGGGAATAGAAGTTGAACTGGGAGTGTCTCAGTCAGCACACATTGCGTGGGATGGTAGGCATTGGTTCGATCTCACCCAGGTCATAAGAATGACACAATAAACACACATGCGCCACTCTTTGCCCACCATGGACTTTGTCTCTTTCCAGAACTCACCCGCATTTGTGTGTCGCTTTCCGGCCTTCTTGGCCTCGAGGAATTGCTTTGACTCAGGGAATGCGATGCGCAAAAGACCTATTCCAATAGAAATACCGGCTAGACTTTGTTAGACAAGGTCTCTTTGCTTGGCTGTTGTTTCCTTACCTGCAATCCAGAACACCGTCTTCCAGCTATCCGTTGAGCCACCAACCCCGAGATTGGCACAGGCCGCAAAAACGTACCCAAGTGAGTATCCTTGCTGTAATATTCCAGACATGAGACCACGCGCATTGACACTGAGTAAACAACAGGTTAGTCTGAGTATTTTTCATCGAGAAGTAAAAAACGTACGGGCAATGCTCCAAAGCCATAGCAATAGCATTTCCATACACGCCTCCCATGAAGAGACCAAAGAGACTGCGCACTGCCAAAAACTGCTGGAAGGTATAGCTGTAGATTGTGGCAACCTGCAGCACTCCAAGAACGATCATGTTCACCACCATCGGCCATTTTCGCCCGTACCTGTCACCAGCAAGTCCAAAGAAAGCAGCACCAACACTTCGGAGGAGAAGGGTGAGGGTGATAGCAGTCGTGATTTGTGTCTTGGATTGATCATAGTAGTCGGAAAGTTTCTTGGTCTGGATGGAGAGGGCATGGAAGTCAAAAGCATCGGCGGTCCATGCTGCTAGTCCGACCAAGAAAAAAAGCCAATCTCGAGCAGAGAGCTGGGCCATCAGACTGATTGGGTTCTTGAGAGGCTCCGGTGACTGCCATTCTGCGTGAGACTCGCCGAACTCGTTGACAACTTCGACGCGCTGCTTCCAAATAAATAGATCTTTGAACGATTGCACAGCTGCGGGCAGGATGCCCTTGGCGATGGGCTCTGCCCGTTCGTTGGAGGGCATGTTTTTTCTGTGGAGGGAATGCTTGCTTTTTGGTAGATGGAATCGGAAGGCAAGATAGTCATGTACTTCCTGCCTTGGATAATGACCCGACTTGCTCCTTCTACTTATACGTACTGTACAACCACCCAGCCCCGCATCATCCCTCCGCATCGTCTTCGTGGTCTATACCGAAATACCGGTTACCCCAGACATATCCCGAAGACCACGCGGGGACATGCTACTCCGCTACCAGGCCAAGATGATGCCAAGCATCTCGGCCATCCGTGCCCCTCCAATATCCGGACACCATACGACAAATATCCCGCATAAACTTCTTGGAAGATGTCTTAGCGTGGAGGGAGGCTGACCCCGAGATCCTTTCGGCCTTGGCTACACTGGGGAAGAGACGGCCGGTTGGGTGAGGTTGGGACCTCGGTGTTGATGAGCCAATGATGCGACCATCAATCGACATGGAATGAATTCAAAGGAGTGTCTGTGCAGTCCACGGGCCCTGAGAAGACGGACTTCTCCGTGAGAGAGGCTTGGGGAGAGCGGACATCTTCCATTGGCAATTGGAGCGGCGGTATCAAGCTATGATCTTGGAGTTCATGGGTACAAACCAGCCCATGTTTGGCTGGATTTTGACGACATTTAAGCGGTAAGTTTTTACTTTCATCCTAACCTCGATTAGTATGTTTTCTCAGGCTGTTGTGGGGAACCACCCTCTCGTAGTCCACAGGGTCGTGGACAGGCGAAGCGTGGAATGCCTGCCAGAAGGGTCCGAAGGCCCACTCGCCCCTATCACGGCAGAGTACACAGTGCCCGGTGGGAGGAGAATTGATCTAGATGTGGGAGATGCACCTATCAATAGATATTTGAATTCGTTCACTGCCATGATATCCCCGGCTCGCCGGCTGTTGTTCGAGACTCAATTGAAATGTGAGGCGTTAGACCTCCCGGGCAGTACAACAAATGTGTGGTTTACAGTCATGTACCAACCTTGGAAGAGCTTCCCAAGAGGTTCTAACTACATAAGCCTTCAAGTGATGATCTGTGATCGTCTCCTCAGAAAACTCCTACAATGAATTTGTAAGACATTGACAATATCTCATTCTGTTGTTGGAAATGCCCTGTCCGCGTGGAATGGAGGAGGGAGATTGCGGCGGTGGAGACACGAGGTACTCAAAAGAGTCGAGACCGACTGAAGGTGAATCACAGCCATGAGGCCTCCTTAGCATGAGAATGTATTTTTCAACTCAGAATTCTCAAACTTATCATTACCTCGACTTTCATCTGAGTCAAACACTTCTCATTACTTCCATTTTACTTTGCACTTTCAAAGTCCTCACTGTCATACAATGACGCAGCCCCGTGCCCCTGGCTCACGTGACACCCCATAAGCGACACCTCAGCAACGACAACAGCGGCCTCCTGAGGTCACTTCCGCTTCTTCAGATTCCCTACCCCCTCACTCTTCTCCCCCCATCTTCTCATTCCTTCTTGATTCCCTTCTTATCACTCTTTCTCCTTTCCAATTCCGTTTTCTTTGCGTGGCGTTTCCTTGGGTGGTCAAGGTCGTGCTGCGGCCTAAGTAAATATGGCACCTCTGCCCATCAAGTTCACAGAACTGGTCAATGTACGTCGCGCTTCACTTGTGCCCCATCTCTTGAATATTGAATACTAACCGCTTGCCTCTCTACAGTTGACCGCCGTTGGTATCGACGTATGTCTCGCTTTCCCCGTCTCCCCCGAATACCCGCTTCGCGCCCAGCTCCCGATGCGCGACGGATACTCCGGTCGCGCCCGGAAGACTGTCCGAGGCCTTCAATGCAATTTACTGATATCTAATCCGCTCTCTAGCCAGGTTCTATCGGTTTCAACCAATGCGTGAGTGATCAACTCTCCGATCCAAAATAAGCGGGATGAGAAAGTGGCTAATGAGGCGTCCTCGCATCAACAGACTCTCGAATCCGATCACTATGTCTGTGTTCGCCAGAAGCTCGAGACGGATGATAAGCCACAAGTCATCATTGTTAACTTGAAAAACAACAATGAGGTCATGAGGCGGCCGATCAACGCTGACAGTGCTATCATGCACTGGAGCAAGAACATCATCGCTCTCAAGGCCCAGGGCCGCACAGTTCAAATCTTCGATCTTGAGGCGAAGCAAAAGCTCAAGTCTGCCGTCATGAACGAGGATATCGCATACTGGAAGTGGTTCAGCGACAGGTCTCTGGGTCTTGTCACTGACAACGCCGTGTACCACTGGGACGTCTATGACGCCACTCAGCAGAACCCCGTCAAGATGTTTGACCGACTCCCCAACCTGGCTGTACGTGCGCTCCTTATTCGCCGATTCAATGCGATTGCCAAATATGCTGACTTGGGTTGCTAATTTTAGGGTTGCCAAATTATCAACTACCGTGTCAACTCCGAAGAGAAATGGATGGTCCTAGTCGGTATCAGTCAACAGCAGGGTCGCGTTGTGGGATCGATGCAGCTCTACTCGAAGGAGCGCGGAATTTCACAGTTCATTGAGGGCCACGCTGCTGCTTTCGCCGACATTAACGTTGAGGGCTCCCCTCTCCCCCACCACCTTTTCACCTTCGCCGTCCGAACTCCAACCGGCGCCAAGCTTCAGATTGCTGAGATCGACCACCAAGAACCGAACCCGAGATTCCAGAAGAAGGCCGTGGAGGTGTTTTTCCCCCAGGAAGCCGTCAATGACTTCCCCGTTGCGATGCAGGTCTCCACCAAGTACGACGTGGTTTACCTCGTCACTAAGTATGGCTTCATCCACCTTTACGATCTCGAGACCGGTACCTGCATTTTCATGAACCGCATTTCCAGCGAGACTATCTTTACCACTGCCGCGGATACTGATGGAGCGGGTCTGGTCGGCGTCAACCGCAAGGGTCAGGTTCTGTCCGTCAGCGTTGACGAGAGCACAATTATCGATTACTTGATGAATAACCCCGCCATGTCGGGTCTTGCCGTCAAGCTTGCCTCCCGAGCCGGACTCCCTGGGGCCGACCACCTGTACCAGCAGCAATTCGATACCCTCATCAACTCGGGCAACTTCTCCGAGGCCGCCAAGGTCGCTGCCAACTCTCCCCGTGGATTCCTTCGTACCCCGGAGACGATCAATCGCTTCAAAAACGCCCCTCAGACCGGCCAGATGTCGGTCATCCTGCAGTACTTCGGTATGCTGCTTGATAAGGGCTCATTGAACAAGTACGAGAGTGTGGAGCTTGTCCGGCCTGTGTTGCAACAGAACCGCAAACACTTGCTGGAGAAGTGGATGAACGAGAAGAAGCTGGAGTCTTCAGAAGAGCTTGGAGACATCATCCGTCCTTACGACATGCCTCTGGCCCTGACCGTCTACCTTCAAGCCAATATCCCCCACAAGGTTGTTGCTGGCTTTGCCGAGACCGGCCAATTCGACAAGATCCTCGCTTACTCCAAGCAAGTTGGGTACCAGCCCGACTACACCCAGCTTCTTCAGCACATCGTGCGGGTGAGCCCTGAGAAGGGTGCGGAGTTTGCTACTCAGCTTGCCAACGAGGAGACTGGTGCTCTCGTTGATCTTGACCGGGTTGTTGATGTGTTCCTGTCCCAGAACATGGTTCAGCAGGCTACTTCCTTCCTCTTGGATGCCCTGAAGGACAACAAGCCCGAGCAGGGTGCTCTGCAGACTCGACTCTTGGAGATGAACCTGGTCAACGCTCCTCAGGTTGCGGACGCCATTCTGGGTAACGAGATCTTCACCCACTACGACCGCCCTCGCGTCGCGCAGCTTTGCGAGAATGCCGGTCTCATCCAGCGTGCTCTGGAGAACACCGATGACCCTTCAGTCATCAAGCGCAACATCGTCCGTACCGACAAGCTGTCTCCCGAGTGGCTGATGAACTACTTCGGCCGTCTCTCTGTGGAGCAGACTCTTGATTGCATGGACACTATGCTGGAGGTGAACATTCGCCTGAACCTGCAGTCCGTTGTCCAGATCGCCACCAAGTTCTCCGACCTGATTGGTGCCAACCGTTTGATCGATCTCTTTGAGAAGTACCGTACTGCCGAGGGTCTCTACTACTACCTTGGCAGCATTGTCAACCTCAGCGAGGACCCCGAGGTGCATTTCAAGTACATTGAAGCCGCCACTGCTATGAACCAGATCACGGAGGTCGAGCGTATTTGCCGTGAGAGCCAGTACTACAACGCCGAGAAGGTCAAGAACTTCCTGAAGGAGGCTCATTTGACTGAGCAGCTCCCTCTCATCATTGTTTGCGACCGCTTCAACTTCATCCACGACCTGGTTCTCTACCTCTACCAGAACCAGCAGTTCAAGTCTATTGAGGTTTACGTGCAGCGCGTTAACCCCTCCCGCGCCCCTGCTGTCATTGGTGGCCTGCTTGATGTCGATTGTGATGAGAACATCATCAAGGGTCTCCTCAGCAGCGTGGATCCTGCCGCGATCCCCATCGATGAGCTTGTCAACGAGGTTGAGAGCCGCAACCGTCTCAAGCTGCTTCTGCCCTTCCTTGAGGCTACCCTTGCCACCGGCAACCAGCAGCAGGCCGTCTACAATGCTCTCGCCAAGATTTACATCGACAGCAACAACAACCCCGAAAAGTTCCTCAAGGAGAACGACATGTACGATACCTTGGTTGTCGGAAAGTACTGCGAGAAGCGTGACCCCAACCTGGCCTACATTGCCTACCACAAGGGTCAGAACGATCTGGAGTTGATCAGCATCACTAACGAGAACTCTATGTACCGTGCTCAGGCTCGTTACCTCGTTGAGCGTGCCGACCCTGAGATCTGGACCTTCGTCCTGAGCGAGAACAATGTCCACCGCCGCTCCCTTGTGGATCAGGTTATTGCTACTGCTGTCCCTGAGTCCACTGAGCCCGACAAGGTTTCTGTCGCCGTCAAGTGTTTCCTTGATGCTGACCTCCCCGTTGAGCTTATTGAGCTGCTCGAGAAGATCATTCTCGAGCCTTCGCCCTTCAGTGACAACACCAGTTTGCAGAACCTGTTGATGCTCACTGCCGCCAAGGCCGACAAGGGTCGTCTGATGGACTACATCCACCAGCTGAACGAGTTCTCCGCTGATGAGATTGCCGAGATGTGTATTAGCGTTGGTCTGTACGAGGAGGCCTTCGAGATCTACAAGAAGGTCAACAACTACCTCGCCGCCGTCAACGTTCTGGTTGAGAACATTGTCAGCATTGACCGTGCCCAAGAGTTCGCTGAGCGCGTTGAGCTGCCCGATGTTTGGAGCAAGGTTGCCAAGGCCCAGCTCGATGGTCTCCGTATCTCCGACTCTATTGAGTCGTACATCCGCGCCGGTGACCCGTCCAACTACAACGAAGTCATCGAGACTGCCACCCACGCCGGTAAGGATGAGGACCTCGTCAAGTTCCTCCGCATGGCCCGCAAGACCCTGCGTGAACCTGCCATTGATACTAGTCTCGCCTTCTGCTTCGCCCGTCTGGACCAGCTCAACGAGCTTGAGGACTTCCTTCGCTCTACCAACGTAGCCAACATCGAGGCTTCTGGTGACAAGGCTTACGAGGAAGGTTACCACCAGGCCGCCAAGATCTTCTTCACCAGCATCTCCAACTGGGCGAAGTTGGCCACTACCCTGGTCCACCTCGAGGAGTACCAGGCTGCGGTTGAGTGTGCCCGCAAGGCCAACAGCGTCAAGGTCTGGAAACAGGTCAACGAGGCCTGTGTTGACAAAAAGGAGTTCCGTCTTGCCCAGATTTGTGGTCTTAACCTCATTGTCCACGCCGAGGAGCTGCAGACCCTGGTTCGCCAGTACGAGCGTAACGGCTACTTCGATGAGCTGATCGCCGTTCTCGAGGCTGGTCTCGGTCTCGAGCGTGCTCATATGGGTATGTTCACCGAGTTGGGCATTGCGCTTACCAAGTACCACCCCGACCGTGTGATGGAGCACCTCAAGCTCTTCTGGTCCCGCATCAACATCCCCAAGATGATCCGTGCCTGCGAGGAGGCCAACCTCTGGCCCGAACTGGTCTTCTTGTACTGCCACTACGACGAGTGGGACAACGCCGCTCTGGCTATGATGGAGCGTGCTGCGGATGCCTGGGAGCACCACTCCTTCAAGGACATTGTCGTCAAGGTTGCCAACCTGGAGATCTACTATCGTGCCTTGAACTTCTACCTGCAGGAGCAGCCCCTTCTCATCACCGACCTTCTCCAGGTCCTCACCCCCCGTGTTGACGTCAACCGTGTCGTGCGCATCTTCCAGAGTTCCGACAACATTCCCTTGATCAAGCCTTTCTTGCTTAACGTCCAGACTCAGAACAAGAAGGCCGTCAACGACGCCATCAATGAGCTCTTGATCGAAGAGGAGGACTACAAGACTCTGCGCGACTCCGTTGACAACTACGATAACTTCGATGCTGTTGACCTCGCCCAGCGCCTGGAGAAGCACGATCTCATCTTCTTCCGCCAGATTGCCGCCAGCATCTACCGCAACAACAAGCGTTGGGAGAAGTCGATCGCTCTTTCCAAGCAGGACAAGCTCTACAAGGACGCCATTGAGACGGCCGCCATTTCCGCTAAGAGCGAGGTGGTGGAGGATCTCCTCCGCTACGTAAGTTATTCCCTCATCACTACATACTTTCTTCAAACTAACAAGAAACAGTTCGTCGACATTGGCAGCCGCGAGTGCTACGTCGGCATGCTCTACGCCTGCTACGACCTGATTCGCCCCGACGTGATCATGGAGATTTCATGGCGCAAGGGTCTGCACGACTTCACCATGCCGTACATGATCAACTTCCTGTGCGAGCAAACCCGCACTATCGAGATGCTGAAGAAGGACAACGAGGAGCGCAAGTCCAGAGAGAAGACGCACCAGGCCGAAGAAGACAACACTCCCATTCTCGGCGGCTCGCGACTGATGCTGACGCAAGGCCCCGCTCCACCCGCCAGCCCCATGCCCTACGGCCAAGCCAACGGCATCACCCCGCAGGTCACCGGCTACCGAGCATTCTAGAACCCTTGATTCCTCTTTTTTTTTTCTTATGTGTAACATAAAGCGACGTGATGACCTCTGGGTGCGAGCAAAACGAGACGGGGACGGGCAGCACCGAGATTGCTGCCAGCAGAGCAGGGTGGAGGGACTTCATCCCCGTTAATTTGGTTCTCTTTTTCTTCTTTTTTTACTCCAATGTATTCGATAGGCTTTGATCTTTAAGCGACCCGGCCTGGACCGCGGTTTTACAGTAATGGCATTGCGTTCTCAACTTACCCCTGTTCTTCGTCCTGCACCTTAGTCTGTCCAAAAGCCCAGCCCCGCTTGTTACATGTGCATCAATGTTGAGACCGCCAAGGACGATCCGATGAAGAATCCTACCTCGCCAAGACGCCAAGGGCCATCATTCGCAACTATGTGTACGGAAGGACAGCGAGGGATGCCCAGCCCGGTGGGTTTTACATATCTATGTACTGTAGTTCCTTTCTCGCCCCACCGAGCGTGCAGGTGCCCCGGTGGGACAGATTCCAGAGCTCGATACAGTAGCTGTAAACCTCGGCACGTCCTGGACCCACGATCTATTTACGGTCGCTCAATTTAGCACCACGAACTATCACCGATCCCCAGTCGAAGGCGAAGTAGAAAGTCACGCGCCCATCCTAGCAAATAGCTCCTAAATCTATAACAACTACAAGCACTTGAGTGCATACGTAGTCCTCATCGGGACCGGCTGGATGGAAGAGAGGCAAAGTCCGGGGATATATTTACCCCGTGGAGAAGGCTAAGCTATCACAGCTGGGGTTCTCGAGAAGCACCCGCCATTGGAAGAGCAATGGCAATGAATTTTGCCGTAGATTAGGTAGGTCCCGTCTGCGATCGCTGTGCCTAGTTTGGTTATGTGGTCAATTCGCGAAAACCGGAGTTAATTAGCGACTCCGGGGTATTGCTGACGTGGAGATGGTGACGTCGTGGATTAGGACTAGGACTAGGACTAGGAGTACCCGTGGAGAGAGAGGCTTGCGACAATACAGTACAATGTTTGAGAGTGAGATAAGGGATGAAGGCTCGGGCGCTGATTGAGCGAGATCGATAGCTAGGTTCTGGGTGCTTATCGCGGGGCTGTCTTATAGCCTATTGTAGAGGGCTATTTTGTATACAGAGTACATCGGACAGGTCGGGGGTTGAGATAACCCTGGAGCTCTAGGCGCGGCGATCGCAGTGTTGAAACAGGGATATTGCGTCTACGATATTCATGTACAGTACATACTGCGTATATTTGCGCGTAGTTCTTGGTATTGACTTGGCCCGCTTGGCTGGGTGGGTTTTGTTTGTGACTGGAGGGGGGATATGTCATACGGGAGATCATCGCAGGGCCAAGTTGAGACCGAGCAAGGGGACTACTGCCTGGAATTTGAAACGTGACCCCGGTGTGGCTCCTCATTGCGCGGTCCTCGCGGGTCCTCAGAATGCAAAATCAGATGGGGACACCGAGGACGGCCGGCCTGCCGTAGGTAGTCGGAGGAGATTAGTGTTCGCTAGGAGATCCCTTCCTCTAGGGTTTGAACGCATGACGTGAACTGGTGCGGGACCCTTTGCGGGACAGCAAAAGCCTCATCAGGGTAAATGGGAGCTATGAGTCAAAATCGGAGTGGAAATCGGAGCACAACTCGTAGGTTTAAGCAAGAATGGGAAATGAATCTGGGGGAGTCGGAATGACTTTCCCCGAGGTGAACGATTCAGGCACGGTCATGTCCACCACGGCGTGATAAATTGATGCATTTGATTGGTACTCTGTGGGGGGACTTTACACATGTCGAGAGTTCTCCGAGTCTCCCCCGGGCCCTCCATGTTTCCCGTCGATATCCGTCCTGGTACAGTTTGGCGTTTCTGCATTCTGCATTCTGGACTCGTAGCCTAGGGCTGATGAATAGGAGAGGCCCGAGAACCCGAGGTTGTCCTGGGCCTAATCCACCCGATCTCGTCAATGCGGTAGCCTCGATGAGATCATCGGGGGAGATGTAGCCGAAGTCGCCAGTGAGAGTGAGTTGAGATAGAGAGTTAGTGGTAGAGTAGAGATAATGGAAATACATAAAAAGATCCAGATCACAAGGACAAGAAAAAAAAAGAAAAAAAATTTAGGAACAGAAAGTCTGGGCAACCCATAGAGAGAGCCACGGTGAACCGGTGAAGAGGGTGTTACCTCATTGCGGGAGTCAGCAAGTGCAAGCCCCCCGGAAAAGCTGTCTGCAGATCGCCTTGTGATCCTGTCTACTCCCTGCCCTTTATCTATTTATCTACCCCTCCCCAGCTTCTTTTTTTTTTTTTCCCTCTCTCTTTCTCCGAGCTCCTTCTTCTTTCACTGCAATCTCAATCCGGGGAACCCATTATCTTATACCCATCCCTGGACTGGTTGCGCTACATTCTGCCGAATTCGGCCCTGGAGTTTAGAGCTTCATCCCAGCTTCTAGGTGAGCCACTCTGGGAACAATCCTGCGATTGCATGGCATTGCAGGCGAATTGGTTCGAATTGACTGACTTCCTCCTCCAGAACCTGTGTAAAAAACCCTCTTCTCTCTCTTTCACATCCACCCCCGCCTTGCATTATGGCTGCCCCGCACCGCCAGCCGGAGGACGCTATCGATGATGCCGAGTTCATCGAAGACCATGCCGAGCATCACCAGGACTCCGTCCACCGGCGCCTGCGTGCCAACTCGACCATTATGCACTTCCAGAAGATCTTGGTCGCCAACCGTGGTGAAATCCCCATTCGTATTTTCCGTACAGCTCACGAGCTGTCCCTGCAAACTGTCGCCGTTTTCTCCCATGAGGACCGCCTGTCCATGCATCGTCAGAAGGCCGATGAGGCTTACATGATCGGGAAGCGTGGCCAGTACACCCCCGTCGGTGCCTACTTGGCCGGCGACGAGATCATCAAGATCGCCCAGGAGCATGGCGTGCACCTGATCCACCCCGGTTACGGCTTCCTTTCGGAGAACGCCGACTTTGCCCGAAAGGTCGAGAAGGCGGGCATTGTTTTCGTGGGCCCGACTCCCGAAACCATTGACGCCCTGGGTGACAAGGTCTCTGCCCGTCGGGCGGCCATCAAGTCCCAGGTCCCGGTTGTCCCCGGTACGGAGGGCCCCGTCGAGCGCTTCGAGGACGTCAAGTCCTTCACTGATGAGTATGGCTTCCCCATCATCATCAAGGCCGCCTTCGGTGGTGGTGGTCGTGGTATGCGTGTTGTCCGCGACCAGTCTGAGCTGCGTGACTCCTTCGAGCGTGCCACCTCCGAGGCCAAGACTGCCTTCGGTAACGGCACCGTCTTCGTCGAGCGTTTCCTCGACAAACCCAAGCACATTGAGGTCCAGCTGCTCGGTGACAACCAGGGCAATGTCGTCCACCTGTTCGAGCGTGACTGCTCCGTCCAGCGCCGCCACCAGAAGGTCGTCGAGATTGCTCCCGCCAAGGACCTCCCCGTCGATGTCCGTGACAAGATTTTGGCCGATGCCGTCAAGCTGGCCAAGTCTGTCAGATACCGCAACGCCGGTACCGCCGAATTCCTGGTCGACCAGCAGAACCGCTACTACTTCATTGAGATCAACCCTCGTATCCAGGTTGAGCACACTATCACCGAGGAGATCACTGGCATTGATATCGTCGCTGCTCAGATTCAGATTGCCGCCGGTGCTACTCTGGAGCAGCTCGGTCTGACCCAGGACCGCATCTCCACCCGCGGTTACGCCATTCAGTGCCGTATCACTACCGAGGACCCCTCCAAGGGCTTCTCCCCCGACACCGGTAAGATCGAGGTCTACCGCTCTGCCGGTGGTAACGGTGTCCGTCTTGATGGTGGTAACGGTTTCGCCGGTGCCATCATCACCCCTCACTACGACTCCATGCTGGTCAAGTGCACATGCCGTGGCTCGACCTACGAGATTGTGCGCCGTAAGATGCTGCGTGCTCTTGTTGAGTTCCGTATCCGTGGTGTCAAGACCAACATTCCCTTCCTGGCTTCCCTGTTGAGCCACCCCACCTTCATCGATGGAACCTGCTGGACTACTTTCATTGATGACACTCCCGAGCTCTTCGCTCTGGTCAGCTCCCAGAACCGTGCCCAGAAGCTGCTTACCTACCTCGGTGATGTTGCTGTCAACGGCAGCAGCATCAAGGGTCAGATGGGCGAGCCCAAGTTCAAGGGCGAGATCATTAAGCCCATTCTCAAGGATTCTGCTGGTAACGTCATTGACGTCTCCCAGCCCTGCCAGAAAGGTTGGAAGCAGATCATCGACTCCCAGGGCCCCGAGGCCTTTGCCAAGGCCGTCCGCGCCAACAAGGGCTGCTTGCTCATGGACACCACCTGGCGTGATGCCCACCAGTCGCTGCTTGCCACCCGTGTGCGTACCATCGACATGCTCAACATTGCCCACGAGACTAGCCACGCTCTCCAGAACGCCTACAGTCTGGAGTGCTGGGGTGGCGCCACCTTCGACGTCGCCATGCGTTTCCTCTACGAGGATCCCTGGGATCGTCTGCGCAAGTTCCGCAAGGCTGTTCCCAACATTCCCTTCCAGATGCTGCTGCGCGGCGCCAACGGTGTTGCCTATTCCTCCCTCCCTGACAACGCCATCTACCACTTCTGTAAGCAGGCTAAGAAGTACGGTGTTGACATTTTCCGTGTCTTCGATGCCCTCAATGACGTCGACCAGCTCGAGGTCGGCATCAAGGCTGTTCAGGAGGCCGGTGGTGTGGTCGAGGCCACTATCTGTTACAGTGGTGACATGCTGAACCCCGCCAAGAAGTACAACCTTGAGTACTACCTTTCCCTGGTTGACCGTATCGTCAAGCTGGGTACCCACGTTCTGGGTATCAAGGACATGGCCGGTGTGCTGAAGCCCCAGGCCGCTCGTCTGCTGGTCGGCTCCATCCGCGAGCGCTACCCCGACCTCCCCATCCATGTTCACACCCACGACTCCGCTGGTACCGGTGTGGCCTCGATGATTGCCTGCGCCCAGGCTGGCGCTGACGCTGTCGATGCCGCCACCGACAGCTTGTCCGGTATGACCTCTCAGCCCAGCATCGGTGCCATCCTGGCCTCCCTCGCCGGCACCGAGCACGACCCCCAGCTCGACGCTGCTCAGGTCCGCGCCCTGGACACCTACTGGGCTCAGCTCCGTCTGCTCTACTCCCCCTTCGAGGCTGGTCTGACCGGTCCCGATCCTGAGGTCTACGAGCACGAGATCCCCGGTGGCCAGCTGACCAACCTGATCTTCCAGGCCAGCCAGCTCGGTCTCGGCCAGCAGTGGGCCCAGACCAAGAAGGCCTACGAGCAGGCCAACGACCTCCTCGGCGACATCGTCAAGGTTACCCCTACCTCCAAGGTCGTCGGTGACCTGGCCCAGTTCATGGTCTCCAACAAGCTGACCCACGAGGACGTCATCGAGCGCGCCGGCGAGCTGGACTTCCCCGGCTCCGTCCTCGAGTTCCTCGAGGGTCTCATGGGCCAGCCCTTCGGCGGCTTCCCCGAGCCCCTGCGCTCCCGGGCCCTCCGCGACCGCCGCAAGCTTGAGAAGCGCCCTGGTCTGTACCTCGACCCCCTCGACCTCCCCGGCATCAAGAACCAGCTTCGCGAGAAGTTCGGTGCTGCGACCGAGTGCGACGTTGCTTCCTACGCCATGTACCCCAAGGTGTTTGAGGACTACCGCAAGTTCGTACAGAAGTTCGGCGATCTCTCCGTTCTTCCCACGCGCTACTTCCTGGCTAGGCCTGAGATCGGCGAGGAGTTCAACGTCGAGCTGGAGAAGGGCAAGGTCCTGATCCTCAAGCTCCTCGCTATCGGTCCCCTCTCCGAGCAGACCGGTCAGCGTGAGGTCTTCTACGAAGTCAACGGTGAAGTCCGCCAGGTCAGTGTCGACGACCAGAACGCTTCCATCGACAACATCGCCCGCCCCAAGGCCGATGCCGCCGATAGCAGCCAGGTCGGCGCGCCCATGAGCGGCGTCGTTGTTGAGATCCGTGTGCACGACGGCCACGAGGTGAAGAAGGGTGACCCCATTGCGGTGCTGAGCGCCATGAAGATGGTGAGTTCTTCCCTTATTAAGACTCTTCGTATCACAATTACTAACTTCTCTAGGAAATGGTCATCTCTGCTCCTCACAGCGGCAAGGTCTCCGGCCTCCTCGTCAAGGAGGGTGACTCTGTTGACGGCCAGGATCTTGTTTGCAGGATTAGCAAGGCGTAAAAAGAGCCCGGTTGGTTTGGCTTCTGTGTATAAGATGTGCACGACCTTGATGCGCAAAGATATGACGATAGCTTCTAGCGTTGGTGTCCCTGTGGGACTTGGTTTATTTCGTATGGTTATTATGCTGGTTTCATTATCTGAATGGTATTTCTTTAGTCTCTTAATTTTCACATCTGTTTTGTAGATGTATTGTGTAATGCAGTTATCGTCAGCTTGCGTAAATGATAAGCAGGTAGTGGGGTAGACCTCGTTAGCTTCAACGAAAGCCAATCTCTGAGCATGTGGAGGTGCAAACAAGCATCAATTCGTTGGGATGTGGTGTGTCATGATGGCTGGACCACGCTTATGGATCAAACCCAAGCTGGTTGCGCCATCGAGTAGTTATGTAGAGCAATGTCCGAACTCCGAAAGTGCCTATCTCGGCACCATATTTAGTCGCCGACCCCAATCATCTCCCCCGCAACTCCCAATACTAAATTGCCGATCCGCTCGTCTACATCGCCAATAAGCTGCTTGATTTTCTTTATCTCGGCAACAAGGTATCGTCGTCTACGCTACTGCGGGTTGCCATCCGAGCAAAGATAAAAAGCAGAGCCATGCCCTGCCTTGGCCCTCGAGCGCGCACAGGGCCCAGGAACCACCCAAAGTCCAATCCCAATCTCAGTTGAGCTTCCTTCAGGAACGCTCCATCTCTATTCAAAGACTCTCTATTCAAGGACACATCACAATTCCCTCCGCAATTTGAATTACTCGCCAAGATGGAAACTACCCGCCGTCCATATGCCCTCTCGCTCGCCCACCGCGGCGTCATCCAGGGCTCCACTATCTCCGCCGGCTCGGAACTATGCCACTATTTCGGCGGCGTGCGATATGCTCTCCCACCATTGAAACGCTGGCGTTGTGCCCGCAAGCTGCCGTCGTCTTTTAGCTATGGCAGCAAAGATGCGCCCGGTCTATGCGATGGCGGAGCGGGATTATGCCCACAACCCGGATTCCTGAACCTCTCGCCGGAGAAACCTGAGGCATGGGACGAGGATTGCTTCCAGTGCAACGTGTGGGTGCCTACCGGAACACCTCCGCCGGGTGGATGGCCGGTTATGATTTTCATCCGTGAGTAGTCGTGAAATCAATATTTGGACCAGAGCATTGGCTAATATGGACAGATGGTGGATGGTTACAGTTCGGCTCGCCCAATGGCTTCAATGCTGCAGCGCTGATAGGCGAGACGGACTTCAAGGCTGTTTATGTCTTGCCTGCGTACCGAGTCAACCTATTCGGATTCTTGTATTCTGCGGAGCTTGAGCAAGATGCCGCTGAAGTGGGAGAGACTGTTGGGAACCATGGATTTTGGGACCAGAGACTGGCTCTCGAATGGACGAAGGAGAATATCAGTTTGTTCGGTGGTAACCCGGAGCAGATCACCATCTCCGGATACTCCGCAGGTATGTCTTGACTCAGTTACCCCTCAATATCAAATTTCATTGCCCTTTACTGACATCACATCCAGGCGCAAACTCCGTCTTCCACCAACTCGCCTACGACCTCCGCCAACCACCCACCGCATCCATCGTCCGCCAAGCCGTAATCTACTCGAACAGCCCAGCTGTTCAACCCAAAACACCCCAAGAAACACAAACTCAATTCAACGAACTCCTAACCGCCCTTTCGATCCCTCTCACTCTTTCTTCGAACGAAAAACTAGCCCGTCTCCGCTCCCTCCCAGCTAAAACCCTCCTCGACGCAACCAAAACAATAAACATCCACCAATTCCGCCCAACAACAGATGGCTCCTTCATCTTACCGTCCCTCTTCACATCCCTCGACAATGGCACCTTCGCCAAGACCCTCCTGTCCCGAAACATCCGCCTCATCCTAGGCGAATGCTCCGACGAGCGCTTCCTGTACGCAACCTGGTTCCCACCCAAGGAAAACACCTTGTCCGCTCTCCGCACGCGCTTAATCGCAGATTACCCAACCCATGTCGTCGACGCAATCCTACCACTCCACTACCCCTCCGGAACTCTTCCGGCAGGACTCAAAGACTGGAACGAAGATGCCTGGGGCCGCATTTACGCTGACATGCAAGTCTACCACATGCAGCGGGGGCTGATCTACGCATTAACGAGTAACGCCGCGGGCGTCGATGCGTCGGAGTTGATCCATAGATATAGGATCGAGTTCAGAGCGGAGTGTATGGACGGGATTCCGGCTGAGTGGGGAGTTACGCATTCGAGTGATTATCCGCTGTGGTTTTGGGGGAATGGGGATGTGTTGACGGAGAAGGAGAAGGTGGATACGTGGGGTGCGCTTGTTGGGCCGTTGGCGAAGTTTGTGAAAGGGGAGAAGGACTTTGGGTGGGGGGTTAGTGGGAGGGGGGTAAGGGTTATGAAGGCTGATGGTGAGGTTGAGATTAGAGGAGATGGTTTGTGGGAGGAAGGGGTGAGGGCCTGGAAGAGGGTAAGAGAGGTCGACGGAGAAAAGGCGAGGCTTTGAGGTCTGATTTGGTCTCTAGGTGATCTGGGGCATGTAAATCTAGATGAAACGTATCAAACGTCTTCCTAGAGAAGCAGCAGCTTCCTTCTAAGCATGGTCTTGAGGAAAGGCAATTTTCTAGATTAGTGGTAGCAAATCAATTTTCAGGATAAAATGTTTACAGTATTGACAGGGGCTACCGAATCACCACAATCACCGTTGATAATAATATAGCAAGTATTTGGGCGATGCATGATCGACGTGTATGTGGGGTACCGGATACTTGATTTCACGCGCAGAATTAGCGTTAAGCTAAAGTACCGGATACTTTGAGCCGCCACTAACGGTATTTGCCATCCGAGCTTTCCCCGCATTCCTTCTTACGTCAAGCTGCTGTTCATCGACACGGAGCGACATCATTTACTATAGGAAATCAACGGATAAACCAGGTACCTCTCAAGTCTCCCTCATATCAAATGTATCAATTGCGTGGTCTGTGTATTCTTACTGTAGCTTACGACCCAGACCACGGCGATAATACATAGCATCACCACCACTCACAGCCGAGTGATTATCACCAATCACCGTAGAAGGCAGTAGTCAGCCCGGTCCGCCAGATGAACCAGTTAAACGGGGAATCGAGTACTGCGTAACACGCGACACCCTGTAACTCCGGCTCGGTGGTCATATAAGCCGGCCCTTCCCCTCCCCCCATAATCTGCTATCCCAAGTCCCTTTACCATTTACATTTACAAAAGGCAATCAAACGGTACGTTCTCCCTTCCCATCACCCATACCTCCAGTATCCCTCGTGGTATAAAATATCCATCCCATCCCATCAGCCCAAAGTCAATGTCCACAGCTCACCCCAGCTCAATGACGTCTTCGACTCAAGCCATCTTAACCTCATCACCCACATCCCTACCCATTCCCAATCCCATTATTAGACCATTCCAACTCCAAACCCTCCCACTAACATCATTCGAACCAAGCCTTTAGCCCAAATCCTAGGACCAAAACCGATTACGGACTCCTTTTCGAAATCTCAAATTCCACAATCATGGCCGACGAAAACCGCCGTCACTGGAAAGGCGAGCCAGGCGCTCGACACGACCACGCCACCCCTTTGGGCCACGGCGGTGCCAAAAGCCCCGCATCTCGTGCCTCGTGGGCACTGACACCGGAGATGATGACCAATTTGAATAACAACCGCCGAGTAAGTCCATACCCCAGTCCATACCCCCCCACTCTCCCTGGAAAGTCAATGTCGAGTCCAAGTAGAAAAAGAGCAACGTCTAAAGGCTAACGGTGACAATCAGGGCTCGGACACATCCTCGTCCTCGCAGAACGCCAACGCCGAGCCCTCCAGCCCGCAAACTGTCAGTGAGCGGCGTCGGTCGAGTTCCGGTGCGGGACTGTTTTCAAATCTGCAGACTCAGAAGCGGGATAGTACTGATGCCGGGATGGCGGGTCGGAGGGCGAGTTGGAATGAGCAGCGGGACCAGGGGGGTTTCATTTCGAAGTTGTGGAATGGGTATACTCGTGGCAAGTAGAGTGTCGTCGCCTACCTCAAAGTGAGAATTGTAGGTGTTGTTTGGCTCTGGATGGTTTATGTCCTTTTTTTACCTTCGATGATTGTAACTATTTGGATTATCTATGAATTGAAAAATGGTGAGATTTGTATGGGAGTCATTGTAGGTCTGGAATGGGAATGGGATGCTCTTGTCTCCAGGGCTGTCCATTTCTAGGTTTAAACTTGTAACGTAGGCTTGGTAGGAAGGTGTGATCCTGTTGTATTTGCTCAGTCAATTGACACACGCTGCGTGTTTGGGAGGGGCTGCCCATGAAGTCATTCATCGTAATGGTCTTCTTTTCTGTCCTTACTCTTCTGGTTACTTCCGTTTAGCTGTTGAAGCGAGGTTTTTCCTCCTTCTGCTTCGATCTAAACGTTGTCAGCTTGGGGGTCCTACTTCTGCATTCCACTGGTATCGCTGCTCATGCTCCAACTTCACAACCCTGGCTTCGTATATATATATAGTGGAGGAATTGTAGTGACACAGCCTCGATAGTTGGCCGTACCCTTTCGACCTATGGGGTGAGTACGATAAACGGGAGGAATGCGAGATGATTATAGTGTTTCTAGGAGTAATCGAGATGGAGAACCCGTGATTCCGACTCTAGCATGCATGGTTGTTTTCTGTATCTCCAGAGATCGTCCGGGGATCATAAGCGAGAATAGACGCAGTATTTTAAGACACCCTGGATCTGACGATGATTCAGAGGCCTGGAAAGATGTTCACTACAGCATTTACGATCCAAAGACTTGATTGTGATATGGTGATACTGTGAAAGAAGGATGAAATTTGAATCTATTCGCCTTCCATTTCATGGCCCGAGGTGGGGAAGCGGGAATCATCGTGCGTTCTTTTTCAAAGTGGATTTGTGTGGCTTCGTATCGATATGTCTTTGGCAGGTCATTCGAGTTCTTAACATATGATGATATAATGAGTTTGCCGGAAAGGATGGGATAGCATAAATCAATGTTTTTTGTGGAGGTAAGTGTAATGCTCTGCCGTAAGGGTCTGCCAAAATTAGCATGTCCAGTGGGTGCGCGTCGACAAGGCAATGCCTGAACTACAAGAGCACAACTACAGACTACGATCTACAGCTACGCAAAGGGCACCAGGTATAGAGAGCAATGACAAGAGATAGGCCAGAAGGTGGTCCCTCCCACCACAGCAAGCTGTGAGGAAGAAAGACCCGACTCTTCAACAAGGTCAAAGACCAGTCAAGCGAGCCGTGGCTGTCTAGAACAAGTCCAGTGCAGCCAGCCTTTTTCAACAATGGTTATGCGGAAACAACACCTCATGTGCAGCCTGCATTGTGAAAAGGAGAGCAAATTGTTTCAAGGTAGTGGATTCATGTCTCTAACACGCCTATCCTGGTTGCCGTGGTAGAAAAAAGAAAAGGTTTCAGAACACCATATCCGACGCAGGGAACAGGAGCGTCCTGGGCCGTTTTTTGTTTCGGAGAAATTTTTGGCTCCCTTCGATGCATCGTAAATCACAAGGTTCAACCGTCCCCCATCATCCTCACATGTCTTGGGACATTTACCGAACGATGCCGTCGAAGCGGTTCTTGAACCACTTGATGGTCTCGGTCTCGTTGATCTTGTGGTTGACACCGATGGGCTTCTTGCAGCGGCGGCGCTTGGCAACACGCTCACCGGGGCGGGTCCTATAGAGAAAAAATTGTCAATTTTGCTCCCGTGGTGGTGGGTCTCTGAGGCTTCCTCGTAGAAGGCTCTGGTAGATGGTGCACTCACATGCAGCAGTAGAAGTCCATGCCGTAGATACCGATACCGGGGTCGTACTTGATGCCGAGATCGATGTGCTCGGAGATACCGAAACCGAAGTTTCCGGTCTCAGAGAAGTTACGGCGGCGGAGCTCGTACTCCTTGACCTTGAGGCCACGCTCGAGAATCTCCTCAGCCTTGGGGCCACGGACGGTAACGTGGACGGCGATCTTCTCGTTACGGCGGATACCGAAGGTACGGACGGTGTAGCGGGCCTTGGAGTAGACGGGGGTCTGACCAGAAAGCTGCTCAAGCACCTTGGCGGCACGAGTAAGTCTGTCACCAGACTCGCCGACGGAGATGTTCAGCACGAGCTTCTGGATGCGCAGCTCGCGCATGGGGTTTGCGCTCTTGTCCTTGGCGTCCGACTGCATGTCCGTTAGACTGTGCGATGCGATTGAGAGAATGTGTTTGGGTGGTAACATACCATGGTGTTGGTGTGTGGGCGTGGAGGTGGTTGTCGTCGAGATCGAGAAATCTGCAACACACAAAAAGTGGTTTGTGTGGGCTTCGGGTCACGGGACTCGAGTCACGGGAATCGGAAGCGAGAGGCTTGGCGCTTAGCTAAATCGGTGGTTGCTGAATCATCCTTGCTGACTCATCACCTATCCAGAACTTGAGTCCGCCAGTCCAAAGCTAAGCTCGTGCAAAGGATCCCGCGTCTCGCTCGATACCTTCCTGTTAAGAGAGCCTAGTCGCTGTCTTCCTACTTTTTGGGCTCAAGTCGCATTCGTGCGCGCTATTTCAGGCAAGATGGCTGCTAACAAGAATGGAAAGATGGTGAGTATCAGTGCCTCTGCGAATCCTAACTCGTGTGCTCAATGACTGTCGCTAACTTCTTTCTTCTAGCAAAACCTCGTGAGTTCAATTGAACAATTTACACAATTCCACTACAGGCCCGTCTAACATGTCTCTAGATCAACTACCGGATGCGGGTTACACTCAACGATGGTCGACAGATGACTGGCCAGATGCTGGCATTCGATAAGGTCTGTCTATTCTGCGCCACTTGATAGTTCCGTGGCTGACTTTCGATCTCTTTAATAGCACATGAACCTCGTTCTCGCCGACACAGAAGAATTCCGCCGCACCAAACGCAAGTCAAAGGCTGCCCCCGGCGCCGCCAACACCCAAGTCGAAGCAGAGGAGAAGCGAACCCTTGGTCTTACCATCGTCCGCGGTACTCAGGTCGTTTCATGCTCCGTTGACGGTCCCCCTCCCGCCGATCCCTCTGCGCGACTCGGTGCTACCGGTCCCACCGGTGCTAGCGCTGCCGCGACCCTAGTCGCCGGCCCCGGTATCAGCAAGCCCGCTGGTCGTGGCCTGCCCGTTGGACTCGGTGGCCCTGCTGCTGGTGTCGGTGGTCCCGCTCCTCCTATGGGTGGCTTCCCTCCTGGTGGTTTCCCTCCCCCTGGTTTCGGTGGTCGTGGAGGACCCCCCGTTGGACCTCGTAAGTAATCCTTGATGCTCGGTGGTATGCCGATATACTGACTCTCGTGACACAGCCGGCTTCGCTCCCCCTCCTGGCTTTGCTCCTCCCGGTGGTCCCCGTAAGTCTTCCCTGTCTAGCACTGAAATTTGCAACAGTTAGCTAACACAACATTCCTACAGCCGGCTCTTTCGCGCCTCCCCCAGGATTCCAGCCCCCGGGTCAGGGACGAGGATATCCCCCTCCGGGCTTCGGCGGGCGATGATTGGATAGTTGTATATTGAAGGGGATTTAACGCTTCATATCATCAGCGATCTGTTTTCATCTGGAAGGAGGAATAGTGATGGCTCGATGTTATGCAGGACTATGGTCCTTTTTTTGGGGAAAGAGAACAGAGCGCGTACGGGTTAAATCAACCCAGTCTACCGGGCCAGGCGTTGCGGCGCATGCGGATGGAGGTCGAGTCTAGGATTGGAAAAGCCGTGAAATCCTTTTTAAGATTCGCATTCAGTTATCAAAATAATGCTAGCTAGCTCCGACGACCTCTTGTCGCAAAATGCATTAAAATCTGTTTCCATCGAATTCGATATTTTGACTTGGAGTAGATGTCTAATTGCATTTTGGATGCTCATCTATGACCTTTTTGCAATCCTGGAAGTGATATATATTGCCGTTCGTTGGTCCGCAGTGATATATTTCGCCAAATCACCATCTTAGCCGATGACTGGCCCTTGACCATCTCACAAGCCTATTATTGAACAGGACCACATAGTTCAATGACCAACAGACCCAAATACGCTTTTAGTGAAGCTGGAAGTAAGAACAGACCAGCCGGTGACGGGGCACGTGACCACGGTCAACACGCCGGTTGAGTCGACTAATTCCGCACCCGCAGACACCCCAACCCCAACCTTGGTACATCACACCCATTTCCCCCGTGTGTCCTCCAGTAACTCATCATGGCTGCTGTTATCAAGGCGATCAACGCCAAGATCCGCTCCAACAAGGTGACGGATTATATCTGCTCAACCCGTACGTCCTAAATCCGCCCGGAGTTTCCCGCCGCGCTTCCCGGGCACCGAGACCGAGATCGGCTATGAGACTTGCGCCCAACAATGAAGACGAGAGGAAGATTGACAAGTCCGCGAGATGGAACTGCATCTTATCCTCGATCTTGAGCTTGGGAGTTGCTTGCAGAACAGGTTGCTGACCATCATGACGCAGACTTCTGGGGCCCTGTCTCCAACTTCGGTATCCCCATTGCGGCTGTCATGGACACCCAGAAGGACCCTGAGATGTACGTTTGACACAGATACCCCAATAATATCCCCTCGGCCGTCGTTGTCACAACTCCATGTCCCATATCTGCGAATCGTTACCCTGACTCGTCTCCGCTACATAGTATCTCCGGTCCCATGACCGGTGCCTTGGTCGTTTACGCTGCTACCTTCATGCGCTACGCCCTCGCCGTCACTCCTCCGAACTATCTCCTCTTCGCTTGCCACTTGACCAACTTCGGCGCTCAGAGCACACAGGCATACCGCTACCTCAACTACTGGAAGTACGTTTGGGGGGGGGGGGGGGGGGGGGGGGGGGGGGGGGGGGGGGGGGGGGGGGGGGGGGGGGGGGGGGGCGGGGGGGGGGGG